>CM054118.1:81048459-81648459 GCA_028673005.1 Tanypteryx hageni | reverse complement strand
ATACTGTACACCTACCGTACAGTACTGTATTCACAGTTTAAATAACACGTCTTACTGCGCAGCCTGACTGCACTGTTTGCTATTTGAAGTGACACTGGCGCATTGGGACAGCAGTTTCACCTTTCCACGCATGCTTGCGCATGCATACTAGACTGATTGAACATTTATTAAAGTGAACATTTATTACAGTGAAACTAAACTGTTCTATCTTTTTTAAATAAATAATTTCCCAATAATTTGTGTTCAAGTCAAGCTAACTTTCAAATATCGGTATTTTTGAAACCGTCTAGAACCGGACCGATGTTCACATAATATTTTTTATCAGGAACGGCCTCAGGAATACGTTTGAAATTTTGAACTTAAGTCATGATATATATATATATATATATATATATATATATATATATATATATATATATATATATATTGATCACCTGGAGGGGGTGAGATATCGAACGTCGGATGAAAATGTTTTCTTCGCAACACACTGCGTCAAGTTTTTGGCACGGTGCTCGCTCGGCGACGCTTGAATCCTGCAGAGAATGTTTGGATACGATTTAGAAGAAGCCGTGGGAAAACAGAGAAGATGCGGTTGAGGAGGGGATGTGGAGAAGGAGAGAGGGAGGAGTGGAGTTGGAGGAGTGGAGTTGGAGGAGTGGAGTTGGAGGAGGGGAGGTAGAGGAGGAGTGGGGGAGGAGGGAGGGAGGTAGTGGTAGACCGCGGGCGAGCGGAGAGGGATGATTAAGGAAAGGAAAGGGGAAGCGAATATCGAAGGAAAGAAGGGAGGAAGAGAGAAATGGATGAAAACGGCGATTTCCCGAGAGCGAAATTGGCATTCGAAGAAAAAAGAAAGCGATGAGGAAAAACTTTTTTGCCAGTTACGGATCGAGATAATATTTTTAGCTCTGGAGAAGGGAAAAAATGAATGATTTATGCGATCTCAGATAAGGAGGTGCCCCATGGAAAGTTGGTTTTAAAGTTGTGTTGAAAATGGGGAAAGATAATTTGGATATCAAAGGAATTCCAATTTTTTTCTTAAACGTGAGAAAGAGCATTTCGTTTACATTGGGAGATATAATCCTTTTTCTTTCAACAGCAAATATCCGTTTTTATGTTAACTATATGATTTAATAAAAAGAATTCCTTCTAAGCCTATTCATGACCGAACATCTGTTTTTAGCTTTATGCAGTCTCCTTACATACTATACGGCTTTTTATGTTGTATATCTTTTAATTTGAATAGAATTAGAAGATTTATTTTTCATTAATTTCCATGATCTGATAATTTCTTTATTGGAATAAGAATATAGAGTGCTGATTTATTAAAATTTATAATTCAAATGGACCATACACTACACCACCACGTTCATATTACATACTGTATGGAAAATTTGACGCTCTAGTTGTAATAGCTATTTGCAGATAAGGCATTATAAAAGTCGTATCAACACTTCAACGTTTTGCGTCAGGACGCAGATTTGTTTGACCACGTAAGTTGGGTCAAAGCGATTGAGATAGCGTAAGAAAAATCACTCCTACGTTTACTCTTAGTTTGCGCATTTGAAACTCATCGCTCCAATTCTCTCTCGGAATCGCGTAAAAGCAACCATTAAGGTAACTTGGTCATTAATAAAGAGCGCGTAGGACGAAAGTGGGAAAAGATTAGAAGTGAAGAAAGTCTCGCCCCTGATGTTTTCACGAGACCCGATTCAAGTAGCAGCGTCGTCTTCATCTCGACCATTTCCCCCTCCAACCCCTTCCCCTCGCCTTACTCCTCCTCAGAGACCATCGCGTTACGGCAATCGAAATAAAGTATAAAAAAGGAATTGGAGGGGGGGGGGGGGGAGCGGAAGCAGAATGGCTCGACGTTCATTGGCGGAGGTTAGTGCGTGCGGCGGAGTTTGAGGAGAGGGAGTGGGTCGTGAGCCACCTCAAACGTCAGTAAATCCCAGGAATACGACCGGAATGAGGGGACTGGGGAGGGGAGAGGGGGGGAACGATTCCTTGGCTCGAGGGTCATCCTCTCTCTCTCTCTCTCTCCTCATCCTCACTCCGTTGGCCAACTCCTAAACCGCCATTCGACCAAACAATCTCCCTTACTACGCGTTGCTTTGGATTTATTCCACGTTGGAAAAGTTTCGGAAGCGAATGCGAGCATAAAACAAACAAGTGGACTCTCACGCACTACCTCTACATTTCCCTCCCTTATCTAATTCCTTTATCGTGCCATTTCCCGTTCTATTCTATTCGCAAACAAACTCCCTTTTCACAAATTATACCGATTCGGAAGTGACGTCACTTATTGTCCACAAAAGCAACCGCAAGAGCAAGAAATAAGAAGCGATCTTAGAACATGCGATTGATACATACCAATATCTATTCCACGATCACTGCGTAAACAGCTAAGGCTATAATGTTTAAATTCAATTCTATCCGATATGGGGGTATCCTTTGTGGTCGTTATTTTATGACCTCATATAGACAAGGTAACGTATTTTGCCAAAAGGGAAGCGATATGACTTCGTAATAAATGCGTTCGTAGATATCGAGGCGCTTCTTCATCAATGCTGTTGCGTTGAATGGCTTTTAATTACGAAAAAGTATTTAAAACCAGAAAATAATGGTCAAAATTCATTGCGTAGAGAAAAATTAATGCTGAGATCAAGAGAGTTTTATAGCTACATTAAATTGAGAGTAACCTTTGCATAGCTTCTTGCAGTTTTCCTGTGAATTCCGTTTTTTAAACTGTTATACAAATGTAACATTTTCGATATACCATGGTATGAAATTTAAATTAATAGAATTTTTTATTAAGTTAACAGTTAGTACGGTTATATCTGGAATTAAAAATCTGCTTTCTTCGAATTTTTTTAATTCGCTCTCATTAAATTTTTATTACCTGTCATGATGTGTTCGAATTTCCTTTGAAATTTTATAAGGTTTATTTCCGGTCACGAACCTTGTTCCAATTGATGATATCCATTATACCTGGATCCATTCCTTCGAGACATGTATTGCTACGCATCGAATATAGAACGCGCTATAATGTTCACGGTTTTACCCTTATTTTAAGATCTGATTCTTTGTATCATTCCTCCTTTTTTTCTCCTTTTCTAAAATTATTGTTGTTCTTTTTTTTCCTCTTTCGCTGAACTATTTAGGAATTTTTCGCGGTTTTTTGCACCTCTCTTCTCTTCGTAGGTGTTTTCCGCAGTGGGAATTTTTTTCTGTGTTAAAATATAGCTGATACACAGTTTTTTTTTCGACTTACAAAACTAACGATATTCTTTGGTAATACTCTGTGATCTATTAACCAATATATAATTAACTTGTAATTTATATATATTTTACTGAAATATTTATGTAACTTAAAATCTTTTAATATGTAAATATTGTAATTACTTATCTGACAAAAGGGTTAAATGTAAGAAGGGACTATATAGTCTCAATTTCGCTCTAAATAAAGTCGTTTGTCTGTCTGTCTGTCTGTCTATTTTCTTGTTAAATAATTTATTGGGCACATGAGTTCGGATGGTTGATTGCAAACTTGTTTACAATATCTGACGTAACGGATGAGCATAATATGTCTGTACTTGTTTATGAACACCCGTTTTTATAATTTTAGGAAAATCGTGCTATTAGTTTAGTATGAATACACGAAAGTGTTTACTTTTTCGATCTCGAGTGCATCACTCAATAAAATTGACTCTCCTATACCTGGCGTCCAAAATATATCCTTTTTCATTATTCGATGGTGACAATTTAATGCTTCGACTTACCATTTACTTCATCTTACACAAGATCATTGACTCAAATTTTTTACTCTGCTTCTCGACAAGTGTTTTTTGTGTCTTTTACCTCGGTAAATTTTGCATCAGTGGAATCATTTGTTATTTAACGTTTTTTTTCTTTTTTTAAATATACTACCAACGAATCACCACTGATGGCGACTGCTTTGTAGCAAATGCGCATCAGATTTTCCCAACGGTATTTTAATATATATGAAGTGTCAGACTGTCTTATTACGGCACAGGAAACTCTCTTTCATTCAAGTCCACCACTTCAAAAACAAGCAATTAAAAATCGAAAGATTAAGAAAGCATTTTGTTTGAATGTGGATAACAAATGGTGATGGGTTAAAATCACGTCATATACCATTTTCTTCATACTTGGGAAATGTACGAGAGACTTCTTCATATGTGATATCCACATGATCAGTTTTGCTTGGAATTATTTTACAGAACCTATCATTTGAGCCAAATGTTTGTCTCTTCCCTGGAGCTCGAGATTTAAAACGTTAAATTTGTCAGTGACGTCGGCAAGAAAATCGTAGTCCATTTACCAGCTGGAGTCTCCTAGTTGCTCCAAGTTCTGATTTGTGGACTTAAGAAATACTTTGTTAATATATAATTGTATCGGGTATCTGCAATAGCCACAACAAGGTTATAAAAAACCATGGTTTTTATAACCTTGTTGTGTCTATTGGAGATACCTGAGACAGGTATTTTTAAAATGCTTGTTCTGGAAGTTTTTTCAGCCGTAAGACGAGGTCGATATTTCCCTGTTGAACCCAAAATATGACACATTTAGTCTGAAATATTGTAGTATTACTTTACAACAAATTCGTTTTAAATTTTTATCTTTTTTTAAACCTAAAACATCACATGCATCATATAAAAACCCATACGTCGATATAATTACCTCATTATGTAACTAAATTTCAGATGTAAAAATAAAAAACGCACAAATACGTAATGGGCCATATTATAAGAACATCCTCGTCGAACTAGAGGAAGAGAGATAAAACTTTGCCAACCGCAAGAGGATAATAGAAATAAATGTTCCTATCACAAAAAAACCTAATTTAGGAATGTACATACGAACGAGCATAAATTTCCGTTTGCCAAATGAATTCCGGCACAACCCTCTTAAATCGACGAAGCGGTATCTGGAAGGCGTGGAACGTTTCTTGGTCTTAAAAAAATAATCATTGTCGCGGGAAACTTAATTTTGCTTTATTTACCTGCGAGCGTAAAAGTTTCTACCTTGGCATAAACGCCGTCTTCAGCTTGACTAAGATCTAGAGGAGAAATGTTGCTGCGAACAGCATAATGCCAGAGCGAGGATGCTAGGAATGTGAAAGAATGAGAAAGGACGATATTATTCTCTTTTTTATCGTTTGCGATGGCGTTGGCTCGAGAGACGTGGGCCGTTTGACAAAAGGCGAGAAAGCGTGAGAAATGTACAGAATAGCGAGAAATAATGGTGCGGTGGGCAGGCTTTGCCAGGGGAAAAGAGATTTATCTGCGGGCGGTGAGAGAGAGAGAGAGGAGGGGGCATAGCAGGTCTCCCTTTTTTCGGGAGGGATTTTTGATTGGCGGAATCAGGGATTTCGCGCGATAAGAGGTGACATGAGAGGTTAGAAAGTACAGAAGAAGGTGAAAGCGTGGGGGAGGGAAGGGAATGGAGAATGATTGCGAAGAGGGGTGGGGATAGGGTTGGGGAGAGGAGTTGGGACAGGGGAGGGGGGAAGGGGTGGGGTAGGGTGGGGGAGAGGTGGGGGAGGGGGGAGAGAATGTGGGAATGGGTGGGGGGTTTTGATAGGTTCGCCGGGACCTCGGGTGATATAATATGAAATGGCGTGGTGGATGCCTATTCATGTCTGTTCGAGTCTTCCGCTTCATAGGAAAGGCCCTTCGTGTTTTTTTCCTTTCCACCAAAAAATCTTTTGTCCAATTCAAAGAGTTGAAACGCTCGAAAAATGAAAGGACCCGTGAAATTTCTGCTGCGGTATGAAAAGAGTTTTTGCGAAAATCAGACGGCGCCATCCGTTCTACCGAACTGCCTCCGTATTACACGCTATCGACTGATTTGGAGAAATGCAATTATTCGCGGTGTTTACGACGAGAGAGAAAAAATTTGTTTCCAGAATTACATGTAAAAATCATGAGTATCATTCTAATGAAAGTTGGAATTTTTATGTGACATGAGAATGTCTGAGAAGTGGATTTTTATGCCTAAAAGTTTATTATAATTGAATTTGCGATCTAATTGATCTGAAGTACAAAGTGAAAAAGTTGATGAGAAACAATTACTCGGTAATTTTTAACTAATTTAAGTAATGCAATTTTTATTTTAAATTTCAGTAATTTATTTACTGCAAATAACCTTTTAAAATTTTGATCCCTCTGATATTTGAGAACTGATTGACCATCAGCTTCTTTCATTTTCTTCAAGTGTTCGTTAATAATGGTAAAAATTAAATTTCTTTCACAAATCGTAACATATCTTCTTTCGTTGTTACAGGTGAGTCAACGCTTTGGTGAAATGGTTCATTTACACGCTGAAATTGGTGAGTTTGTCCATTAAGCAATACTAGCTCTGAATCCATATCTATAGCATAAAAGTAACTTCATTATATGAATTTCTGCATCCTGCATTGCCAAAGTATTTGACATCTGAAATTTAAAATGAGGAATTTCCTGATTAACTTATCATCATATTTAAAAGGATTTTATTAATTAATAAAAGTTTTGTACCGTAAAAATAACAGGTGGAAATTGCCTGAAATATTATTTAATATAAAAAGAGCTAAATATTTTAGCTAATCGTATTCAAAATGGCAATGTAAATTAAAAATCCATGGCACGTCAACTTTTAATGAATCTCACAAAACAAATGTCAATTATATCGTTTTGGTTTCTTAGTATATCTGGATTATCAACTTCTTGGATTATTATAGCTATCAATTATGTCGTTATTGCTATACGTTGATTATATTAAACGTCAGTTAAATTTTTTCCCATATTTTTTCAGACCGTATGCTTTGAACATCCTAAATATATGGATGAAAATGTAATCGAAAACTTATTTAAACATAGTATTTTTTATAAATTCAATCACCATTCATCGTATTCTAAGAATTTATTTATTCAAGGTTCAAAATTGGCATATCAGTATATTGCAGCCAGGAGTAATTTATAAAATGCAACAAATAAATTAAATATTATATATGTTCTGAAATAAAGTAAAAATTCTTATGCTACAGTTTGAAAATATTTATTAAATTTTTATGCAAATATATCAAATATTTTTTCGTTGATATTTGTACTGTTGACGCGAATCTAAACAACATAAAAATGTACCCATTACGACTTTAATTAGCACAATTCAAAAATATCATTCCTTGTCGAATATTAGCTATTTAGGTAAACCCAATTTGGCTTTCATAATCTCAGAAAGATAGGAACAATACGGTTGCCCTTGAGGACAAAAATATTTTCTCGGCGTGGCAGAATCATATACAATGCCTATGGCATATTTTAATAGAGAAGATTTTGTCTACAGCCGGCGGGTTATAATAATACCATCATTCGGAAACTATTTCAGTTTACGGCGAAATAATTTTCTGGACATAAATTGTCCAACTCCAGCATTATTCTCAAGTGACTGTCCATTCCTTCGGATGAAGCCATTCGGGCGAAGTATTCCTATAACTATATCAATAGGGAATCGAAAGAGAGGCCTCGACGCCTACGATGGCGCAACCGTTATGTCTCTTTGATGTCATCAAAATGACCCGGAAAGAGTATCACGGTGAGCGCTCCATCTCGAATTGCGTCATAAGATTCCGAAATTTTCGTCGTTCGTCGCTACTAAGCTCTCACACGGCTTTCAGAGAAAAACGCGGTAAACTTTTTTCCTTGGCTGGAGATACACGATCCTACCCTCTGACCCTACGCGTTTCAATTTTTTTTAGTGCAGGTCTACTCCTCAGATGACGACTCGATAAGTTATGCTCGTTTTTATTTTTACGTATTCTCCGTAAATTGTGTCGGGACTATATTTTATAGTAAATTTTCTCATATTTCCGCGTAATATATGTATTGAGCAAAAATGGTACTTCTACTTAGGGAATTTACTATAATATTTCTTCACATATTATGCGGTAAAGAAGACATTTTTTTAACCACGTAGGATAGGAAAGTAGTTCCTGCAGATCGAAGAGCCTAATTAAGAATTTCCGTCCTGTCAAAAATTCTGTAAAATTTACTCATTTTCGCGCTGTTATACTGTTTGCTTTATATTTACTGAATGATCATGGATTCTATGCTCTTAAGCTTCGTATAAAGATATGTGTAAAACTGGCGATGTAATTAGCAGATGTCTCTCGTGATGTCTATTCATCCATAGAGTAATGTTGTCTAAGCGTTTGTGTCACATTAGGCGATACAGGCCTTTGATATATTGATGTTAATGAAACATGTCTGTCGAATTATGGTTTAAGTAGTAGTACGCAAAATATGGAGGTGCCAAATTTACTTGAGAATATTTTTATATAAATGAATTTCAATTGATCAAAGTGCAAGGGAAATAAGAATTCACCTTATCTCTGCATCAATGAAAAACAATACTTTCCTCTATACTACTTATGGAGAAAGTAAAAATGGAGTGTTGGTTTTTCTTATATCCAAACGTTTAATATCTCTCGCAACTCCGGGAGTTTGTCTGGGAAAAAATAGAAAGGAATTGCTCTTCCGTCTATATCTCGACGAAGCGAGAGAATCCTTAAAAAAGAAAAGTAGTCCGCGCCAACCCCGCACCCACGGTGCCACTTCACCATAAACTCCGCACCACTTTCCTTCGCGTGCTGAAAAAAACAACGCCCTCAATTTCAGACGCGTACACTTCGGTAAACCCGAAATATTCATCCGGAACAAAAGGATGTGCGCTCGACGAGAGGAAGGCGCATGTGCCGTGCATGATGTTCGCGAATGGCACGGGTGGAGTGGGGCGGAAGTAGGAGACGCGGGCGATGAAATAAGGAAGAGAGCGCGCGTGCTTTGCGCGGGGCGAGAGGGAGAAGGAAGGGGAGGTTGTGGATGGCGCGCTGAGCGAGAGAGAAAGAAAAAATGCTTGGGAATGACACAGCTGGAAAAAGCGAAGGATGGAAAGTACATGCGAGCAAAACAGGCGTGGCAGGAGGTGATGGAAGGGAATCGAAGGGAGAGAAGTACGAGGGAAGAGAAGTACGAAGGAAGAGAGGGCAGAAGGCATGCCGGGAGAGTAAAAGAGTGAGAGGGGCCGAGAGATTGTCATTCTCTTTCATCGGAAACCTGGCCTCTTAACCGTCATCGCCATTCCTCTTTTTCTTTGCTTCTTTTGCGTTCTCTTCACGCCGACCACCTTTACCAACTCTACCCATTCGTCCTCGTCTAGTAATGTCCGTCTAACCCAGAGGTGCACAACTCAAAAGTTAACACGGTTGGAACTAGGTGGGCCACGCCATGTATGATTTGTACATAAAAAATTTAAGTACATTATTGTAGATTCAGTCATTACCGTAACAAATTTTACATGCAATTATTATGCGACAAAAATAAGTTAACAAACTAATATAATTTACTTTTTCAACGGGAGATGTTGCGCTGTTTTTCTCTCGCCATGCCACCTATCTCCGGTGTAATGCTGTTCTTACAATGTCATTTAAACTCTGATGTGTCAGTGCTGAACGTAATGGGGGATTTGTTTAATTTCATAAGAGGGAATATTTGTTCACATATGCGATAAATATCCATAACAAATTTTACTTCTATTTTTACTTTCTCCATACGTAGTATAGGGGAAAGTATTGTTTTCATGAAAAACTCGATTTCGAGATTTCAACGGAAATACGTTTTGAGCCCCGCTGAACACGTTTTGACCATTTTATCGACGATGTCTGTGTGTATGTGACAGCTTTTTTGTGAGTGCTCTAACTTAAAAACTGTTGATTAGCTCAATGCCAAATTTTATATTTAACATTTTTATGAAAGTCATAAGAACCGATTAGTTTTTGGTAAAAATAGCCCAACCGGAAGTGGGTGTTTCCTATTTTCACTTATCCATTATTTTAAAATATATGCTTTAATATTTGATATATGTAGAAATATTTTGGAATAACCGTAGGAAATTTAATTTTCTACAACATTTGTTTGAAACATTTTCCCATATAACGCATTGTTTAAGAGATATCTTATATTTTTAGCTGCCACGACCACGCCACCTACCGAAGACTATTGTTAACAATTGACGCTTAGTTACGTCTTAGTAACGCTCCTTTTTATTATCGTAATTGTTGAGCTTTGTGACTATATCCAATATCAGAAGGCTATGGTTTGAGTTTATTTCTGCTCTTTTTAAAGTCTAAAATTTTCTCGCAGTTTATTAAAATATTTATTATTATGAAACCTATTTGGAATTTATAGAAATATTACAGGTATGGAGCAGATTTTTTTTCGAAAAGGAAAAGCGCCAGCTGGGTTAAATCCTGCAGGGCCACACGAAATGTGTCGGCGGGCCACCTTTGGCCCGCGGGCGGTATGTTGTGCACCCCTTGTCTAACCTCTAATCTCCCCCTCCACTTGTGCAGTTCCTTCTCAGAAATGAATCTCCGCCGCTCTCATCCAATTTCCAATACCCACATCACCTTCATTTATTTTCTCTCGCGTTTCCCTCAGGGTTTGTTAGAATTATCTCCAGAAATTAAATGTCGGATGAGACTTTGGTTAAAGAGAAGATGGTATACGATGTACCAATCCTGAAGAACCGTAATTCGTTTAGATTTTTTTCTTTTCATATTTAATGGCGACGCTAAAAAAGTTTAGAGGAACGATTAAAAACTTCGTATCATTTGGTGACTGATCCTCAGTCTCCAATTCCCCGGTTTTTCCTTACCCCGCCATTCTCTTTTAGTCTCCACTTGATGTTTTCTCCCTCCCTCCCTCCCTTCCACGCCATACCAACATTCTCTCCCAGAAATTTCCTTTTCACTGTCTTCCCACTCCCCAAACTCCTCCCTTTGCTCAATTTTACCTTTGTGCTCGAGAACACATCGGAGCGCCGAACTTCTCCTTTCACTCGTTCCGCGTGCTCCTGCGCGTATCTACATTCCCCTCCTGTTCTCTGTGTGTGTGTCTCTCTCTCTCTCTCGCTCCCTCTCTCGGTATGTCTTCGCCAATCCGCGCCAACTTCTCCTCATCTGTTTCATCCACCCTCCCCTCCCCCCCCCCATTCCCATCCCATCCCTCCCGACGCGGATCATTCGTGCGACCAAAGGACTCCGCCGCCAAAGCCATCTATTTAATCTCGCCGACCGCACTAGACGACCTTTCACAAACGCGGCAATTAGAGGAAGGGAAATGATTTCGGAGGCGGATGAAGTTTGTCTTCGAATTTGGCAACCTTAATGCAAATTTTAGCGACGCTTGTCTCAGTCTTTATCTATCTCGTAGAGAGACTATTTTTGATTTCAAGGTGGGACAAAAAAAATCAACATTTGGAGTTATTAATATGAACAAGAGAAAATTTCCTGGAGTTATTCAGAGTTTTAGTTTTAAATGTCAAAACATTCGGGATTCGATTTATTTCTTCTTGTGATTTTGTATGATCTATTTAAAGTATTTTTTGGTGTAGCAACGATGAAGGAATATTAAAAGTTCAAAATAATAAATAAATTCTGTCTATAGTTCTGCCGAATAAAGAAAAAACTTACGGATTCATAAGAAAAACATTTAAATTTTTAAAAATAAACGAAGGGATAAAAATCGCGGTAATATGTCATAAAAATTATTTGCTATATATTGAAAATATAGCAAAAGTCTCAAGAAGGCATAATTTGACAGCCTACGCCAATATCATCATCCTTTAATGGTGGATCTCTAAATCGACAGGTATATCGAGTCGTCTGTAAAAATAGCGAACTATTTTATAAAATAGTTTCATAATCCAAATATTTCAGCATCAGTGAAAGTTAAAAATAATCAATTCATTGAGTTATCTACTTCGGGGTTTATCCCCATCGCCATTTTGTCTTACGCGGAATTTAAGCCACGCTAAACCGTCATAATTTATTACAATTGTATTCTCAAAAATGTAATTCAACTTACCACAAAATAATTCATCCAAATACGTACTCATAAACGCGCAACTTATCTTCATTGTTCGAATAGAATTCTTTCGCGCCGAGACTGCAAGCGAGAATTCGAGACCGAAAAAATACTCAAGCATTGAATTATTTGGTATGCAATTCCGTTCCAAGGTGTAATATTGTCCTAGCAATGATATCACTAGCAAATAATTGTGACTGCTAAGGTTAGATAGTAAGGGATGCAGTGTCTCTGGACTTAAAATTACCTTCTCTTATCGATACTCTTCCACGTTGTTCTCAGTAGAACTTGTGTGCAAGTTGATGGCATATAGGAGCACTAACGCAAAAGTTTTTTCTCAGTAGAGTAAATAATTTTTGAGTTTCCTATCGTAAAACTAGTCATTTGCTTCACACATTGTTATTTGCTAGTCGTCAGAATAAAATATGCTAAAACCTTTGACAAAAAGTTTGTTCAAGTTATAGATCAAACAAACTGAAAACGCCTAGTTTTGATGCATTCGTTTTCATATTCTAAATATCAGATGTTATACTTTTGTAAATTACTATATTTCCGATTTTCATTTTGTTTTATAAAGCTTTGCAACTTTATCTCTGAAATTTTCTTAGTCATTCGACGTAGAGGATGAATCTTAGCATCGGAAAATGTGACATCTGAGAATCTCGTCGCTTGGGATTCGTTGGTTTAGAGAATATATTTTCTAGAAGCATGAAGGAAATATCGCACTCCGTCCTGAATACCGCGCCAGCGTGCGAACTAAATGTCACCACTCAATGGCTCAAACATGCTCTACTCATTTATCACTACTCTCCCGAGTATGCACTGTCCTCGATGTATCCTCGTGAGCACAATTGCCGTTGTCTTGTCGAGGCGGTTATGTGGGACGTTATATGGAAAAACGGAGAGGTTTGTTTCCGTCCACTCGTATAAGCAGGGCAAACACCGGCGGTTACCTTCCGTCACTCTTAGCAGATGTAATATTAGCAGAGCTATTAGCATCGAACTCTCTCTCTCTCTCTATCGCTCTCTCGCTTTGCGCTCTCCTCTCATGTGAGCTTCTGTCTTGTCTTCACTCTCCTTCCTTACATTTCTCCTCCGCTCGTTTTCCTTCGATTTCTTCAGTTTTTGGTCTGAAAATGATGAGCTGGGTCTCTTCCCTTATCCCTTCCTCTCACTTTCTTTCTCCGTTTCGCTCTTTTCTTTCCTCACTCCTTTTCCCCATATTATATCTTTCTTTCTCTCCTCTATGCCGCAGTATCGTTCTGGAGACGTATGAACAGAGAAATAGATTTCGAGTACGAAATCGATACAAGCAGCTGAGCATGTAAAATATTTAGGAGTTATCAATTGTCGGGACCTTTCGTGGAACATGCACATTCGTCGTGTTATAGGCGCAGTTAACAAGAAAATGGTGTTCATAGGCAGAATACTGCGGAATAGTACAGAGAAAGTACGCGAAGCGTATTTTTCTCACTAGTTAGACCGCAGGTGGAATATGCCTCCAGTCAGGGACGGCCCGAGGAATGTTGGCGCCTCGGGCGAGTTGGCACTCCAGCGTCCCTCTCCGTAAATGCTTGTTGAGATATTTACGAAGTACATTTTAATTTATTCATCGCTCTGTAAAAATTACTAATAAAGAGAAATAAAAGGAATTCCATTAGGAGTCCAGCCTGTTCTGCGTCACAAATTGATAAACTATTTTTTCACTTACAAGTAATGCTTAGATAGTTGGTCGGATTAGCTCCCCCAAAACTTTGGCGCCCCGGGCAACGCCCGGTTCGCCCTTAGCTTGGGTCGGCTCTGTCTTCACTATATTGGATCCGTATGAGAATGGCCATATAATTAAGTTAGAAATAATAGAGCGTAGAGCAGCCAGATTCGTTAAACAAAATTACGAACGTATGTAAAGCGTCACATCATTATTGAAGGACTTAAAATGGAGATCTTTGGAAGACCGTAGAAAATTCTAAAGTTTAAGGCTCCTAGAGAAATACAGATCAGAATGTCTAGCGGAGGATGCATTGGGAACAATTGAGGCTCCAACGTACATAGGTAGAAAAGATCATGGCGATAAGATGCGTGAGATTGATTGTAGGACGTTGCAGTGGCTTTTTCTTTCTGAGAACAATACGAGACCATAACAGGAAAGATAAATCTGTGAGTAATAACTGTTAGGTTGGCCTCGGTGCATTGCACCCCCTGCCACCAACCAGATTGGTGAATTTCAGGGAAACGTAGATGTATATTTGTCCACTATCGCTTTTTTGATGTCCGTGACTGTGGGATTCGCTTTGCGCTGAGGATAGGGTGGCGGATTGGGAAACACTGGGCAGGATGGAGGAGATTTTAGGTCAGGGGTCGAAAATTTAGTTAGCGAAGGGATTTATTCTTTGGGACGCTAGTTTACGAAAACTTAACGAAATGTTAAAAAATTAATAATTTTAATTTCATTTTAATTCCGTTGTGTAACGTTCTAAAATTTTATTCAACGTGTCATAAAGGCTTAGGATGAATTGGTGGCGCTGGTAGATGGTCGCATCTTTTTAGTGTTGGTAAAGTGGAACTCGAGAGAAAAACGTTTCCAATCCCTTTTGGTCGCATATTGGTCCGGCATAACTGATAGGTTTGACGGGACGGCTGCTTCCGCGTTAAATTCAGTTGAACCTCTCTAATCCGGAAGCTCAGGACTGGTGGCGTTCCGAACTGGAAATTTCCAAACCACGGGTAGTTATTACATATATATAATTACCGTACGGTTACTGTAAAAACTAGATAGATATCTTTAACGCAAAAATATGAGTAAATAAAGCATGAGGACACAAAATAATGTTAAAAATGGATGGGATTTTTCATACTGACAATTGGTTGACAAGACCCGGATGGGATCACAGATGAAACGGAGAAATTTAATACCACATATAGATGTTATTAACATTTTTAAATTCCTTTCTTAAACTGTTGAGAAACATAACGGGAAAGTCGAAACTCCATCCACGCCAAATTTCCGGACCAGGGATGATTTTATGAATTTGTCAAAATTCCGCAAGCTTTCCTATCCAGATATGTTCATGGACCACAGAATTCCGGATTATTAGAGATTAAACTACACTAAGAGAGTGGATTTGGGTGCAATCACTTGACTATGTTGAGTTTTCTTGTTAAGATTGAATGCATATTATTATTATTATTTGTTATATCCAGGGCACTGGCGCCAAAAAAGGCAAATGTTGACTAGTTTTCCAATAACTATCTCTCTTGTGACAGCTGGAAGATATGTTGCCTATATAGCAGGATCCATACGTGCTGGCATCAATATATTTACACCAACATTTAACTTCGCGAAAATTTTTTAGGATAACCAAAAGAAGTCAATTGCATGCGTAGAAAAACAGTGGAAACGGGCCTCAAAAACAACCTTATTATTCAATGTACAGTTTGATCCACTTTACAAGTCAAGTGAATATTTATAATCAAGAAAAAAATCCTACCAACCCTTTGTATAAGTCTACCTATTTTTTATAATGCTCGACTGATAGAAAATTCTGCGAATGCATTCTCTTGTGAAGGTAAGATTTCAGAGGAATCTACAATATCCACAGAGCTGCAATGCACCAGACCATCCCTAATATTTATCTATAGTATGTCACACAAGTTTGTGTCGAGTGACTTCAATTTCATTGCAAACAAGTTATCAGCGGAGAAATATGGGTTCGGGTACAGATTCGAGAAGTTTAAGAGAAAAAAATTTTTCGATAGGAAATTCGAATCTTTTTACAAGCGCCAGGTAATTGGTGCGTCAAATATTACTTGGGACAAACATCTTACTTAAAATTTACGGCCAGCGAAAATAAAATCGAAAATATGTTGATATCATTCCGAATTTTGAAATCTTTACTAATTATTTTGATAACGAGATAAATCTATTTGAAGAATATTTTTCTTTTGCATGTTTTGGTTTCCTAAGAGGATTTGAGTCGTCGTTAGGGTTTAGGCGTAGGAGACGGGGGATCCAGCGAAGGTTTCTGGGTCATCATTAGCGTCGAAGGAGATTTTTTTAATGAGCAGTTTCCGTGATTCGCGTACCGATTGGGGAAAGAGGGGGGACGTTATCATCGTCGCCGCTTTCCTGCAAAATGGCGGCGGCAAATGTATAGCTGAGTCATGCTTTCATTATGTGGAAGAAAGGCGACGAGAAACTGAGGGAAATGTCGAAATGGCGGCGTGAAGGCTATGGAAGAGAAAAAGTTAAAGAAAAAGTGTAAGTGTAGCGTGCTAACAGATACATTCGTACGGGAACTCGATAAAGTATTTAATTAAAGTATTTAGGGTTTATATAAATCTATAAAATACGACTGAGTCATGTATAAAACTGTATAAAAAATAAAGAGTAAATATAGAAGTAAGTACATGAAAATTTAAAGGTGGGGCAAAGACTAAATGGTCGTAAAGCACAATACCTAGGAGAAAACGGTTGAAGTGATGAAATGCTGAAAAATGTGTACGTAAATACAGGTCTATTCAGATATCAATATTTCAAACCTTCAGTAAGATAAATATTCGCGTTAAAGAACTTCGAACTTATTTATTATAGTCGTTTGGTTATCATATTTTTCTTTATTTTAAATGGAATTTCTGAATAGATATCGATGAAAATAAGAGATATGTATGAGTTTATAAAATATTTGTTTCAAAAACCATAAATAAAACGTTTATGAATGAATAATATCTTTCAAATAGCCATAAATAGGTCGATTATAGCCATTAGGGAGACATTGTACTTAAATTTAATTCCAGCCATAGGGCGAGCTCGTTATTACTCTTTTGAATATTTACGAATAGTTAAGCAAAGTGAATTAGAGAAAAGAGAAATAATAGGCAGAAAAAGAGGTGGCTATTTTAAGAGGGAAAAAGTTATGAATTTGCAAATGCTTAAAGTCGGTTTGCATTCTGCCTTGGGCAATTTTATATGTGTTCGTTTTTGTTAGCGTTATTAAGCTCATTGTAAAAGACCGTCATCGACTGTTTATGGGCTAGTAAAATAAATGTATCATCATTTAATGCTTTTTCAAAGTATGTGTCAAGCTTTTAAGCTACCCGGGTAATTATACTTCGTGGTGATTCATAATTATGCATGCTCTTCCAGTAAAACAATTATATTTTAGAAAATGGTTTATAACCAAAAATTAATTGAACAATCGCAGACAAACGTTAGGATAGATTATGAAAGCGGACCAAAATTACGGGAAAACGTATCTGTAGAAAAAAATGAAGGTATCAAATGCGTCAGTCACCTGTACGTTCTCTTATTGCGGTTAATTCACGGACGATGTTAGTAATCTACCTTTTTAACGTAACAAATTTCGGATGACTATTTCCTTGCTGAGCACCTGATTTAACGCTCAGAATGGAGCACGCCGATTTAATTTTGCCGTTTCTTTGTTCTGCTTCCTTACTTTCTCGCGTGGAATCGAGTCAAGGAAATTTTGGATATCGCTGTCTGCGCTTATTGCAAAAAAACTTCAGTCGCTCATGTCTTGATGCTCCTCCCGCGAAACACAAATTGCAGTCCAACCGTGAATCGACTTCCGCCATCTCCTCTAGGCGAGATTTATGACCCTAATCTATATCGACCCAAAAGGAAATCTCAACTTAATTCCAGTTCTCTTGTCTGAAGATCTGGAAGAGAGGCATTTGTTAAGTTCACTGCCGATATGTGTTGAATAATTTCCAAATGGTTTTGGTGAACGAAAACGTGGTACACCTATCCCTCGATTTACACGGTACTTGAAGTACACGGTTCCGGCTTTACACGGTCAAGAAAACGCGACCATTTATCGATTTATACTGGATATCTGTTGGTTAATTTGTATTTGACGCTGAAGATGACAGTGACTAAGAAGAAATTTATTGAAGTTTTTGTTTAACTAGTTTTTTTTTTCAATTTTATAATGAAATGTATTTCCTTGCTAAACAATTTTTTTATTACTTCAAGTTTGAATTTCCCAGATTGTATGAAGTTTTTGTATAGCTTAATTTATTATCTTCTCTAATGTTTACTCTATCACTACTTCTGAGTTCAAATTTATTTTATGAATATATTTTTTACTTAATGTGAAGGTTCATTTGTATAATGCTTATATTATTATTTCATCCGAATTCAATATCTGATAAATATATACTTTTAAATCAAATTTCCAAAATTTGATTAATTTTAAAATAAATAGGAGCCCAACCCGCAATTTTATATGAAGTGTTAGTCTCGATCTACTCGGCGATTTTCGAGAATCCATCCTCCGTGTAAATCGAGGGATGGGCATACTTTGATATGCAGTTAAGACTGAGTAGTTGCATAAAGAGCTGTAATGGGTGAATCCAGTGACAAACTAAGAATTTAATGATGTTTTAACAGAGAATAGAATTTAATGAATTGATATAATGCGAAGAGTATACAGTAGTAGTAACATGATGGGATATGAAAAATTGCCAGGGCATGAAAAACATTAGGGATGGAAGCGTAGGGAAAAAAAATCTGTAGCAAGGACTCCATGGAGGATTTCGTATAAAATTGAAGGGATTCTATAGGAGAGAGAAAGAGTGAGAGAGAGAACGGGAGTGGGTGAACGGGAGAGAGAGAGAAATAAAGAGAACGTGGGAGGTGAAGCAAGGGAAGGATGGAGTGGGTGCTGCCTTTACCGAGAGTGGAGTTTCGAAATCCTTCCCATAATCCCTTTCTCTCTTTCCTCCCCTCCATTTCTCTCTCCCTCTCTCCTCCCATTCTCGATTTCCTCCTGCCGTATTTCATCCTCCGTCACGGGCGACGCAAACAAGGAACACTTTATTCACCGCTTGACGTTCTTTCTTCCTTTTTGTTATTTTTTCTCTCTCTCTCCATCTCATCCACTTAACGGTCTCCTTTTGCATTCCATCTCGCGAAAAAAATTCCTCTCCCAAATGTTTTAGGGGAAGGAAAAATGAATTCCGGAATTCGAATTGATTCTCTTTTGTTTTTATATTTTTTCCGTTTCTCGTATTTTTGTGATGGGAGTTGACTTTGGAAATGGGAAATGGCTTATTCCACTAAATCGATTGTTGTTCCGTGTTTTGAACGCTGGTCGGTGCTCGAATGTTTTGAACGCTGGTCGGTGCTCGAATGTTTTGAACGCTGGTCGGTGCTCGAATGTTTTGACGACCGCCTTCACTCTTTTTGTCTCCTTCGTGTCCTCCAATGTTTTTCATCTTCTCATTATATCGTGCAGATGTTTTGTAAAATTCGCCGAAAATTGGAATGAAAACTAATATCGCCGTCAGTCAGTATTGATTTTGGATATCAGTTATCGATTTTGTTGCATTGAAACTCGATACGCCCTCGAGACTGTTGATAAAATAATGAAATTATTGTATTAACGCTTAGATACATACATACATCTTCCCCAATTGACTGTGGGCATTGCGAATTAGTGAAAAAAGCAACATTAGAATATTAAAGTGACTGCGATGACGATGTTCCACCACCAATATAGGTTGATTGATCTCTACTACAGAAATATGATTGATGGTGATCAATGTTTATATTCTATTCTGGCGAGAATGCGGGAAGGATAGGGATTCATAACAATATACTTACAGTGTTTTAAGTGCTTTATTACATACAATTACTGCTACAATAGCATCCAATGCATCGGGAATTACTTTTTTGACTAGCTATATAACGACCTATGAGAGTAAGCTTAACAATTTCCGACCAAAGAATATTTATTTGCTCTACCAGTTTATCAACATAAGTCGGAAATACATTGAGAAAATTTACGAGAAAGCGAACAAATTTAAGACATGGTTTCATTTATGCGTTATCTTGCATAACGCTTTGAAAATTTGGTTAAGATATGACGCAACTACAGAACTGATTTCCTTACGATTGGCACTGGTGATATCATTGTGTCTGCACGCTGCCAGAGTCATACAAAAGCATTGAACTGAAACACAAGAAAAGCCTCGGTGTAGAAACATATCGCTCCATAAATAGAAATCTTGACGAAAAAAGAACAATCTGATGTATTTTCCAAGAAGGCATCAAGTAGATATTAACAAAATCCATCAGAATTAAATGAAATCTCGGAGACCATAATCATTTTGCTGATGACAGCCTTTGCTAAATTCTCTAGGCCTATTCACTCTAGTTTTCGTAGCCCGGAGTAAAATGAGAAGCAAAAAATAAACAAAGCGATGTTGCGCATGCTCTTCAGAAGTTTCTATGTGGTATGGTCCCTCAGGGGACTGCGGAGGGAATCATCAAAGTAGCGGCGCACGTGAAAATGACGCAGAGGCGGATGAAATGAAATTTAACGTAGTCCACACTTACAGGAAAAGGCGAGCCTCCGCAATGTGGATTCTTCTGGTTTTCGCCCACGTATCAGAGAAAGGATGTCTCGCGTCTCATTGGCGGTGACAGCGAGAGAAACGGGTGTTTGGGGGAAAGAGACCATGGACTCCGACATTATTAAAAATCTGAAGAAACCAAAATGATCAGGGGTATCGATTCTAGATTACGTTCCGGGGGGACAGACGCGACAGAAGAAAGAAGCAGGAGTTGGGGCGGAAAGGAACGGAGCAAGAGATGCCATCTATGAAGACGTTTCTGGAAAAAATACTTAAAAGACCAATTTTGTTATTAATTCCGCTAAGAATTACTCATATATATATATATATATATATATATCGCCGACAGAAGAATATAAGGGCAAATAATGCAACTTATAGCGGTTTTAATAAATTCGATAATGTTTCATTTTTTTGACCGCAGACGAAATGGAAGTAATCCACATTTACAAGTAATATGCCAATTGTTTATGACAACCGAATGAGAATTTTTTAAATAATGATATGCAGAAAAAGTTAACAAAGTGCAAGGGAGAAGGATGTAATAATTTAATGGAGAAGTGTGTAGAGGGAGGAGGAAGGGGGGGAGGTGTAAGAAATTTTAATGAAACAGGTAATATTGATATCAATCAACTAGGAATCAAATATAGGCAATATTGATATATCAACTACTAATTTAACAACAATTAAGAGTATGAAGAGAAAAAAAAAAAGATGGTGAGTGGGTCAGGTCATTTTTATATCTTCATTTGTTAGTGCTTTTCGTCATTGCTGAAAAGCACTATTATCTTCCTGATGTCCGTCCGTACGCATATTTCAGGAAAGAATTGGCTTAACCGATTTTAAGCAAATTTGGTACGTAGAATATTCACATTAAATAATGACCAAAGTGACATATTTGAACCGAAAGACTGAGCAGGGGGCCACAATTGCAAAGTTTAACTTTTCGTTAATTGTGAATTTGGAAGGAATTGGCCAAACCGATTTCAGGGAAATTTTTTATGAAGGAGGTGTGTAACATATAAAAACAAAATCAATATGTTTTGTGTAGATATAAAAATCAGGGCTGCCACAATCAAAGTAATAAATAAATTCTTTTACACGTATTTGTGTTGAATTGTCTGAATCAATTTGAACGAAATTTAGTATTTATATTGTCACATATATACTAAACCATACTAGAATATTTGGATCAGATCAGCCAAACAGTAGTGCCACAATTTCAAATGAAACTATTTCAGTAATAATGGATTTGGAGGGAATTGGCTGGACGGATTTCAACTAAATTTTGCGTATAAGATTCGTTCAACATAAGATAATGAAATCAAGATGATTAAAGCGGAGCTAAAGAGCAGGGCTACCACAATAAAAAGTTAAATTATATTTTTTTTACACGTATTTATAGAGAACTGCCAATATAGATTTTAACCAAATGTGGTGTGTATAATCTTCATATAAATAAATAACTAAAATATTATATTACAACCGTCTTGACTAAACAGGGCTACCACAATATCAAGGTTAGAATTATTTTTTAATTATGAATTTGGAAGCTATGGGCTGAACGGATTTAAAAGAAATCTAGTTTCTAGGGCGAGTATAGAATGAGAAAACGAAATGAATATGTTTAGAATGGATCTAAAGTGCAGGGCTACCACAATATAAGGAAAACTAATTTTCTGATTTCAAAGCAAATACATTAGTATACGATTATACTAGGGCGAATTTGACATAAAGCAGTTCTGTACCACGGGAAACCCATGGACACCCCTACTTGTATCCTTCTGTCGGCGTAGAGTCCGCACACGAATTTTTAATACAGCCTTTGATAATAACATGATCCATACAAGGCGATGAGTTTCCCATGGCGATGAATTTTTCGTGGCGGTGAATTTTCCTTGGCGATGAATTGCTGGCGGTGAATTTTCCGTGGCGATGAATTGCTGTCGGTGAATTTTCCGTGGCGTGGAATTACTGGCGATGAATTGATGGCGATGAATTGCTGGCGGTGAACTTTCCGGATACCAATGATTACAAATAAGTAAGGGTTTCGCGAAATGTGAGTCGAAAGAGCTTGATTTAAAACAACTAAGTGTTCGTTGGCTCCGTTTCGAAAGTTTCTACCCGTTTGGCTATTATAAATAGTGTTGTAGTTGTTGCATTTTAATTGGTAGACACCAGATTTCTTCATAATATCAATTTTATCTTTACTGTTGCAGAGGTTTACTTTGCTATACAATGCGGGCCTAATTTGACGCTTGGGGATGAGATTAGCAAGTTACGCCATTGAGGTTTGTTGACGGTTGGAGGGTGCTGGCAAGAATAGGAGTTGATATCAATGTTTCTTTGTTTTTAATGAAGAAATATTAAAATTAAATATGAGAAATAACAGCTTTTTCCGCACTATATGAGATTGTATTTAGTTCTTTGGAAAAGTTCTCTGGGGTTAGAGTAATATTTGAGTCTATTGATTAAAGAATGGAAGATTGTGTATTTATGAGAGTGATGATGATTAGGGGAGGTAGGTTTGACATGATCTGTGTATGTTTGTTTATGATAAATGGAAAAAAGTATTTGCTATTGAAAGTTGTTAAAGAAAGGTCAAGGAAATTGAGGTTGTGATTAGTTTCTAGTTCATGTGTAAATTTGATGGAAGAATGAAGTGAATCCAGGGCATTTTAAAAAAATTCGGTTGTCTGGCAGAGCCAGTCCAAATACATATAATATCATCCATATATCTAAACCATGAAACCACATAATTACATAAAGGTGAATTCAAATTGAAAAGTTTACACACTGCGCTGTCCACAAAAATGTCTGCTATAGGGGGAAAGATTGAACAGCATATGGCTATACCCGTACTTTGCAGGTAAAAATCTCCGTTATACAAGAAATAATTAAAGTCTGTACATAATTTTACAAAAGAACAAACATTTTCACAGCGCCACATTTCATCCATATTATGAAATTCCACGGAGTCTCGGCCTCTTCTATTAATTTTGTTTTATAGGTGTTTATAGCTATCATTAATAGCTTGTTCAGCCAAATTGCATAATCCTAGCCGTATAATATCCTCTTTGCGTTTACCCCGGCTTTGGCTTCTTGATTGCTAATTCAGTTTTTATTGCTCGTCATTTCTTCTCTATCCATTCCTCTGTCCGAATTGTTTTCACCTCTTCTCTCCACTCTCACCTCTTCTCCTCACTCTCACCTCTTCTCCTCACTCTCGTCCTCTCACAAATCTATTTCTCCTTTCTCTATCACTCTCCTCTTTTCCCCTATATTCCACTTTTTATCACGTTCTTTTTTCTTCGCCCTTACTTCCTCCCTCATTCCTGGGCACTAACACTAATTTTTCTCCTGAAAAATACTTGCCTCACTCCCGATTCCAAACCATTCCTTGTCCTACGTAATAGTCCTATTCTGCCCGATTTCGCTTTCTCTTGATCTCAGTTATTTCATCGAGGTCCTCCAATTATGATCCGCAAAGCCCAATTCCCCTCACTCCAATTTCATCCCTCGTTTAACCCTCCCCCTTTCTCTCCTTTTTCATTAATTTCTCCTACCTGCTCTCCTATTCCGCTTCTTCTTTCCTCCACCTCTGTCTTTCTCTATCTCTTAGCCATTTCCCAAATTCTCCCTTTTCCCGTCTACCGAATTCCCTCTCCTCTTCCCATTTCAACGTCAAAACCTTCCGACCCGCCCCTTTTCCCTCTGTCTCCCCTAAAATTATGATCACCGTCCTTCCTTTCCACTGTTACAGGGTCTTTTATGATTCCCTCCGGCACTTGTTAATCCGCCTACGCACCCTTTCTCGCCCCTCCCCTCATGGGAGAGCACATTCTCTCTCTTTCATGTACGCAGCGCTGAGTGTTGCCTACCTGTTCGGGTCGGACGTGGACAGGATGGCGGTGGTAGAATTACGTCGGGTTGCTTGGGTCAAATGGGTACGGGTGATTTCGGTTGGAAAGGAGGAGAACCTCTCTCCGCACGCTTTCTCTCTCTCTCTCTCTCGCTCTCCGTGCTGACAGTAAATGGTGGTATCGATTCGCCCCGAGGCCATTAAGGGATAGTGGTCCCACGAGGAAACAAGTGGTGTCCCATCAGAGGCCTGAGCCATATCCGCGCATTGCTTGTGCCGGAAGATAGGTCGCCCTATAATATATAAGTAGCTGGTGCTTGCATTCTGCAGTCATTTCATGTCACTTTGAAAAACATTAATTTTTCAGACGATTCATTATTAGAAATATTTGTCAAATTCAAAAATTTTCACCTCTGCGCCGATTTTCGTTATTTCATTAAAGGACAATATCCGAATAATATCAATAACTAAAATTTGAGATTTTAAGATTATTGTACTTTTTGCATTGTATGGTACTAATGCCACACATTTCTGCCTAATGTTAATGTTGTAGCACATCTACAAGTGCAAGAATATATATAATTGTTTTAAATTTAAAAATATTTAACGACCGCAATAACAACTTAATGGACCTTTTCAAATGTTGATGTGCGCTTTTGCAGCAAGCTCTAAATGATTGAAAATTTTCAGCTTTCTATCTCTCCCACAAATACCTAAACATTTATCTTTTTGTTTTAACTTTAAAAAATTTAACAGCCAAATAAATTAATATATTAGAATTTCTGTCATCCATATTCGGTTATTTTACAAATTTTACCTTTCCAAAAAATTTCAGCTTCGTAGCACATTCAAAAATACATAAACATTATATATTTGTTCAAACAATTGAAAATTATTAGTGGCAGCATTGTTAAACCTTTATTAGTTTTGCGATATTTGTAGTCGGTTAAGCACATAGCCCTACCCACATAAAAAAATTCGAGTCTCCAGCTCATCTGGAAGTGCCTAAACATTAGTATCCTCCTATATGTTAATGTATATTATATCATAAGTAAGAAGTAGCAATATAGTATAGATATATTTTTTAGAGCAACCGATCAACAATGCACGCTTCCAGGTGAGAAAAGTTTCAAATGTTTAATATGCTGGACATATTTCTTTGCGGCAGATTTTTTCAGAACACAAGCGCTAGTTATGAAAAGCTCAAATAAAAAGCTAAAACATCACAAAACTCATTAGGCATCACTAAGTGGAAATTTATGAGGTGCTTCATTTTATTAATTTTGTAAGTACCCGCGTGCGCGTGTCACACTGGTGTGAAAGGGAAGAGGAATAAGTAAGAATCTGGATCTTGGCAGATATTTACATCCCAATTCCAAGCAACGGACAGTATAGTCATGTTTCAATTTCATATGAATCTGAATTTAGCGGAATAACAAATTTGTGGTTAATTCTTAAGAAAAAAGGTTTTATTGTGCATAAATAGTTGAATTAAATAGAATTTATTAGTCCGTAATTTCATAGTGCATAACAATTGAATCCAATTACTGCCGTTGAACAAAAATTTCATTGAGCATGCAGAAAAGCACCGCTAGTCACTCGTGGAAGAAAATTTCGTAGTCATGGTGATAAATGAGGCGGAAGTGGTGCATCGCAGAATGCGTGTCAGCGATGGCAGCATGATCCTCATTCAATCAGGAAAATTTTATTATCCGTTAGCATTGCTTCGGATGCGCGCGAAGCTGTTTCCGTGGCTGATACTTTGAACGCCGCAAAGATTTCCCTTGCAGATTCTAGCGTCGAATTCATCCCAGATATTCGGGGCATTCGGAGCATCCCGATAATTACTCTGAGTTTGATGTTAACCGGTAATGCATTTTCTAAAAGAGTTGCGAATGAAGGTGCCTTTTTTATGCTACTCATTGAAATGATTAATTTTATTTGGAATAATATTTGTATTTTTACTAATAGTTTTTATTTTATATCGTTCTTATTCATATCTATTTTTCATCTAGAATTTTAGCCTGGATTTAAATCATCCGTCTATGAAAATATCAATATATATTAACACCATCATTCATAGAGGCACTTTATTAATGTCTACAGGCAAGAATTTATCGAAAGCCAAATTTTTATTTTTTATCCGCTCGACCGCGTCCATTGACTTATGCACATGAATGAGGAGTCTCTTCCCTTTACGTAAACTCTCGTTTAATTTCCTTTAAAAAAATAATAATGACCGGTAGTCGCTAATCTTGATAGATATTTATCGCTACGTAGTTCTCGGCAACAATTGATTTACCGCTGCACTGTTCGGCGTCCCGGTCAAGGGGAAGGTTATTTCGCTGCTCGCAACCCGACGGATTAACATTCCACGCTCTTGCTCGATCGCTATCTGCCCGCCTTTCTCTGTTTAAAATTTACTTATTTCTTTTCGAGGCGCTCACCGGAACATTTTTCGTCCGACTGAAAATGTATTCCGTTTTTCTCGGTCACCCTGCATACAAGCGAAGTCAGGAGTAAATTTGAAAACGTATTCTCTCTCCTTCTGGCCGTCCAATGTGGCGTTAAATGAGAAACGAACGGTGATAGCCTCCCTGATTCAATAGAAGAACCTTTCGAATACATAGGCTTGATGTCGTGCGAGACGGCCATTAGAGAGATTAATACCTGCATGTTTGTGCGGTTTAGAGGGAATGTGTCAGTTGGAGATGGGTAATGCGCGATGGAGGGAGCGTGGGAGGGGAAGGATAGGAAGGGGGAGAAGGAGAAGAAGAGGGAGAAGGCGGAGGAGGGGGCGCTGATAAAGGGAGGCTGGAGAGAGCGGAGGAGTTGATGGTGGATGAAAATGGCTGTGACAACTCGCTTTGACTGCGAAAATTCCCGTCAAAAGAATACATTGCTCTCACTCAAGGCTAAAATCGGATATTTAGTGGTAGAATACATGACCTTAATGCGGAATAAAGTTCAGCTCTTTCCCAAATGCCTTCTGAATAATATATAACCAGTTATTGAATATTTGTGCCTTATTAGCAAATGATGAAAGATTGACTGTGAGGAACCATATCGACCTGCGCAAGAAGAGGTTTGCATAAGCGGGTGGCATGACAGTCTCACTGTCTCTCTATCAGAATTTATTATTAACTTTCTTATTAATGTGTGGAATTTCCTCAGATATCCAGCAATTTAGAGATTTCTTCCGAATAATTTTGCCTACCTTATATCTCTAATTTAATCTAAAATCACTTTCTCTGAATCGTTAAAAATTTTCCGAAATGGCAATTCGATCGCGTTTTCCCTGTTATTCCCACCGCTGCAGGCTTCGTCATAATTCTGATTAAATGACCGAGGCCTGTCATTTGCATTAAAAATTAGTGTCTTGGATTATACATTTTTTTCGTTTCTTAAAAAGAATCCAAGATTAAACTGCTATTAATAATCATGAAAACAGATTCATCTTCCGTGCTGCTGTCAAATATTAAAATTAAATAAACTAGAACATCACAGCTTTCATTGAAAATAATTTGTACGGCAAACAAATATGATGATTTTTTTGTAAAATGACGTCTACGTAAAATTTTTCATCTTATCGCGAGAATGGAATGAGTGCGAAACGATCTCGAGTTCCTGAACACGTGAGTGAAGGGGAATATGATGGTTTTGCATTTTCATGAAGTATTTCTGGTTTTATAGAATACATATCTCCACACTAACATAAGAGAAATCCCACAAATGATTGAATTTTAAAAATGAGCCTGACAATGATCGATCTGAAGAAAACGATTTTCAAGTAACACAAATGGAGCAGTTTATATAAAAATATTCATCAACAAGTGTACTGCAATCATGCATGTGTTTTGACCACTTATTTCCTCCATTTAGAAAGCGTGCACTCAAATGCTTCGATGTATGCGTAAGATACGCGCGTAGCTGACAGTCTAAGAGTGAATCAGTCAACGAGGTCCCAATATAGAATTGTTGAAAAGGATATTAGTTATTTTTTTTAGAAAAACCTCGGAGCCTTTTTGTGCGGAATACAAAAGATTATATTTTAGTAATCATTTCGATATTCTGCTCAGGTGGGCGATGCGTTGCTCGGAGACAATCTTCGAGCAACTGAACGTTAGGTTGCGATCACGGTTGGGTGGTTCCCCGTTGGTTCCCGTGGTAATAGAAGAGGGGCCAACGGAAAAGCGCCCCCGCGTTATGACGCAAAATGGAGAGGGAGGGACGTGAAAGAGAGGACATAACCGTTGGAATAGTGACGACGGTGTCGTGCTCTACGATCGCAAGAGATTGCAAGAGATCGTCCGTGCGGAACGAATTGTGTTCTGGGAGCGTCTGCTCGCGTACGTGGCGGACAATTGACGGTCGAACACGTTCCACAAGCATGTAGAGCGCGGATTAAAACAACCCTGGGAAGCTGTTGCCATTTCGAGGGATTCGGGTTGGGTCGGGGAAAATTTTGAAGCTTCCAGAATCCCATAAGACGCGTTACCCGGACGATACCAGCCGAATTAAGTGGAAATTTCATATTTACTTTACTTTATATTTCATCTTGCATTTTTGCCTGTGAGATTACACCTTCAAATGATTTAAGGGTTCCACTAATGAACTTAGATGAACACATAAGAAGAGAGCTGTGGGAATACCATTGCTTACCATTAAAGTAAATTTGATCCAAAATGTTATGTTCCGATTACAAAAATTGCCTCTAAGATTTTTCCACTTAAAAACCAATTAGGTATTAGCGTTGTGAAGAACATTTACCCTTTATTCTTTTGCTTTCAGTAAGTAATTACTAAACATTCCAACAAAACATCGATAATCTTACTTTGCCTTTATAATATTACATGAAACCAGTCTATTTGCTTTTGTGTAACTAAAGGAATATTTGAATGAAGGATAACGATTCACCTTAGCTCATGAAGGACACGAAGAGAAAGATAAGTTATGGAAAAAGTTACGGAGTTGTAGAGTACGGGACGATGGGCCGAGTCCGGCATAAAACGGAGCCGTGGATCTGTTTTCGGTCATTTTAGATATGATTATATTGATGATGCATGAAATTAAGTTATTATTGATTTTGACATTCCCTTAGGATAAAGTTGTTGGTAGTTTTCGACGAAACATGTTCGCCCGAAGGCCTTCTATCGTAAAGCTGATGCAAGAGCAAGAACTTTCTTTTGAAGTTTATGGACGAGGCCGAGACTTCGTGGAATTCCATAATTAAATAATATTAACAATATGAAAAAATATTTTTAGCAAAAACCTGTATTTGTATTTTGCTTTATCTGAGGCTAATCGTGAGAATATGATGTTTTTCTCTGAAAATTTCTTCTGAACCTCAATATATTTTGTCGCTTGGCATGTTCCGGTTACGAAAAAATATTTTTAATAATATGAATATCATTTGTGGAAATTAGCAAAATAATTTTCGTATTGTTAATTTTGTTTTATCACATATTAGGCCTTCTTTACATAAAGTAAAAAAATGAACGCCTTATGGTCTGTTCTTGTCTGTCCATCTGTCAGTCCGCACGTTCCATCTGCGAAACTACTGGTCGGATGTTCATGAAGTTCGGTATTTAGGACATAAGGATAAAGAAATTAATTAAATGATATAAATGGTTTACGTAGCCTAATCGGGATTGCCACTTTACTAGTGACAGAAAATGAACATTACTTTATATCTCGTAAAATGTTACTTATAACAAAAAGTCTTCAACCAAAATTTGTAGAATCTAGTCATATAGAATATGATTTGTTCAATACATTTTTATCGAAGTAGCAGCCGATTTCAAGAACATCAAACGTGAAAGTCGTCATTCACTTTGAACTTAGAAAATTTTTTCCCGGATTTTTAGCCTACTTTCCAAAAAATGGAAAGTAGGCTTATTAGATCGCCTGAGTATCCGTGTGTGTGTCTGTGTCCCCCAAACATCTTCTTCATGAATGAACCGATTTCAACTAAATTAGATACATAGAATATGCACATATATTAATGACCAAAATGACATATGTGGATCGGATCAACTAAGCAGGAGTGCCACAATTACTAAGTTAAACTTTTCCGTAATTATGAATTTGGAAGGAATTGGCTAAACCGAGTTCAACGAAATCTTGTATAAAGTAGGCGTGCAACATCAAATAACAAAGAGACATTCTAGAGAACTGACATAATGGATATTAACCAAATATAGTATATTTAATCTTTATATAAATAAATAATCAAAATATTTCAACCGGTTAGACTAAACAGGGCTATCACAATATCAAGGATAGAATTTTTCTGTAACTATGAATTTGGAAGGTTTCGGCTGAACGAATTTTAAAAGAATTTTCGTTTGTAGAGCGAGTATAGAATGGGAAAACGAGATGAATGTGTTTAGAACGGATCAAAAAAGCAGGGCTACCACAATAGAAGAAAAAATAATTTTCCGATTTCAAAGCAAATACATTATTATACGATTATACTACGGCGAATTTGACGAAAAGCACTTCTGTACAACGGGAAACATGTGTACATCTCTACTTGTTATATATTAAAATGATATTGAAAGGAAAGTAGGCGGATTAGTTCTTTCCAGAACTACTTGTTTAATTGTTGTCAACGAAAACAATATTCGTGGCAACTGTGGTAAAAATATCTGTTTTAAATACCTAATTAGTTTAATTCTCTTTCGTGCACACTCAAAATTTAGTAAATGAAGGAAAATGGATTATCTACGATGAAGAACTGAACGTAAATACGCCTATTTTTTGTTACGTTTACACAGCGTTCGTAAGGGAAGATAAATGAGTAATTTACGACAAAGGATTGAACGCGAACTTTAAGATTACATTATTACTATTCGAGTGAGGTATGTTTTACATAATTGTCGATTTTTTTATTAATTACAACTGAATAGAAAATAAATCATCGAATCAAAGCTTCGATATTTCCTTGGCATCACTACTCGGAGTATATCATTTTTCAGTTCTTAGACATTATACTAAACCATTAATATTTATCTTTTTTATCATGGTTGCATAAATCGCAAAGAACTCCTATACCTCGCATTTATCCACGCATGATGCGTGCATCTTTCCCCCCTTGTTATTTAACCATTAGGTGAAGCATATATCCTAGCTGTTAATATTATTTATCTATAAAATTGTAAAAAATATGAGAGTAAACTCACCTTTTGCCTCGTTTCAATTTATAATCGGTTCACATATAGCGTTTTATCTCGATAGGCACAAATTTTCCTGAAAATAAACATTAAATTTTGATCTATTTATTCATAATTATACTGGTATAATCCTTTCCGAATAGATCAGAATTGTTTAGTTTTCCTTTAACCTTGTCTATTTTTTAAACATACTTTCGTCCGATTTCCTTAGTCTTTTGCGACGAAGAATTTAATATCCTTTATAGCCGGGAGATTCATAAACATCCAAAATATATATCGTAATGGTGGTATTTCTGAGGATCAATGAAATCAGTTGAGAAAGACGTCGAGGCAAAAGAATTTCTATTGATTCGTATAATCAAATATGAAAGAAAAGCTCGAGTGGAGATGATTCTCGGACGATGAAAGTTTCTCGAGATTGAATACGTGCGCTTGATCGAGTGGGCAATAATGGGCTCGATGCAATGAAAGGATTAACGTAATTGGACCTCTTCCTCCCTTTTCCGCCGAATTTTTATCGGCGTGAAATTGCGAATTTGCGATTAGAGTGGTTTCCGAGAAGGAGAGCTTTTCAATTCGCAATGGAAAGCTTCCATCAAAAAAGTCATAACTTCGTAATTATAGGAATCCGCGCCTGGGAGTGAAATCAGCTCGAAATTTTTAAAGTTATTAGGAGATGGAATTTCCTGCGAGAGAGATTGAGACGAACGGTTTACGCGGAAGGAACTCGATTAACGGGCGGCATCTAGTTCAAAAGGTGAATTCTCTAAATACTAGGGAAAAATCATGCGAAAAAGGTCCTAAAGAGTAGTCCGGTATCTCTCTCAATCTTTCGTAAGCAGATTTACGCCCGCCGCTCATCTCAACGTATAGAAGTTATTTTCAGGGTTGTATTTGTGATAACGTTGTTGTTAAAATATGTGATTCCGATAACAGTGTAGTATATTCTAATTTTAGATACTGGGTATTCCTCCGCTTTTTTCGTAAATCATAATTCTTGTGACGGTTTAATAATCAGTTTTATTACAACATTTTGGTTTCTTTTCTGTCTTCAGTAAAAAGTTTCTGGGCAACTCATTTGCCTTATGAATTTATTTCTTGGGTGGAACCATTCGGGCAACGCACCACATTTTTCCATGTCACAGCGATAAGGGTAGATATTAGCCAGTTATACCTATATATTGAATTAGACCATAGACATTGTAAATGGGCTGCCAAAGTCTTAAACCAAAAGGTACATCTGAAATGGTAATGCAAGCATTATATTAAATAAAATAAATGCATGTCAGTAGGACTTTTGGTAGTATGTAATACGTTAAATAAAAAACGTCTTTTATATGATTATCATTTTGTTTCTCATGCTCGCTCGATTAAAAAAGATCCCATAGTATAGACTTAAATTAATTTTCCCAAAAGAAAGCTTTTTATAGAAAAAATAACGATGAAAAACCATAATTTTTTAATATGCGGATTTCTCACCTTCAAGCTGTTTAAGAATTCGATGTCCCGTCAAGTCACAGGTAGGCGAAGCTCTCTCTCTCGCAAGTTTTTCAAAATTAAGAAAATAAGTGATATGATCATAAGAATATGCAGGTGGAAAAGTCGTTCGGGGGCGGCATCATTAGAGTTGCAGCGGTTTTCCCATTCCCTCCACGCCCCCCTCCCTCCACGCCCCCTCCCTCCACGCCCCCCTCCCTCCACGGCGAATCCCCTTCCCCATTCTCCTTCTCCCCTTCTTCTCTGCCTTCGCGCGCTCAAATCACTCCTCCAGACTCCGCCCCGCTTCCAACTATCTTAAACCGCTCCGTACCTTCCAAGAACCTTTAACTCTTCTAATCCCACGAACAATCCTTTTAATACCCAGTCCTTACCTCACCAAACTTCGCCGGCGTGCTCTCCCATTTCTCGCTCATCCCCCCGATCCTCCCCTCCACGTTCTCGCAAACTCTCTGCCTGTCTTGCATTCACCCGCTTTCCTCACCTTACCATTCCACCAACCATTTACTTCACTTTCCGTTTCTCTCCACCTCGAGGCTTTCCAACTCTCCTTCCCTACAACTCCTAAGGATTTCTACTTAAGACTGCCTTGAGAGGAGAGAGAGGGAAGAAATGGGAGGATTAAAATGAGGGGGTGAATGCACCGACGTAAGAAAGCTAACGATAGATGGGGATTGTATGCGAAGCATGAGGAGAGAAGATAAGTGATTATAGAAAAGTGTATGTGTGCGTGCGTGTGCGCGTGCGTGTGCACGCGAGTATGTGTGTGTGTTTGTGTGTTTATAGATACATTGATGTGTATTCAGTTAATGAAAAATTTGAGGATTTCTCTCAAGTTTTGGTTTGATCGTCATTATTATCAATTAGAATTTATAATAATATATGGAATAATAAGATAATATAAAGAGATTAAAAGTGGAAGTTTGAGAACTTATAATAATTATAAGGGGAGAGAACGAGCGATAGAAAAAGAAGCACGTGAGGAACAATGATATTGACGGTAAAAAGAAGGTGATGAAAAGCGGAATTGGAAGGGAAATGGATGTGAGCGGGAGAGAATGATACGCTGTTTGTTTGAGGAACGAGAAAGAAAAATGGAAGGAAATATTCCGGTGACTTTTAAGTCATTAATGATGCGGAAATTATCGATTATCTTTATCGCTTTTGCATTGGAAACCCTTGAATGGAATATATTCAAAAAAATAATATTGGGTGAGAAGAGAATGGATTGAGGGAAATGATACCTTGAATGACGGGCGTTTTATTTGCCCTTTTTTCCGGGATAATTGATTGATTTAGCGGTGAAATATACGAGGTTTATTTCGCGTGATATTTTAAGCGGAATGGATTGCTAGCGAACAATGCAGGTCAAACGACGATGAAGTCAAAGATATATTTTTGCTTGGAAAGTAATGGAGTAAATATCCTTTAAATGATTTCGAAAATATCTTGGTTATAAAAAAGTGAGGTTCAATCAAAACGGCTAACCTCTCTGGGGTAGCATCCATGATATTTTACATTACTTTTTTCAGCGTTAATGGTTCTTCCCATTATGGTTGAAAAAGAGATCTGAAACTTAAATATCAAGCTAAATTTTATTTTGGACCATCACAGTAATGAATTATGTAAATAATAACTAATTCGTATTTTAATTCATTTTTTTTCCTTTGGTGTTATGTTATGTATATATCACGTCAGAGCCCAAAAACCACTGTGGTCTAGGGCTAGAAGCTTTTAACGCCATTCTTCCTATTGTGGCAAATAACGAAGTTTTCCTAATAGCATTAATTATAGAGCGTAGGTTTCAGTTTGTAGCCACACACCATACAACGCACGCCAAAATCACATATTATAAGCATTGACTTTTGTGAATTTAAAATAATACTTGACTCTAGTAGATAGTCAAGGTATTCAGTTTTAAGCTAAATGACCTGTTATCGCTTTAGAAACGGAATTTCCCGTTTTCTCTCTATGAAAATGGTAATCGTGACAACTGCAGAGCTGTTTTTGATTTATAATAGCATCGAAACATATTAAAATTTTAAAACTTTTGTAATAATGATACTTTTGTCTCATTCGGCTCACTTCAATAATATTTTTTTATTAGGATAGTCAATTAAAAGAAAAGTTCTTCTGCACTTGTGCCAGCCATCACCATCTGTTAACTTCTTTAATAAAATATTTCTAGTCGTTAATCAGCCAGGAACCGTCAAGTTTAGCGAATATGAGAAATGGATTTTTATAATGGAATAGATTAGAGTTGTGTAGAGTTTAGGCGCGTGGAGAAATGTCGATGAAAGGAATTTCATTGAAGTTCGCATGATTTTACACTAGTTGGAGAGCAGTATGAGAAAGGGAGGTTTTCTGGAGATAATATATGATAGGCTCTGACATTGACTACCCAATGTTTTTTCCATTTTTATATTTTCGACAATTTTTATTCATTTCCTTCTATCATCTCGCGTTTTCTAGGTAGTTCTCTGCGTTGCTGTCATAGAAAGCTGCGAACATTGGAATACTAAGCGTACGCACCACCTAGACGCTAAAATCAATAGAACAAATCGTAAGGTATTTAACAAGATCTGCTTTAAAACAAAAGCAAACTTTGGGGACGGTTTGCATAAAATATTCAGCGCCTAATATTGTATCTTAGAAGGTACTAGCAGACTTTTTGAAGATGGAGTTTTAATCAGGAAACGTTTCATTCTCTGAAATTCCCAAAAACTTGGGGAAATAGTTTTATCCCTATGTTCATTTCCTAATATTAAGATTGATCACACAGTTGAAATTACTTTGGCATTTCGTAGCGAAGTAGCTAAAGGCAACTCAGAGAACCATTAATGTATAAAATATATACTTCCTTGCGTTTCAAACTAAAACTCACTACAAGAATAATGCTAGATTAATACAGGAACGGCGTTGATTGGATATTCAAACTTCACTTGACTAAAATTTCACGAAATTAGGGAATTCGGGTCCGACCGCGATCACCGCACGCCTTAATCCCAAAAGGCGGGAGTAATCATCGCGGCCTCTTTCCCCCTCCCATTTCTTCCCCTCCTGTCTCCCTTTTCCTAATTTCTCCCATCCTCTCCCTTCTTAACCTCCACCCCAAATTCCCAGAAACCTCTCATTTACAAATCCCCCCAAAAGGTGTATTCTACTCTATTTAGTCGAGGGAGTTTTGCGGACAAAGGACGAGAGAAGGGAATGCTGGGAAGAGAGGACAGCGAAGGGAAGAGAGGAATAAAGAGATCGTGTGAAGGAGCATGGAGGAGGGGGAAAGGAGAGGGAGGGGGAGGGAGGGGAGAGAGGGGAAGGGAAGGGAGAGAGGGGAAGGGAAGGGAGAGAGGGGAAGGGAAGAGGGAGATGGGAAGGGAAGAGAGAGAGGGGAAGGGAGGGGAAGTGGAAACGAGGGTGAAAGGGCAGTAGGGCGGTTGGACGGACGGGTGTGGATTAGGGAAGAAAAAGGGAACCCGAAAGGATAGATCCGTAGGCACCCCCGCAGAGAGAGAGAGGGTGGAGTATGAGGGGGGAAGGAGGTTAGAGTGTAGGGGCGGGTCGAATAGAATGGTCGTGGGGGAGAGGTGGCTAGAGATGCGGCAGAATGGAACAGAGATTCTCAAACTTTTTTGAGCCACGGCACACTTCCCAATATAAAGAGGGCTTCGCGGCACCCCAGTCTTGTGACAAGCTTTATATAATTTTAAATACGGTTATAACAACCCTTTAACACATCCATTTGTTTATGCTACTACATAATCAATTTATTAGAAGGAACATTATTGCCCAAATTATCCACCAATACATGCAAATCGCTGATTAATTTACTAAACTAAGCTTTTCGCGGCACCCCTAAATATCTACTGCGACACACCAGCGTGCCGCGGCACAGTTTAAGAACCAATGGAATACAATACAGGTAGATTATGAGGAGTTCGAGTATAAGTCAAAGTAGTTAGGGAGAGGATGTCAGAAAATTATTTAGCCAAAGAGACAAGATTTCCAGAATAAGCGGGGATAGGTAAACTGGGAAGGAGAGAGAAGGCGGAAGAATATGGGCGGAGGGAGGCAGTGGAGGAGTGTATTAGAAGGGAGCGTTCCGAAGGAGGAAAGCCGGATAATGATTGGTTGGAAGGATTACTGTCGGCGAAGGCGTGAAGCCAAGGTGGCATTGCGACGTCTATCTGGTAAGGAACGAGTTAGTCAGAAGGAGAGAGGAATGTGGCTGGGTTTCTCTCTTGGGTAGAGGGTGAGAGAGAGGCAGGGAGAAGATGAAGGAGAGAGAAATAAAGGAAGAGAGATAAGGAAGGTGTCGGAGGGAGGGATATAAGAAGAGGTAAGGGAAAGCGGAGAATGAGAAGTGAGGAAGGGAGAAGAGTGAGCGGGCGAGGTAATGGGTGGGGAGTGGTCGGAGATGATGAGGAGGGGAGGTGGATGGTGAGGGAGGGAAAGGGAGGGAGAGCGACCGGAGATGGATGACTTGCGAGCGGTGCGCGGGTGAATGAAAGGACAGGCGGCGGAGAGGAAATGAGCAGAGAAAGGAGGTGGAGGGCGCAGAGAAAGGAGGTGGAGGGCGCAGAGAAAGGAGGTGGAGGGAGCAGAGAAAGGAGGTGGAGGGAGCAGAGGAAGGAGGTGGAGGGAGCAGAGGAAGGAGGTGGAGGGAGCAGAGGAAGGAGGTGGAGGGAGCAGAGGAAGGAGGTGGAGGGAGCAGAGAAAGGAGGTGGAGGGAGCAGAGGAAGGAGGTGGAGGGAGCAGAGGAAGGAGGTGGAGGGCGCAGAGGAAGGAGGTGGAGGGAGCAGAGGAAGGAGGAGGAGGGCGCAGAGGAAGGAGGTGGAGGGAGCAGAGGAAGGAGGTGGAGGGCGCAGAGGAAGGAGGTGGAGGGAGCAGAGGAAGGAGGTGGAGGGCGCAGAGGAAGGAGGTGGAGGGAGCAGAGGAAGGAGGTGGAGGGAGCAGAGGAAGGAGGTGGAGGGCGCAGAGGAAGGAGGTGGAGGGCGCAGAGGAAGGAGGTGGAGGGCGCAGAGGAAGGAGGTGGAGGGAGCAGAGGAAGGAGGTGGAGGGAGCAGATGAAGGAGATGGAGGGCGCAGAGGAAGGAGGTGGAGGGCGCAGAGGAAGGAGGTGGAGGGCGCAGAGGAAGGAGGTGGAGGGCGCAGAGGAAGGAGGTGGAGGGCACAGGGGAAAGAGATGGGTGGGGCGCAGAGGGGAGGTGGGAGGGGCGCAGAGGGGAGGTGGAAAAAATGGAGGAGATTAAAGCGTGGCAGTTGCCGAAGACGTGTTTTTTTTACGGATGGAGGTTTTGAAACATGGATACCGAGAAAAGGGCCCGTTTAAAAGCATATATATATATATATATATATATATATATATATATATATATATATATATATATATACATACATACACACCTTATTTCCCCGATTCTAAGACGCACTTTTTTCACTTTTTAATGTCTCCGAAATTGGGGTGCGTCTGTAGTATTATTATTTTTCGAAAAGCTATTACTAATTTATGGTTGCGTCTTAGAATCGAGAAAATACGGTTTGTGTGTGTATATATGTATACGGCCGTGGTGACCACTTCTGTCGCCCTGGGCAGAGGAGTGTTTGGCACCACAAAATGAAATAAAAAAATTATAAAATTATAAGTCGTATTTTTAAAAGGGTATTTATGTCAAAATATACAATCATTTTTTTAAGTTTTATTTTTCGAGCTTTATTTGCTGCAAACATAATGATTGTGTCATTGAAATATATATTTTTAGCAGTGTCATATTCACTAAATAAGTTGGTCAGACCAGAAAGTCTCTCTTGGTTCATTGTTGACCGTAGCTAATTTTTGATCAATTTCAGTTTACTAAAATAACGCTCTCCAGTTTATATTGATGTGGCAAATGTCAGAAAAATTATTAGTAAAATTTCCACATTGGGAAATTAACCTAAAAGTTCGTATTCGTGAAGAAATCCTAAAATTTATTTCTGCGTAATTTATACACTTTATATCGAAAGCAGGTGGTGTTTCAAACTGAGAACTTCTTCGAATAACTCGCGTTTTTATACATAATAGCAGCATTTTTACATGAATTTATAATTTCATCTTCGTTCATGTTATATACAGCACAACTTAAAAATTTAAAAGTATTATCAATTTCATATAAAGACGTAAATCGTACCGACAGATGCGTTTGAAGAGAATATATTGCTTTATGTGCTGCATCTTAGAGAGTATTTTCTGTAGTTCCAGGTACTGAGAGCGCTTCAGTTTTCATCTTGTCATGAAATTTCCCTTTTTTTCCTCTTATTTTCGTGTAACTCACACTTTATCTAGTGTATAATAACACTTCCATTTTGCGCCCCCTTACGAAGCTGCGCCCTGGGCACGTACCCCGGTTGCCCGTCCTCACTACGGCTCTGTATGTATGTATGTATGTATGTATGTATGAATGTATATACTATATATATATATATATATATATATATATATATATATATATATATATATATATATAATGTGTGTGTGCGTGTAAAATGATGAAAATATCTATTTTAAGTCTCTACTCCAAAGAAAAAATCTAGGTAATAGCGCCTAAGCACGCAACTTTGGCCTAAAGTATAATCTATAAATGCGCTATTCGTAATAAATTGGTCTTTGGTCGTCTTTGAAAATGAATGAATGATGTCTTTAAGTAGTTCGTGGATCGAAACGTTAAAATATTAAAATCGCAGCGACGCTAACGATGCTGTAGAGAATTTACAGGTCTCCTTTAATGGCGTCGGTGTGGTCGCACGCTAGCGCTGGCGTGGCAACGACTTCTGCGAAAGTGAACAAACGGGAAGAAAACGAAGTAAGAAATGTTTGCTGCAGTTTTCCTGGATTAAAAGCTTTTAACGCCGGAATGATTGAAAAAAAAACGAAATGCCCAGTCATGTCGAATAATCGATAAGTCGAAAGAATCGGGGATATATCCGGCGGCCTTTTGATCCATTTTCCATAAAGTCAAATCGAATAATCTTCAAGCTCGTAAATTTCCGAAATATTGTTTAGCAAGGTGAGGCGAGGTGGTTTCGGATTAAACATCCATCCCTCCGATGACGCGGTAGCGCCTTCATATTTCGGGGGGCGTAAGTGTGCACAGACACCTACATATAGATAGGTACGCGCGCACTTAACATTTCAGGCCGAATTTCCAGAGGAAGACGTGAGAGGGAAAATGAGAGCGGGGGAAGGGAAGGAACACTCACGCTCGTTGACCAATTCTATGAGATTAAAAGGGAGATAACGAGCAGATATACGGCGTAGGAGAGGGAAAGACGAGTGGAGAGGGGCGTGGAAAGGGAGAATATGGCCGAGATAGGACGGATGAAATGGGATTATGAAGAGTGAAAATGGCGGCGAGACTCGGGAATGGAATGATTAAGGCATGAGTCTGGGGGCAAAAGGGTGCTCGGGAGACTGGAGGAGGGCGTAGGCGGGGAAGGGGACGGATAATAGGGGCGGAGATGAGTATGCGGCGCGAGGTGACGGCGGTGGGTGCCATATTGATGGATCATACGCTGCGGACGGTTTCAAGAGGCTCGGGGTTATTACCAGAGACGCGCTCGCCCACACTTGGTGTACGGCAGAGGTTCCAAACCCGCGGCCCGCGAGCCAAATGCGGCCCCCGAAAGCGCTATATGCGCCCCCAGAGAGCACTATATGCGGCCCGCGAAGCTATGATGAGAAGATGATCGGTAAAATTTGGCAGACAATTTCAAGTTTTTTCAGTATAATTATCGTCTCGAAACCTTTTCTGGTGAGGCTTTAACAATAGTAATTTATTTAGATTTGACTTTTGCTAATATGAGATCACAGAATCCCTTGATAACTTCTAATGTAAGCACTCATCCGACTCGCCGAAGCTCTCGTGACTTCCAATGCGGCCCTCCGAAGCATTCACAATTACGAATGCGGTCCGCCATGTAAAAAGGATGTGCTCAACTGGTGTACGGGTTAGGAGCGTGGATAAGAGCCATTAAGACGATTCGTGGATTTTACCGGTGACGGCCAACCTTTGGCTTGAAGCTTATGTGTCAAGGCAGCAATACTGCACTGGCAGTGTCACATATTTTATTGGAGTGTATCCAATTCAGGAATGAGAGAGAGGGTAATCTACCTACGAGCCTTTCTGTCGCTCTAAGAGATGATCCTCATAGAGAAAATAGAACCATCTCATTTCTGAGAGAGTCCCGAATTTTGTCTTTTATGGAGGTTTACATAAATAAGTTTTTAAACGATTTTAATATGCGATAGGATATGGCCTGTGTATAACTCTCCTATCCAGTTTTTATAAATTATAAGATTTTAGCGACCATAATAGGAACTTTTACAGCCTTGTGGTAGTTTTATTTATTTTATTACTCTCGGATGACCCTTATACAGTCTCTCTCAATCTGTTTTTAACTAATTTATTTATTATTTATTTATTTTACGAGGTGAGACACGTGACTAGATTTATTTCATGTTGTCTCGTCTAAATAATTTGCGTTGTGTGGCACATATGCCTTTCTTGATAATGAGTGAGTTGTGTGAGTAAGGATACGGCGATTATAGTCCACGAGGCTGATTCGCCAACCAGCACACACACGCAGCAATTTATAAAACTCTTTTCATTCGGAAAATCTGTCGAACAATAATGGGGTATTTTGTCCAATTATTCAATCATTTAAACTTTATAATTCAAACTTAAAAGTCAAGTGTTACAATCTAACGAATCTGTGACTTGGCGAAAACTTGCATACCTTTCTTCATTATAGGAATATATTTACGTGACGTTCGCGCCAAACATTCTCAGCATAAATATGTAACTTATATACGTGTTATGATAAAGGACGTTAAGATTTACTTTTCCAAAAAGGTGACGACCGGACGAGTGAAGAGTGATTTGCGGGAAATGGCTGCTTTCGAATATTTTAATTTGTGTTCATTTGTTTGTAATGAATCACTGTGCGTGGCAACCAAAAATTTATTAGAGAAATGGGGAATGTATATAAAATCGCTCCAACCCTTTCTTTTTACTCGCGTTAATACTACGGTCTGTCGCTTAGCGACGAATAAACCAAACTCTTCATGTGGTTCCGAAACACTGGCATTATTTTCCAATTGGAAAGTTCGGAACTTGATTCGAGTTGTCGAATCATATCTTCTCGTCGTCGTAGGATTCAATCAGGATGTTTGTTCTTCTCGCCTGCATATCGACAAGACTTCGAGACCGTATGTTCGTTTCCCATTTGCCAATCTGTGGAAATTCCATGTTTGTAACCAACTCGAACGAGATTTCAGTTCCATTTCATCGCAGCTGCAGAATGGCTTCCGCCATCAAAACTTCACTTGTTTATTATAGGACGAGAAATTGACTTGTTAACATTTTTCAGGTGGTGCATCTTTTGCTTTGCTTTTATTTAATTTTGTAAAAAGGCAAAAATAATGTTTAATTACACGACTTCAAAATCTATTCTTAAGACAATTCTGAGAATTCTACTCGCGCAATGGATATCAGGACACTTATACAACTAATCGGGAACAATCAGAATCATATGTCAATGTTAAATCTGTATTGCGTTTCAGTCATTTTATTGAATTCATCGCAAAACAATACAAAGGTCGTGATAATGGAAACACCATATAACGAGCGTATTCATAGTAAAAGATAAGTTATAAGCAGCAACAACAGGTGGTTGGTGTATAAATGATAGTCACGAAAGATACTCAAATGTGGAATATGAAAAGGCGGGAAAAGGTTAAAAGGTCATTAGTAAGGAGAGAGAGGATGCGGAGAATGAGGGATGTTTGATAGATTAGGAGTCATACAGCGGGACATGTGAGTGCTGATTGACCCTAGAGGGATATGTTAGACGAGCAGAACAGGCTATATTGGTGAGTGGGGGGACATGGAGGGAGAAGAAAGGAAGAAGGTCGTTAAACATAGACAATTACATAGATCGAATAATGGAGTTGTGAATCGAGAGATATTCTCGCGCCAAGTGTAAAACTTATAAGAGAGGAGAATATTCCACCTCGGGAATGAAGTCACGATAACGTGCATAGTAACTATAGGTTTTGTGGGACCGGGTCACGCGTTCGAAAGGACTCCATATCATCACGTAACGGAATCGTATTCTGCGATTGGAACCACGCATGCACGGAAGAAGGCTTTTAAGACGTAGGTATCATTAATTTCGGTTGATCCTCAGAGGGTACCAAGGATAGGTTATTAGGCGTTCTTTACATAAAATAAAGAAAAGAACGCCTTATGGACCCGTCGTGTCCGTCCGTCCATCCGCATGTTTCATCTGCCAGACTACTGGGCGGATGTTCATGAAATTTGGTATTTAGGACATAAGAGCAAAGAAAATAAGATAATTATATAAATAGTTCACGTAGCCTAATCGAGAGCGCCACTTTACTTGTGGCAAAAATGAACATATCTTTATGTCTCGTAAAATACCACTTATAACAAAAAAGTCTTCGAACAAAATTTTAGAACTAGTGAAATAGCATATGTTTTGTTCAGTACATTTCTATCGAAGGAGCTAGAGTTCAAGAAAATCAAACGAGAAAGTCGTAATTTCTTTTGAACTAAGAAAAACTTTTCTCGTGTTTTTTAGCCTACTTTCCAAAAATATAAAGTAGTCTTATTAGATCGCCTGGGTATCCGTGTGTGTGTGTCTGTGTTCCCCTAACATCTTCTTCATGAACGAACCGATTTCAACCAAATTTGGTACCAGGGCATCGAACCGGAACCGAACCGAAACCCGAAACCGAAAAAAACCGTTATTTTAGCTGGAGTGAAACCGAACCCGAACTGAAAAAATATTTTACTGAACCCGAACCGAAACCGAAAACCGTTATTTATTTCGTTCCATTTTTTCGGTTCTCATAAACCGCGGGTGCGAAAGAAGAATTTTTTTTCTTTTGCTTTAATGTATTTTTTGAAATCCTCACTTTCATCGCCGGATTCTTGAGAATATATTCTCCTAAGCCTTTGGAGAGATGCATTTTTGTGATGATATCTGTCGGTTCAGTGGTGGGATTTTCCATGGGCATGTCAATACATAGAAAGAGGGTCAAGGATATGTCCTGCTGAGGTTTCTCAGAACCTTGTTAAACGAGACTAGTGGAAAGGAACTTAGTGGTACTTTGAAGAGAGGCGATAATCGTCTTGGCACCCTCTCCCTGAGCCCACCCCGTGGAGTGTTCCGGATAGACATGTTTCACGATTCTTAACTTGAATTTTGCTTAAAGTTGGAGGTTATTGTCCACATAAACTGTCATCCCTTCTCCATATGCATTGAATCTTACATTCTGGTTGTCTTTCTCTAAAACTTACCCAGGAAGGACCGCTCGACAGTCGTGCTTTTGAAGTATTCTTACTTCTGTTAAATGTTACTGTGTGTACATATTGGTCGTCTTAAAAATTTATGTAATTATATATTGCATGGTACTTACTTGTAATATTAACATCTAAATTATTGTATTTAAAATATTTAAGTAGCTCTTCACTGAACAACTCTACATTAATTAAATTCTACATTCAAATGTGAATCAATGTTATTGTACCTGTTCACGTGCGTGCATGAGTGCTGTTGGTGTAAATTCATTATTATAATGAGAGTATCTGCTTATATTGGAATCTGGAATATTGGAATTGTAAAATACAATAAATGTTGACTTATGAAAGAATAACAACGGTTTTTCATCAAAGACTAAAAAAATAAATAATTTTAATAGCCTTTGTACTAGCTAAAAAGGAAAATAAATCAAATTCCTATAGAACAGTTTAAGACGGGGTTGTAAAAAGGAACCGTTTACAAATTGAATAAAGAAAAATGTAGGAAAGGAATTCATACAATGTTTAACTGTTCGTTAGATGGTAGAAGGGGGCGCTTGCGCGATGTTACGTACGTATATCTATTTTTGTCTTCTTGACTTTCTATAGTGAAGATGTATTTGGTTTAAATAAAAATATTAGATAAAGATTATTTTGGAATTATCTTCAAATTTTCTCCAGAAAATTCAGCCGGAGCCAAAAAATCGGTTCAATAGTGGTTGCTGGAGCGAAATTTTTTTGTTTTGTGTGAAACAGAAAGAAAATTTCGGTTCGATGCCCTGTTTGGCACAGACAATATTCGCATAAATTAATGACCAAAATGACATATATGTACCGGATCGACTAAGCATGGGTGCCACAATTGCCAAGTTAGACATTTCGGTAATTATGAATTTGGAAGGAATTGGCCAAACCGATTTCAACGAAATTTTGTATGAAGTAGGCGTGCAATATAAAATAACAAAATCAAGATGTTTTGTATATATATAGAAAGCAGGTCTTGCACAATACAAGGAATAATCACATTTATTTTTACACGTATTTGTGTTGAACTGTCCAGAATAATTTTAACCAAGTTCAACACTTATAATAAACATTTATATACAAAACGATATTAGCATATATAAACCTAATCAGCCAAACAGGGGTGCCACAATTACAAATTAAACTCTTTCAGTAGTTAAGGATTTTGAATTGGCTGAACGGATTTCAATTGGATTTTGTATATAGGATTTGCACAATTTATTCGATATGTCTTCTTCTCGATTTTCGGGAATATTTTTAATGATTCCTGGGAATTGTTTGTTTGAATTTTGTACCGAGTCAAGATTTTCCAGAATTGCTTTCATAGCTGTTTTTTTTTAGATATTCCTCTGAATTTCAGCCCCAAATGTTAAGCTATCAAATTAGTTTTGATTTTATGTGTGTTGCGCCAATAGAATTTCTGATGGTTACTAAATATTTTTTCAGTTAATGCTATTTAGTAACTGAGTTATTACGAGTTTGATATTAAGGATCAGGTTGCGTTTCTCACTATTAATTCAATTTTAATGGAGCGCTAATACAATGCCAAAATGGCTTCTTCTCGCGCCCGTGGATGTCATTAGTATAAAAAAGGTCCAAAAGTAATGGTTATATGTTGCTTGAATCTGAAACTAGGCGCTGAAGTGAACTACCTTCCCCTCCTATTCTTTATTTTCCCCATCCCACCTCCCCTAATCCTCCAAATTAGCTACTCCGACCAAGTGAATTATATATAAATTAGGAAGATGCCCGTTGAAATTCAACGAGAAAGTTTTTAAATGAAATCTCGTGAATAGATGCGACGCGAGGCTATTACTCAAATCAATGGTACCTACCCAATTACACGAAACCGGCAACAATTGAAATCACTAAGAATGCGTCAAATTCTCGCATCAAAAACTGTTCTGGTGATCGATTCGACGCGTATTATTGAAACATCGATGGCAGAAAAACAAATATTCGTTCTGTTAGGCGTTCGTTGTTTCAAATCTCGAACTCCTACGATGATTCTAAGTGATTTTAATATATTAGTGTTCTACATTCAAATATATTTCTCACATATAACGCAACGAATGTTATTTACATTGGTTGCTATGAAAATAATTTCCCTCTCCTTCTTTCTCTCTCTCTCTCTTATTAAATGCATTCAAAGCACCCTTTCAATGAAGAGAATAAAATGACAATAGGATTTCGAGGTTTAACAATGGTTTGCAATGCAACATTCCGTTAAAATGGCAAGATTTCTCCATTATATGTGAATTAAACGTTTAATGTGAGGAATTTCGAACTCAAAGATGAACGGAATTAGAAATATTATAATTTTTTCTTTAAAATGGTTTAAATCGAAAATTGATGGTTAATTCGATCTAATTTAGATCTCATAAAGAAGAAGGGTGCTGCACGTGGAAAATTCGATGTTTACGTGGTATTTTATGGGAACTGGAAATGTCTTCCTTGGAGTCGAATCCAGGACTTTTTCGAGTGTTATTGCGTCATCACCTTAAAATATGTAAATCAAGTATTCCTGCCAAATTAAAAAAAATTATCTCGATCCTTTGTTGAGTTATTTGATTTTTTTATAGCGTGACAGAGGATCTCACCAAGGGATAGAAGACGGCTCTTATTGATTTAAATTGTTTTTAAACATCCTTCATACATTTTCTACCCTCAATTTTAGCTATGAGGGAATTTCAATATAGGATACATTAGTAGTTAGTCTCTTGTTATCTCCACATCGAGGAAAGATCGGTTGCGCAATTCAAAGTACGTCTGAATATTGAATCTGGTAAAAATTTGTCGCAAATAATGTATCACATGTCTTGGGGTTTATTAAAGACTTACGTTGTATTAAATAATAGAAATGCAAAATCATTCATATTCGCGGGTTCCCGGGATTCTAGGGATTCCCGGGATATTTGAAAATCTAATTCCCCTTTCTCGGGGAACCCAATATTCTAATGGACACTGAGTTGTTGCAAAAATAAAGTAAATATGACACAAAATCGGCGGAGAACTGGTTTGAGAACCTCTCGCTAGGAGTGTTGCTGATAAACTTACGCTGCTGGGCGATAGGAAGTGACGTACATGACGCGTGAGATAAGTGGCAACATGACATACTAGAACCGACGACGGATACGAAAATAATGGTGCTAAATAATGGAAGACGGATATGAAAAACGACGGATTGGAAAGTCTGCGGATACGAAGGGCCCACTGTATTTTCAACCTGAAATTAAATATAAAGTTAAAACTGCAATTTAACAGCAGGTACAATGCGACTAACAATAACTAACAGCCCTCTCTCGTTGTATTGGTTCTTCCTTTGTTATTCTTAATAGTTAATGGGGGAAAAAGAACGTCTCAATCGCTCACTCAACCTGATCTCGAGTATTTTGTCTTCGTGGGAGTGTCTTCCTATGCGTGGATTTCAATACCCATTAGTGTTAAAAATCCCTCCGATCTGTATTTCTCTAATGACATTATTAATCAAGCATTCGTCCGATGTTCTTTTGACGCCACACGGTTTAAGTCTAACAGACGGAACAATTTCATCAGGCGTACTGTTCGATTCGTACGCCTACAGTCCGAGACCAATTACAAGTTGACGAATGATTTGTCCTTTTGCTGGCGACTTTGTTTTAAAGAAACCATTTTTCTAGCATTCATGAAGTCGAGAAATGGACTCGCGGATCCAGAAAATTTTTTATTCCGCTGTTGTTCTTTCAGTCCATTTTAACTTTTTCTTTTAATCCTTTCATTCTCTGACACGTTTTATTTTTCACTCCCTTACGCCTTGCAATTTTCACCTTTCGTTAGTCTCCTTATTTTTTATTTTAATCGAAAATCTCCCTTCCTCCCTCTCTTCTTACCTTTTTTTATATTTCATCCTCCCTATTCTCTCTCGCCCCATTTGACCCCCTTTCCTTTGAACCCCTTCCTCATTACGCCCTTATATCTGACGGATCTCGCGGGATTCCTCGAGCTTTACCCTCATAAGGCCATTATCAATATTACAGAGATTATTCCGTCGGCATGCACGTCACTAGCTACATCGTCGAAAGTGGAATATTTAGCGATAAGCCATTGGCTGGCTGGCCGTAAAAGGCAGAGGGAGGATCCCGGGCAAGATTGTATCCGATTGAATTGGATTTCGCGATGGCGGAGGCGGACTGAATATCGCAATAGCCGGATGTAGATTAAACACACCCGAGTCTTCGGAGCTATTTTTAAATTGCGCTGTATCTTATCGCATGTGCTTTCGAATCACCAATTCGCATTGTAACTGCCATTTGAAATAATTCATTTCTAAACAAAGATTTCTGGATGGCGATGCGCATAAGATATTAGAAAATTTTTTAAAATAAACAATTTGCTTCGGTTAATTATATGTAACGAGCGATAACCTATGACTTTAACTTAAAACGGAGTAATTCATTTACTTTCTGTTGAACTTGCTTATGAAGGAGATTATATGCTTGTTACCAGAGAGTTTTTACCTGGTTATTACGATATGAGTTCATTTTTACAAAACATTATTTCTTTGCTCTAGTATATTATATTTATGCAACGTTGAATTGTCGGTATGACTAGCTGCTAGAGATAGGTTGTGGGAATGAAGATGGACTTTCCAGATTAAGCGCCCGTGTTTACGAGTGTGTGGAGTTGGTAGGGAGAATAATACAGAACTTCGAAACGATTGAAATTTTGGATACATCGTCATTCACATTTAAAGATGCAACGGAACAACTTCATGATGCAGAAATAAATTGCAGGGCGTATTATTTTGAATCTATTAATATATTCGCGACATCTTCATTGCGTTTACCAGCAAGTTACTGGGTTCCAACGGATCATCTACATCAGAGGTCGGCAACGTTTTTCTGTTGGGTGCCATCCTTTATCAATATCTATGATCTGTGACCTTCCGCACGAAGCACTATTAAATTTAAAGTGGATTGGGAGAGCCAAAAAGGCAGAATGACTATGATGAACGCTTACTAAAACTTATTATATAAGGCATCCTGAATATAATGCTTTATCATTACAGTACGAAATGCATTTAAAATAAAACTAAAATTCCTTTAAAAATACATAATGTTTACAATTTTTCTCTGAAATTTCGTGCCATGTAAAATTTGATCGCGTGCCGACCCCTGATCTACATAATGGTTTCAAAATGAAAAGCGATCGATTGAGCCAAATGTTATTTCAGTGATAAATTAACCGTCCAGTTTACAGACTCTTCGTAAGTAGACTAATTACTATGATTAATATTTTAATTTGCGGTTTCCCTGATGTACTTAAATACTAATTTTATGGAGGAAATTGCGCACATGTATCTTCTTTTGCTCTACAAGCAATCCCTATACTTTCACAGAATCGGTTACAATAATTTCATGTAGTCAAGACTTTACATGTCCTAAGAAAAGTCTCCATTGAGTTTTTCACGATCTATCTCTTGTCATTGGTGATTGGCCAATTTAAAGTTAAAATCAATCACCTCCATAGTGCCGTTCGGTGACAGACCTCAACTTCCTTTCCTTCATTCATATCCGAATAGTTTTCATATTTCTAAATTTTTCTTATCAACTCCTCGCACGCATAAATTTTCTACTGCTAGGGAAGTGACAAAAGCATCTCCGTCTCACCACTGTGATTTATCACGTATTTTACCCGTCGATACGATCACGCTTTGATCTTTGCATTTTCCTATCTATTAACTCTTAGAATCTAGTACATTTCCTTTTTCTGATTCTCTTATCCAATTAGCATTTCTCTATCTTGAATAGATTATGTAGTTTTTTAAATTAGATGTTTGCGCGGATAATATATCGATTAGATGTTGTTGTCTTTCAAACTCATATAGTCCTGCACTCACCCCTTTGAGTCTCATTATTTAACATTTTTTTATTTTATCCATTCAAGACTGTATTGTGCATTGCGTTTATTTTCCTTGACGATTTAGGCATTTTTCACCAGCTGAAGAGCTATTTTGCCTTTGGTTTTAAATCCGATTTCGATTTTCTAGGATCTAGGACAGCGTTTCTCAACCGCCGGTCCGCGATCCAGTATTGACCGGTCCGTGATATTCCATTTTTCTCATAAAGATTTTATAATGGGCAGCGCTGGTTAATGAGAAGCTTGTGTGTTCAACGATTGGTGGTGTAAAATTGATTTTACCGGTCCTTGGTGGATTATTCAGATAACACACCGGTCCGCGATAGACTCTGTTATTAAACCGGTCTGCGATGCGGTTTCGTTTGAGAACCGCTGTTCCAGGAGACTAAGAGGTGAATCGTTACGATTCTCGTTCAATCCTTAACCATAGAATGGTAACGCTATTTTTAGGCACTTGTTGGTGACGCTGCGTCAGTTTGACTCACTTAAACTTGGAATAAGGAATTATCATTAAAAACTGTTTTTAAATGATTTTTATTAACGTCAAAGTGTAATAAATTTTATAAATATTAAATTAACAGTCAGGGCACAATTTGTTTTGCTGCTCGTCACAGATAGGCTTCTTGCAAAGTATGCAGAGAGTGGAGGTTTTCCTTCTCTTGGCATAATGACACAAATGACAGTACCTTCTTGATATTTGTCGCTCTGTCGCCTGATGTGTTTCAGGATTCTTTTTTTCTCTCCTAAGGCTTTGCAAATCATAGCCTTCAGATCATTACTTAAGTTTGTCAAACTGAGTCTACTTTTTTGCCATTGGCACGTCAGTCCCTTGTGAAACTCTTGCATAAATTGTAGCCATTAACGGAGGGAACACATAGACAACTAACTAGAGGAAGCATTGCTAGGAGACGGAACACGAACAGCGTTAGACTCATCTTTCGGAATGTGAGTCAGAGTGACTCACGTTACCATTCTAGGGTTAAAATTGATATTGTGAAACAGAACCTCATACAGCGAGCCTTTGGCATAGCAGCGTAATGTGCCAATATTTCAATTGAGTACGTAATCATTCTGAAGTGGGGGGAGGGGGTTTAGTTTTGACGTATGGCAAGATGTAATAGAACCACTGGCACCTCGAGCCTCTCCTCTGACCTGCCCTCGTCCCACCTCTTCCCCTTCACCTCCTCTTCTGCTCACTCCGGCTGCCTCCATACAGTACACCAAACGCATTTGGGAAGTGAAATGAGACAGTTTTAACAGCCTGAGACAGACATTTTAGAAAGCCTAGGCCAAAATGAAGGGTTGGGACCATTTTCAATCCTTCATTTCTTTGTCATAAACTTACAACCAAAATATGGCGTTTATCGTAATTATACGGTTGATTAGAAGATCTGGTTTAAATAATATCTATCCTATTCTTATCTTAGCAATAATATTTGATATCGTTAAACCAAAAATTCATGTTTCTTCCTATTATCTTAAGCTGTTCCGATAAATAAAATAATGGATATTTCATAGACAGTAAGATAAACACCGAAATTTCATAAAAGAAAAATCACTTTGAGTTTTACTACTGCTGCAGAATGTGCGCGTCGAATTGTTTATTTTCTTATTCTGCAAATCACCTTACGTTAAATCTGTTAGTGCGTTTGAATCTCTTTTAAACGAATGTCAATATATGCAGCTTTCAGAAACGCCATTATATAATCTTGTGATTGCATAGAGCAATCACATACCTCGATTTACCGCCACATCCGCTTTAGCGCCAATGCCAGTGATGGATAAACTATGGTAATAAATTGGGATCCTACTGTAAAGCAATAAAATATTCGCACATTTCTGTTAACATTTTATCCACTAACTATTATCGTGTCATTGACATGCCGTAGTCAAAATAAATGGTTGATAACGTGTGTCTTTCTCTGCTAGGGTTCCGGGTTTTAATGCTGCCGTAAGAAAGGAAATACGCTCCTCCTTTCTGCTATTATTTTCACTGCAAAAGTCTATGGATTGGTGCTTATAAGATAATTATGAGAAAAATGAAACATATTAGACCTGGAATTAGATACAGTCATTATTATTTTGCCCACTAAATCACGCTGATGTTAGTGGGACTCGCGTGTCAACTCATGAGGTAGTGAAACAATCGAGTACACTTAGATGCGCATTTTGGTAACCAAACCGCCGTCTTCCGAGGCGATTAACGGATCGTTGATCACGCGTAGTCACGAAAGGTGTTTCAGAGAATGTAGATTGCCGTGTTTCTCGTCCCGACGCCTTCGAAAGACTAAATTCTTCGCAAAGACACTTCCATTGAACGACAAAATGCCGTGATTAGCTTTTTGCGACCCACGCGTCCATCCGACTTGCAAAGTTCTATTTCGGGAGACGCTGCGCGGCTGACCCTCGAAACAATGCCCGGGTCTCGGGCACTGCGATTGCTGGAGTCGGAAAGGGAGAGAAATAGGAACGAGAGGAGGTTAATAGGCTGAAAAGGGAGCGAAGGTGATTAGAGAAACAAGGGTCGAGTGAGGGGAATATGGGGGAATGCATTCAGAGCCTACTTCAATTGTTTTTCCTCGCAACTTATACGTCCGTGTTCGCGGAGTTATTACGTCTCGCTTAAAAGTGAGGTGAAAATTATTATCTAAACATGTGCTTCTGATCATTTGTATACAATTTTTAATGCGTATCAGGTGGAATTGTTGGAATATTCCTAGTTTTAAATAATAAATAAATTCTTTAATAAAACTTATCTTAAGTAAAATTTCTGTGAATATTTACAAGAGTTCCATTTTATTTACGTATAGGTTATGTTAAGCCCAAAGAATTACTCGGTCGTTGAATTCAATTATGAATCTGAATTAAACGCAAAGTAGCCTTTTTAGTATATCCATGATATTTTACTCGTATCTCTAAGGCACGCGCGAGGCCAGACCAGCGCAATTCAACAGGGTAAGCGAGTGCTAGCGAGCTTGCTCCCCCTCCCTGGGTTGGGCCGCGGATCCCATAGTCTCAATAAAGTTGTACACGTTTCATAAATATTAAAGGGTATTGGATAATTTATGGGTATAATATTCCTTTCGGCAGGGTCGGATTAAGGGTATCGTAGGCCTTAGGCACTGTGTGCCGTAGGCCTTTTTATACAGGATGATGTTTAATTGGGGAAACTTATTATCGATTTCTCAAGAAAATTTATTCTAGAAATAAGGTTTACCTTGTTGAAAAATTACGTTATTCATATTGGATTTACATCCGAGTTTTTGTACAATTTTCTTAGCAAATTTTTTAATAATTTCACAAATATTTAATTTGCGAAATTATTCGCATCATGTTGAAATTAAAGAAAGAGACAATAGTTTCTTTTTCAAAATAGTAGACCCATGAAAATAACATTTATGTTGACATACATCTTTTGTTTGAACTTTTCTTAGGCCCCTTTTTCTCGTAGGCCCTAGGCACATTGCCTATAATGCCTATGCCATAATCTGGCCCTGCCTTTCGGTAAGCGATTGAGCGTAATCTGAGAACATTCCTTCATATGAAAGCTAAGAGACTCTCTTCCTTTAATCTTGATTCCATTTAACTGGATTGGATTTAAGGTTGTCAAAATTTTACGGTCGGATATATGTCCTCATGTATAAATGGAAAAATAAATTAAAATGTTTATTCCGCTTACTTTGTTCCGTCACTAAGAGCATTAAAGCCGTCAGGAGGGCGAATTTATCCGCTTTGTATGAATTAATCTCGGCAGATTGAGCCGAATGGACGGGAGACACTTTCTGCGCCTCTGGCGCCCTCGCGCTCTGCTCCCTGACTTCTTTCCCTTAATCGTGCGTCGATTCCGCCGTTGGATAGGAGCGTCGTAGATTTGCGTGCCCTTTTGACCTTTCGACGCGTGTCACTCTGCGCAGGAATTTTCCAGGCGTCGTGCACGCGAGGACGCGAATAGCGAGACCGAATCGAATGGCAAAAATCATCTCTTTTCAGCTCCGTGTCAACAGGTTGAATCGCATGCCAGATTGGAAATTAAATTTATTCAAATGCGATGCCTGCATATGACGCCTACTGCCGTTTATTTGGAAACGCCGCTATAGTGAAGCGATGTTTAAGGTTGTGGGAAGTGGAGTCGGTTTCGAATGGCGAAGAGTTTCGCTTCTTTGCCATAGTTACCCCTCTTAATTGATATTTATCTCGAATACGACCGTTTTCAATATCGCTCAGCTATGAGGTCGAGTGATTTCATGATATTGTCTTTTGTCTACTTCCATCGAGTGAACTCTTACTCTAGAAAGTTGTCAACAATCAATCGACATCGGCGTTTCCTAACCGGTGGTTCGCGTACCCCTAGGGTAGTGTAGTTCGAGTACTGGTCCCTTCTTCCCCTTCTCTTCTTTAACTTTCTCCGAATAATAACTATAAACCTTTAGTTTCGTAACCTTCCTTAGAAGAAATATTGTCATTCGTTGTAAAACTATTTAATTCGAAATCCTTTCCTGCCATGATACTCTCATATCGTATTATATTTTTATGTACTTACTAATTGCAGTTTAAAAATATCCTTTAATAATTATATTTCGTAAGCTCCTACTTCCTGGTAGCGATCTTACCGCAATGCGTCGTTTTCATTGTCCTTTTATTATGAAAAGACTTTGGAATGCGTCGTGAGCATAGGCTTTCATAAAACATAAGTAACCACTCAACATTCGATAGCTTTCTACTTTTTAGGAACGATAAGTCGCAGTAAGTAAAACGTACCATAAATTGCATACAATTTGTAGTGTTCTCTCTAAGTATATCCACTTTATACAAATTAGTTATCATTTTAACATTTAACCTTTGCCCGTTTCCCTCAAAATCGATTTTAAATCAATTTCCTCTTGATGAATCGAAAGGTAGCAAATAATCTTTAATTTCGGTAATATCCTCCAAAATTGACGCGCTGTTGGCTATTCAATTAACCGTTAATTCTAATATTTTTCGATTTTTAGAATTTAAGTTGATGCTGATTCTCCTGCTCCATCCCACCTCCTAATAGATTTATAACGATGCCATCTTCGTCCGTGCGTACTTCTTATCTTCCGACGGCCTTTCGCCTCTTGCGCTTTTAATCAACACCTATCCGCTCTCTCAACAGAGTTTAGCTTCAAAATGCTTTCTTAGACCTTAGAATTTTAACGATAATGGTTCTTCTTTCACGTCTCTGCTTTGCGAAATTTCTTTCTTGAGAATGCGCTCCAATATGCAAGCGAAATTTCGAGAACAATTCCCCTCTAACCCTCCGTGCCTCTTCATAAAAGGCCTTCATTACGAGATACACTTTGCACACGATATGAAGAAAGTTTGAGGCGACGCCTCTTCTTATCTTCAACTTCCGACTCCTCATTTCGCATTCGCTTTTATTCAACAATGCCGCCCGCCCGCGTTCATTGTCGTGCCAAGCGTATACCGCTCTTCCTTTGTCTTGGGAGTTCTTACGACTACGGCGTCGCCGCTGAAACGACCTGCTCCAGCAGCCGTTATGGAAGTACTTTCCAATAATTAAGACTTAGATAAATATGCATTTGACTCTGTATCTCTATTATATCCCCTTTACTCTTGATTCGATCGAAACGGAGCCGCTTTTCGTGCCTATCCTCATGGCTGCGGTAAATGTATGACCAAATCATGATAAGTTTACTAAAAAGCGCCTCACTTACCCGTAAGTCTTCGACAAAGCCGATTTTTTTCATTTGCTGATGTTAATTTTCTCTCTCTTTCCGAAGTATTTTCCCAGAAACTACAACAAAGGTATTCGCGATAATCCGTTAACTGTGGTTTTTGAGATTCTGCCATACACATGTCGTATTATTCATATCAGCACCTTAAGTAAGCCTTGATTAAAATTAAATACCACAAGAGTTTTCAATAAAAAACACGATATACGATGGTATAGTACTATATGTCGTTTTTGTGATTTTTAAAGATGGAATAACTCTTATGTTAGTAAAGGTCAACACAGTGAAGGTTTTTAATTAAATATTTCCACGAAAAAGTTACAATGATTCTTATGATAAAAAGTACATAATAATTTTAATATTTTACCATTCTTCAAATTTGGTGACATTTAAAACGAAAGTGTCGACGTTACTTTGGAAGAGTGAGAGTTTTTCATCTATAAACATACATGCATATATGAACACACCTTATGCGCCACCATAAGTTCACGATTGTCACGGAACTCACGAATGTCTCACCGCATATTCCTCCGCCAACTCAGCCGTAGTTGTTTATTTTCAATGACGAAATTTTCATCTGTGGAAGCTTTTCCTTTGGAGAATATAACATTTCACGAATATATTTGAAAAATATTTAAATTGACGTATCCCATTTGCTTGCACTCTTGTTATTAAATGGAAGTTTCACTCTGCTTGCCTTCTGTTTTTATCTGTAAGTTTATTAAAATCCTCAGATTCGACTTTTTAAGTGGTCCTATAGAAGGTAATTATTATAAGAACAGCGGTCATAATTAGTATGGCTAGTGGTGAGTCAAAATTATTAGTGAGATGAATTAATCTATCGTTGAAACAGTTTACTCTACGTCACGCGCTACGAAGCTTATTAATAATTATATACTCTGCGCTGCAATGAAAATATACAATATATTACGTCGAGAATTGCTCGAGAATATTTATTAAATTGGTTGACTTTGAAAGTTTCATCGACATTAAGGAAAAAGATACATCCGCGACTATAGATGCTGACGACCACACACCACAACACGTCTCCTACCGTTCAATCCTCCATCTCCCCGTTCGGATCCATTCCCGCTTTCCTCGCCCACCTGTACCCTGGCGTTTGCTAGCCTTATCACTTTGAAATTGTTTCATAGTATAATGTTTCCTTGCATCCCGACCACGCTCCAATATCATCATTCTGCCAAGCTTATCTTTAGTCTCTTCAATAGGCCCTCTATCTCCATCTCTCCCTCTCTGTGTCTCTTTCTCTCTCTCTCTATTTCTCCCTATATTACTCTCTATTTCTCTCTCTATTTCTCCCTCTCTATTTCACTCTCTCTATTTCTTTCTCTATTTCTCCCTCTCTATTTCTCTCTCTCTCTATTTCTCACTATTTCTCCCTCTCAATTTCTCTCTCTATTTCTATCTGTATTTCTATCTATATTTTTCTCTATTTCTCTCTATATTACTCTTTCTCTATTTCTCCCTCTCTATTTCTCTTTCTCTATTTGTCTCTCTCAATTTCTCTCTCTCTATTTAGGTCCCTATTTCTCTCTCTAATTCTCTCTATTTCTCTCTCCATTTCTGACCCTTTTTATATCCCTATTTCTCTTTATTTCTGTCTCTATTTCTCTCTCTATTTCTCTCTCTCTATTTCTGTCTTTCTATTTCTGTCTCTCAATTTCTCTCTCTATTTCTATCTATATTTCTCTCTATTTCTCACTCTATTTCTCTCTATTTCGCCTTTTCTATTTCTCTCTCTATTTCTCTTTCAATTTTTCCCTCTCAATTTCTCTCTCTATTTCTATCTATATTTCTCTCAATTTATCTCTATTTCTCTCTATATATTTCTCCATATTTCTCTCTATTTCTCTCTATATTTCTCTCTCTCTAGTTCTGTCTCTGTATTTCTGTCCCTATTTCTCTCTCTAATTCTCTCTATTTCTCTCTATTTCTATCCCTATTTCTCTCTATTTCTGTCTCTATTTCTCTCTCTATTTCTGTCCCTTTTTCTGTCCATATTTCTGTCTCAATTTCCTTCTCTATTTCCTTCTCTATTTCTCTCTCTATTTCGGTCTCTATTTCTCTCTTTATATTTCTCTCTCTCTATTTCTCTCTCCACTCCCTCTCTCTATTTTTCACTCTGTCTCTCTCCCTCTCTGCGCTGGCCATTTCGTATCTCCTTCCTCTCGTCCCCCATTTTCTCGTTGCATGAATTATGCATTCGCCAGAGTTGTACCTACCGAGAAAGGTCGATGCTCTGTATATGTTTCACAAAAGCCGTTCTCTCCTTCCCCTCTCTTCCCTCCCTCCTCTTCCCTCCCTCCTCTTCCCTCCCTCCTCTTCCCTCCCTCTTCTTCCCTCCCTCTCCTTCCACATTCCCATGCGCACCTCCCCTTCCTCTCTCTCTGTATTGACCCCACCCATCCCACCTCCCTTTCATCCCACTCTCCCCAGAACTTTCTGCCTCCCACGCACTATGCGCTCCGGAGCACAAAATCCCGCAGTTTAAAAATATAAAATAACGGAAAAGTCGAAATGATAAATGTCTTTTTTTTACTTTTTTGCATTTGAATTTAGTAATCTCGCCAATATTCTGATAGGTAACTCCGTCGCATTTCTAAGCGTTTTAACCGTATTGGATTACGTTTTTTGCCTTTTTTTCCGCAGATGGAATTTGAAGCATTGGTTTTCCATTTGTATCCTCTGACTGCTCGTATACTTTTTGATATTTTCTTTATGTAGTGAAACGTTGTTTTTTGTTGAACTCCTAAATCTACTTTACCAATAGATATACACATTGCTTTTGAAACCCTTGATGTATTAAATATTATCATCGTACCGTATTTACGCGGCTAAACGTTGCGCTCGCGTAATGTTCGCACCTTACATTTACGGTTGAAATTTTGGTACTTTTGATTTTCCCGCATAATAGTAGTATCATGAGAAATTAAAATGGTAAGTGCGTTAAAATAGTACTCTATTAAATGTATCTGCTCACTAATCCACGATGCTTTTTTCTCGGATGAAACCAGATGCGATGCACGCCTACTTTCGCGGCAGTTCTTTGTGCTATAGCCAGTTTCCTTCTACAAATAAACTTGTTTGTTTTGAGCGTTTCTATAAGTACAGTAAGACCTCGCTAGTCCGGAATATCCGAAATATATAGAAAAAATACATTTCACCTGTAAAAGAAGCACAATAAAGATATAAAATCCGATATAGTATGTACTTTCTTGATATTAATTTTCTGGATGATAAATAATAAATATACTAGGTATTGTAAAAAGAGTACTCCACTGCTTACTTTTCTTATAACTACTGCACTATAGACTACACTTTTCTTTTTATATAATTTTAAAAAGTTTTTTATTTCTTTCGCAGTCTTTTAATTGTTTCACAAAGTCACCCTCAAATATTGATAAACGTGGATCATGCCTGATCTAGTTCACTACAAGGTTATAAAAAACATGCACAGTTCGGCTACAAATCAGCCCTCATCAGTGGAAATTCGCCGAAAATAGATCTGGTATTTTATAACCTTTTTGTGTAGACACCTGAAACAAGTATTTTTTAAAGTGGTTCATGAATTACTTTGAAATATCGATTAAAATTTTTTTTCTGCTTTGAGAAAATACAACCCTGGAGATTATTTGTCCATGGTAATCTAAAAGATAAACATCGTCGATCTCACTTGTTCACTCGCCAACTTTTGCAAATTAGTCGCATGTATATGGCGGATCACTTCTATTCAGTTAACATTAATACTTTTATTTTTTTAACAAATTCTACAATTGCGTTTTATGTGCACTCCAAGTAATAATCAACTTGCATTCCAATATTATGCCCCAAATTTAAAAACAATTTTTTATCTTTTTACTTCAAGTACCATGTACTATTTTGGTTATTTATTTATGTGAAGATTATATATACCATATTTCGTTAAAATTCTTGCGGCCAGTTCTCTAGAAATACTTGTAAAAGAAATATTATTTAACTTTTTACTGTGGTAGCCCTGCTCTTTAGCCCGCTTTAAACATCTTCATTTCATTATGTAAAAATCTTATATGCGAAATTTAGTTGAAATCCGTCCAGCTAATTCCCTCCAAATCCATTATTACTGAAAGAGTTTCATTTGTAAATGTGGCACCACTGTTTAGCTAATCCTGTCCAAATATGCTACTATGGTTTTGTATATATGTGTACATTACATATAATAAATTTTGTTAAAATTTATTCTGTCAATTCAGCACAAATACGTGTAAAAAGAAATTTTTTATTGCTTTTATTGTGGCAGCCCTGATTTCTATATCTACACTAAACATATTTTTGTTTTTTTTGTTGCACACCTCCTTATTACAAAATTTCGTTGAAATCGGTTCCGCCAATTCCTTCCAAATTCACCATTATCGAAAAGTTAAACTTTGCAATTGTGGCACCCCTGCTGAGTCAACCTGATCCAGATATGTCGTTTTGGTCATTATTTTACGTAAATATTCTATGTAGCAAATTTGCTTGAAATCGACTCTGTCAATTCTTCCCTGATATATGCGTACGGACGGACGGACGGACATCACGAAGGTAATAGTGCTTTTCAGCATTGACGAATAGCACTAAAAAGTGCGGGAGCGAAATTTAGAATATGACTTTCATAGTAACACGCAGCAGCAGCTCGCAGAAAGTAGACCCGGGATAAACGAACAATAAAGTCACTGTGTCTATCAATTCAAATTCCCCGTATATCGCCATTTAATCGTGTGGATATAGGCGATAATTGTTTAAGATACGATAAATGTGCTAATTACATCGATTAAATTTTCCTCGCAGTGAGAAGAAATATAATGTTGGAAATTATTTTTTTCGTTATTTTGGATGGGATAATTAACTTGGCATGAAATATCGCCGCAAAATGCGCGAAATTACGAAGAACTTGTGTCCACTGGAATAATATAGGCGATTCATTCTAAAGTTTAGTGACCTAGATTCTCATTTTTGGACACTATAAGCATCTATTAATTGGAGGGCGACACAGCATTTTATTTATTTTGCCTTAACAAAAAAGCATTAACCAGCTTGTAGTGGGTATTTGAGAACGTGTTCTAGGAAAGGAGTCTTTTTTTAGGAAAATATTTTTTTAAGAGTATCCGCGTGAAATATCTCGAAATGCTGTCTTATTATTTCACTTCAAATAAAAACAATGTACTGAATAGAAAATGACGAAAATAATATTCGTCCGCGGAACATGTTATTGAGTTTTGTAAAGATAAATGGACGAATGAGAAGAGGCAGTCATTTCTCCATTAGCACATAGCATGATGAATGCCCTCCGCGGTTTTATGAGTCTCACACGAAGACACGGATGCATCAGATGAAAATCATCAGTATTCTGTATGATGAGTAGCACCCGATATGCTTGAGCCAAGTATTATTCTATTTATTAAATAAATTATAAATCGTCGGTTTGACAACGGATTGCAAACATCGAAGTTTTTGAAAGGATTGTTTTTTAAAGTATATTAAATACATGAGTCAGTGTCATTTGAGTAATCCGGTATTTCTTATCGCATTAATCTTTTTATTAAGGAATCGTCTGCAAAATTTAACTTATCTGATTATATTTTTTCATTCTAAAGTATATTAGAAAATAATTACCGTGATTTTTATTCGACATGTGGCAACATTCTATGTTGAAATGTTTACCTCTTACATGGCACATCATTTATATACGTACAATGCATTCGGCTCGATCAGGTTTGTATTGTATGTAGCCGTACGCATTCTAGTAAAGTAGAATTACGCTATCGCGGCGGAAAAAAATACTAAATTTGAGGTAGAGCGAATTAACATTTAATTTTAAGTGAAATCACTTAAAAATTGCATAGGTTTTAATTAAATACTAAAACAGGTTTATGAAGGTTGTGAAACGCCTATAGTGTCGCCTGTTGTGTGAGCCAAGTGATCACGCTTGATCAGGGGACCGATAATTTAAAGGGATTGTCCTCTGAGAATGAGTTTCTCCTATACAAATACTTAATGAAAAGTTTCATCTTCAGGTTTTGGAACGTTTACGATAGTTAATTCGGCGGAGGATCGAATTTCTGGCCAAACAAATGGATCTTTCATAATAGCTACGCTCATGCACACACTCCGCTAACCTTAAGGCAGTATCTGGCAAGTAAACAAATCGCCGTTCTGAAACATCCTCCTTATTGTTCAGGTTTAGCACCAGGCGATTTTTTTAACTCTCAAGATTGAAACTCGCTATAAAATTAATCCGTTGAAGACGTTCAGAACAAATCGACGGCAAGAAATTGATTTCTGGACATATTTCCAGTCATTGCAGAGACGCCAGGATACTTGAATATTGCCGCAAGGAGATTAATTTGAAGGCGACTACTGTCAATAACTGTTAGTTATTGCATACAAATTTCTACGCATCCAACCTCTTAATTATATTTTCTGGCCTCTTCTTGTTTGTCAAATCTTACAGCGTTTTACATGTTATAGCAAACTCCTCTTTCCATATAACGGTTAAATATAAAGTTTATTCAAAGTCATTTATAATGCATTTGATAAAACATTAAAGTTATATTTTTTTACTTCGGAGAGTTATATAAACTAGTGGAACTGCCCGTCAAAATGACGGGTAGGCATGACAAAAGAATTAAATTATAACTCTTCCCATACACATAACTTTGCTAAAACTTGTATGTTAACTGATTGTATCTTTAAACCAAAGCTTCCGTTGCTATGTAAATAAATCGAAAAAGAAACGAAATTACAAATGCTTATGATTGAAATTTAAGTATCTTATTTGATAAAATGTATTATCGTATATATATAAAAAGATGTATTCATGTTTTGAAAAGTCGTAATTTTATTTCAAAATGCAAAATATGGCAGCGAAATTGACGAACATCTTAGATTCTTTGCGAAAAAGTCCGTCAATATGAATGGGAAGGCATGCATTAATTCTTACATATAACATGTATTCGTACATACTATTCATTGACATTAATTATTCGCGTCTTTAAAATATCAACGTTTGATTTTAAAATGAAAAATAGTAACATGCTTATGTAAAATCTTCGCTTTCATTTTGTTCATAGGGGTACGTTGTGTTAATGGCGTGGTACAATTGAATGCCAATGCGGATAAAATCGCTCATATTATAATTATTACAATTTGTCTAATTTCACCTCAAAAATTATATCTAAAAAATATGTATCTAATATATTATAACTAAACTTGGTAAGTATCTATTTAAATCGATAAATATCGAATTCGTTGTTGAGCCATGTCTGTTGGGAATGTGAATTGTTTCAAATGTTTATACGGCAAAAATTTCTATCAAGACTAAAATTAATGACACTTTATGAACTTTAATTACCATTAATTTCCGAAAAAGAACGAAATCGATGAAAATGTAAAATATGCATGAATATATAAAAATCTTCGATTTGTCGAAAACACAAGGATGGCATGGTGTACGTTTCATTTGCACTTGAGGGTCACAGCACGAATTAGGGACATGAACGAAAGAACAAATGAAAGAATGAATTTTTATTTTCAATAATAAAGCTGGTTATTATATCTTTATTCTGTACATTGGTCCGCCGGAAAGATCTATAGAAATCCCCTTAAGAGAACACTTAAAAATACCTTTTTTCACTTGCAGCCTTTTTTTATTTTGGAAAATTAAACTATAAACAATTGACCTACGATCTTCGGACCTGGTCCATTTAAAATCAGAATAAACATAGATTCTTATTCTTATCGTCGACTTTTGCCTTCGGTTCGAAATCGCTCAAGTTATACGTTTAAATCACATTTATTGGAAAATTTTAAGCTTTTTAAGGATATGTTGCCTTGCCGATCGTGTCATTGTTAAATCTCGAGATTGTATTGTGGTCCTTATACTATATCCGTAAGGAAAGCGTGCTTTGAATGCTTTAGTACGATGGAGAAGGCGCCCGAATATTTTATAATTAAAATCGTGTTTTTATTAATTTCTTTTCAGTTAACTTTCTATTGAAATTTTTGGCAATTAACTATTTTTATAGTTATTTTCATAGTTTTTTGTAATGCATCTTATGATTAACTGGAGTTAAAAATTCGCATAGCATATATGAATCACGAAAAAAGCCATTCTTTGACATGCACACCTTTTTCGATTACATTTTAAAATATCTCAAGGATGAGGTATTTAACTTAGCTATGCGAAGAGAAGAATTTAAATCTCATTCGTATATATCAAAAAATATTACGTTTTAATATGATTTTTTCACGTTTACACGCATTTTATTAATATTGGACCACTGTTGTTTCAATTGTTGAATTCTATTTTTGGCCTCATTATAAATGCACCAATTTAGTGCTTTAACACGGATCAGACTTTTATACATTGGTATAACTTGTTTACTGAATCTGTTAAGTAATTAGAGGGAGGAAGGAAAATGGAAATGAGCAGAAATTGAGAAATAGGAAGAGGATGTTGCATTTGTATAGGATTAAAAGGAGCTGCAGTACAAAAATAACAATAAATTATAATTTTTTATGAAAAAATGTTATACTATTGAATCATGCGCCATTGCCAATTGGTGGAAATTAATAAAAATAAATATAGGCCCCGTAATAATCTTTAACTGATAATATAGCACTTATGTCGAACCGAATTTCAAATAGGATTAAAAAATAACATTTTTTACTTTTACTTAAACTTCTTTATATAATTGATAGTAGCTCAATAACTTTGGCCAAAACTAACAAAGGTGAAATACTCCTTTAGCCAAAGCTAAAGGAGTATTTCACCTTTCTTGTTTCTTTATATAAAGTGATTTTTCTGGAAAAATTTCAAAAATGATATAGTTAAATAAAAATCTTGTACTATCGAAGCTTTCGCTTTTTCCAAATACATAAAACTAAATATAGGTAACGTAATTTTCAATGAATTTCTTTAAAAGATAATACAGCAAATATTTCTAACCGAATTTCTAATAGGATTTAAAAAATAACACTTTACGACTTTTATTTAAATTTCTTTAAATAAAGCCAATTTTCTGGGAAAAATTCATTACTACTATATGTTTCTGAAAGAAAATTGCGATCTTAAAATATAGTTAAGACTCATTGCAGTTCATTTAAGTATTTAGTTCGTAGCAGGGCCGGATTTAAGTTGTTGGCGCCCATAGGCACTGTTTTCCGGTGCGCATTATTCTCCTTAAAAAAATATAATAAAAATAATACACGATCCTGAAAACAGTTGTGAAAAACTTTGCCATTGTAGTAAAATTCTGGTAACTCTTAGATATTTTGCGCCTTTTATGATTAGACGCATTTCATAATTTGATCCATTTCTCAATTTGGTGCTTTCACACTTGGTGATAGGCGCCCTAGGCAGTTGCCTATGTTGCCTATTCGTAGTATTCATAGTAAGTTACTGCACATTTTCCATTTGATGGTAAATTGACTGTTCATTCACATTTTATCCTGTTTTACGCGTTAATAAGAGTAAAATAATTCTATCATTAAGTTAAATTCTATGCGTTTGAAACAAGATTGGAAAGTTTTACTCCATGACGGAGTACACAGAGTTTCCAAATGCGTTCTTTGGGGTTTCACAATGTTCTCAATATCTTTCGCTCAGATGAGTATTTAACGAGAAGCTAGTGAGGTACGTTGTAAAATACATGTAAGTCCTTACGTAAAGTTGTCGTTATTATTGTCCGATTTTAACCAAAATTGGAATCGGTGGACAAATTTTAGTAAAACTTCTTAAGACCAAATTTCATCAAAATACGTACTGCGGTTCCCGAGTTGAAACAGAGGAACATTGTAAACTACATGTAGGTCTTCACGTAAAGTGGTCGTAATTGTTGTCCAATTTTATCCAAATTTGGAATTGGTCGACCAATTTCAGTAAATAGCAATACCAAATTTTATCAAAATACATATAGCGGTTCCCGAGTTTTAACATGCGGACGGACGGATGGACGGGCGGGAGGGCGGGCGTGAGGGCGGGCAGACGGAAGGAAGGACGGAAACGACCTCCCCTATATGCGTTCACTTCGTGCAAAGAACTTGTAATTTGCTTAAATATTTCAAGTAAATCTCTACAAATTCTTTATGCATTATATCTTATTATTTCGATTTCCTCTTATTTTCAGCAAATATTTGGATAGTCATTTGGCCTCTCTACTAATAATTACTTAAACAGCATAATTAAAGCAAAGATAACTATCAATTGTTCATTAAAGCCAAACCAGATCATAGCATATCTTACTGATTTTTCATATCGAAATCAAATTTATTTGGAATACTTTTGTGGTAATCCCGTCATATTTGACGGGCAATTACGCTAGTGATATATAACGTTCTTGACTATTGTTTTCTTTGGAAAATAAATAAGGATTGAGTTACTTTATGTTTATATTTGAAATTAATTTTTTTACATTTAAAAGATACGAATAAATTATTTGGGAGAGTGATAAGTGCGAAATTTTAATTTAAATACCAAATAATATATTCCTTTAGCGTTTAGCTGACGGGCTTTTGCACTTGTATTAAAATAATCGATTCATAATACAAAGCCTCAATAATAATAACTTTCCATCTTTCTTCTCGTTTCTTCATTTCACGGTATAAAATGCAAATTGTTTTCTCCCTCGCCCCTTTCCATTTCAAATTTAAAAGGATAAAATCATCTGAATGCATTGGACTCGTTTCCATGGTGTAAGAATTTCTTATTGCTAAGATATTTAAAATTTTGCTTTTTTCTGGCATCAAAAGAGTTTTTAAGGTAATTCGGCATTAATTCGAATGGTCTCTTCGAGAAAACTACTTACTCAATTCCCTTAAATTCGTAATATAATATCGACTAATTTAACAGAGTAATATTATGGATATAAATGGCGACGCAACATATTTCTAATGGGAAAATGTTTACTTTTAAAAATGAATGATTTCGTAGTTAACTCACGCTTCAAGGTTTTCAGATTTAGCAGGACGATTTCGTGTGCGATTATTCCGTCGGATGACGCATTTGCCTAACTTAATAGAGTCATGTCAGAATTTCTCAAACCCTGACTCTTTAAAGTAGGATATTCCCTCCAAATGACGAGGTACTTTCCATTCCCAAGTGCATCATACTCCCGCCAGGTGACGAGGCACTTCGTAAGAGCTGAAATGCATTAAATTTGTTTTTAGTAGGCTACAGCGTACTTCATTTTCTATTGAATTACATTACAGGTCTCTCATATTTAAGTAAACTCGTAATAGATGTTTATTAATTTTTTTATATTGAATGAAGATCATCGGGATGCATTTTAAAATGTTTTGAAACATCATCATAACATTATTTAAAAAAATATGAAATTGTAACTAAACGTAAGGATTTTTAATTTAAGATTTATTTCCCAAACACTTCACCTTGGCGAATGATTACATTGACGAAATATATTATAACATCATTTAAGACCAAATTCTGTATAATTGCGTTAACGTTTAAATAATGAAGCCCCCTTGCGGGTAGGGGGATTGAGAATACTCCCGCAGCCCCTCTGCTGGTCGTAAGAGGCGACCAATGAGGCGAGGAGCAGACCTCGTTTAAAAAAAACCCAGTTTCTGCAAAGGGCAGTGTCCAGATAGTAGGTGGGTTCACTATCTGTGCATAAAGCCACAACATCTGGCTAAGAATCCACCCGTGTGTTTGCCGTGCACGGCGACCCGTAAGGGGGAGAAGGGGATCCTGGTGGTTGAGCTCCTTGGTTCCGGAAGAGGTCGGATGCCTTGGAAGGGCCATGGAGTAATACAACACTTAGGCCCCAGATTCACTGTAGACGGGCGGTCAGGTGCTAGCCACACCTGGCCAATCGGCTTCCGTCACGTTTCGGCGTTCCGGTGGCGAGTGCTTTGGGCTATGGAGGTCTGTGGAGGGGGGTCGAAGGTGCATGGGGTTGGAGGCCCATATATGGTGGGTGGAGTGGGTGCTGAGACCTAACCTGAAGTAGGCAGCCTAGCTGCGGGTGCTATATCCCTTGGTTAGCCGTGGCGACCATACCGGTTTGCGGTGTGGCGTCTCAAATGTGTGGCTCCGTGGTGGGTGGGGAGACCAAGAGATGAAAATTTTTCCTTATTATGAAAGGACTACCTCCTCCCAAAAGACCCCGTCCGGAAACGGATGAGCGAGATATGGTTGTCGGCACATGCCGCAAGTATTTGATAATGAAATGTAAGAAGGAGGGAGAGAACCTCACCAAGGTATCTCCCTTCTTAATTCATAAAGTTTTGACCAATGCTGTTCCTGGGTCTATAAATGTTAAAAAGTTGCGTGACGGTACTCTGCTGATAGAAACGTCTGAAGAGAAGCAGAGCCAAAAGTTGCTGTCGATGACGAAGCTTCACGACATAGAAATCACCGTTGAGCCGCATAAGACCCTTAACACGTGCCGAGGCGTAATTTCTTGTTACGACCTCTTATACGTTGAAGTCGACGAGATAACGAAGGAGATGGCTTCGCAAGGGGTCATCTCCTGTCGTAGACTCACGACTAAACGTAATGGTGAGACCATCAATACCACTTCGGTGGTACTCACCTTTGCACGTGACAAACTTCCTGATAGAGTTTTCGTTGGATACGAGTCTTGCCCAGTCCGACCCTTCATTCCGAACCCCATGCGTTGCTATCAATGCCAAAGATTTGGCCACATTGCACCTCGGTGCGAGGGCGAATCTATTTGCCCAAAATGTGCCAAGAATAAGCACGATGGGGATTCTTGTGCCTCTCCTGCTCTTTGTGGCAATTGCGGTGGACCACATCCAGTCTACTCGCGGGATTGCCCAAAGCTGCAGGAAGAAAGGAAGATCATGGAGATCAAGGTGACGGAGAAGATCCCATATTTTGAGGCCCGGAAGAAGTATAAGGTGCTCGTAGCTCCAACATTTTCGAGGTCCTATGCGGCAACGGCAGCAACACCATCAACTCCTATTAAAACTGCCAGCATAGGAATACAGACAGAGAATCAGGGACAGCAACCAAGGAAAAAAACGGAAAAAAAAGGTAGAGGAATCTTTAGTAAAAACAGGAAAAAATACTTCCACATCCATGGATGTGGATAAAACCATCTGTGTGATATCTTCAAAGAAGACTACTCCAAAGAAAAATGACACAGAGACAAAAGCTCACGTCCTGAGACGTGAGATAACTCCACCACAATCTCCTCCTCGTGATGCGATGGCACTGAGCGAGGAGGAGATGGAGGAAGGCGAGTTGGAGGAGGACCAACTCAAAATCCTCCTCCTGAACCAGAAGAAGGGTAGGAAGTTGAAGCTTAAGCGATAAGCTTCCCTTCCACAGAGATGGGTTTTAATCGCGTCTTTTACTTTTATCATTTTAAATATATATTTATGTTTGTCATTCAATGGAATTTGAATGGCTATTTTAAACATCTAGAGGAGTTGAAGGTTTTAATTGCACATTTTAACCCGTCCTGTATTTTCATACAAGGAACTCATTTTAAGGTTACCGACACGCCTAAATTGAAGGGGTACAGCATCCTGCGGCTAGATGACCTTAGCGGTCGACGAGCGCAAGGTGGTGTTGCTGCTGCTGTCCGGGAGACCCTATTCACCTCCCGGGTAGACTTGCAGACACCCTTGAAAGCCCTTGCTGTGACGGTAGCTGTACCGGAGAGGGTTACATTCTGTAATGTATACCTTCCGGAGTGGGCTCCAGTCACCATGAGGATCCTGCAGGATCTGGTGGAGCAATTACCCAAGCCATTCGTCCTTTTGGGCGATTTTAATGCTCATAGCACCCTTTGGGGAGAAACTGTGAGTGGTTCTAATCGGCGAGGGCGTGTTTTAGAAAAGTTTTTAACAAATTTTAATCTTATTTTAATTAATAAAAAAGAAAAGACTCGTTTTAACTCTTTTACAGGAGAATACTCCTCAATAGATCTATTGATTTGCAGCAGTAGTATTGCTCCCCGTTTTAAACTCCAAGTCTATGATGATCTCTGTGGAAGTGACCACTTCCCCCTTCTTATCCGTAAAAAAATTTTTTGTGAAAATTTTAACAGCCCCCAGAAATGGCTTTTGAAGAAAGCCAACTGGGAGGATTTTAAAAAGAACCTTGATTTTAATTTGAACTCGACTCGTAGTGGCGTTGAAAACGTAGAGGACCTTCGTAATGCGGTAGTGCATGCTGCAGAGAAGAGCATTCCTGTTTCAGCTGTCAAGGCAAGTCGTCCACCAGTGCCTTGGTGGAACGATGAATGTGCTGAAGCAATCAGGAAACGAAAGAAGGCCCTACGCATTTTTAACAAGTACCCTACATGTATGAATCTAGCGGCATTCCGGCGCCTGCGAGCGAAGGCTCGTCAGGTGGTGAAAACCGCAAAAAGGAACTCTTGGATGAAGTATGTCAGTTCGATCACCCACCGAACACCTATTGCACAGGTTTGGAGGAAAGTGAAATGTATCTCCGGTGTTTATCATCTCCCAGGCACCCCATCTGTTGTTGTGAATGGGTCCATTGTGATGGAGCCAGCCACAGTAGCTGAGGCTTTTGGAAATCACTATGCTTCCATAAGTAGTTCGGCCAACTACGATCTGGCCTTCGCGTCGCATTAGCGTCGTGAAGAAGGAGGCTTCCGCCCCTTCGAACCAGGCCTGGCCGGAGCTAGCTACAATGACCCCTTCACACTGTGGGAGCTGGAGTCAGCCATCGCTGATCTGAGGGACACCGCTTCAGGAATGGACCGTGTCCACAATGCCTTCCTGCGATGTGTGCCGAACTCTATCTTAGGAGAGATGTTGAACGCATTTAATAAAGTCTGGCAAGATGGAGATTCTCCCAAGAGTTGGAGAGAGTCTATAGTAGTCCCGATCCCTAAACAGGGAAAGGACAAGACTCTCCTCGGGAACTACAGGCCAATTTCTCTGACCTCCTGCCTATGCAAGCTAATGGAGAGAATGGTGAACCGAAGGCTAGTTTGGTGTCTTGAGAACCGTAATCTTCTCTCCAACATCCAGTGTGGCTTCAGGCAGCATAGGAGTACTGTCGACCACTTGGTAAGGATTGACAGCTTAATCCAAGAGGCATTCGTCCATCGCCAGCATGTTGTGGGGGTCTTCTTTGACCTGGAGAAGGCCTACGACATGACATGGCGTTTTAAAATTTTAAAGTGTCTTAGGTCGTGGGGTTTTAAAGGCAATCTGCCTACTTTTATTCAAAATTTTTTATCGGATAGAGTTTTTAAGGTCCGTATTGGAAACTCATTTTCCAACACATATCCTCAAGAAAATGGAATTCCGCAAGGGTCCATATTAAGCGTAACGCTGTTTGCAATAGCGATCAATGACGTAGTAAATTCCATCACACCACCTGTGGAAGCCTCTCTGTTTGTTGACGACCTGGCAATATTTTGTCGATCGTCAAGGGTAGCACTGGCTGAGAGGCAGCTACAAATTACGCTCAATCGTCTCCACGAGTGGTCCCGCCGCAATGGCTTCCGTTTTTCGGAAGAGAAAACATGTTGTGTCCATTTTAATAGGCACAGGGGTATATTCCTCAAACCTATACTTCGGCTGGGCAACCACCAGTTGAATTTCGTGGACTCGGTGCGTTTCCTGGGTGTTCTGTTTGACGAGCGGCTAAATTGGCGAAGCCATATTCAATCCCTTAAGGTGAAGTGCCGGATGTCGCTCAGTGTATTACGAGCGTTGACTGGCCGCTCGTGGGGTGTGGACCGAACATCAATGCTTCTCCTTTACAGGGCATTGGTTCGGTCCAAGCTCGACTACGGCTGTTTTATATACGGTGCTGCCCGGGCATCTTATCTGCGTGCACTGACATCACTGCACAATGCCGGACTACGGTTGGCGACTGGTGACTTTCGAACCAGTCCCATCCCCAGCATTTATTGTGATGCTGGAGAGCCACCTTTGGAAATCAGGAGGAATGTCCTGATGTGCAGTTATGTCAGCAAACTTTTAGCCCTTCCTTCGCACCCGTGTTTTAAAATTGTTTTTAATCGTAGTTTAATGGACGTTTTTAACAGAAGACCCCGGGCCCTGAAGCCCCTTGGTATTCGTTTTTATAATTATATTATAGGCAATAATTTAACTTTACCCCAGATTTATAGATTGCAAGTTCCGCGTAACCCTCCTTGGAGTACCCCGAGGCCAGAAATCTTATTTGATTTAGCTCGAAGGTCCAAGAATGAGTGTCCTCCTGCAGAACACGAGGTTGCATTCGCCGAAATCCTGTCACGCTGTCCAGGATTCGCACCTATCTTCACGGATGGGTCGAAGTCCTCAACAGAATGCGCATGCGCCTTTGTATCCCAGCACACATCCTCCGGGTTCAAGCTTAATCCGTTATGTGGTATACACACTGCGGAGCTCACAGCTATTAAGCTGGCCCTGGAGAGCATTGAACGTCGGAATATATCTCACTTGATATGTTCCGACTCAATGAGCGCATTACAATCCATTGCCTGCTATAATCCAGTACATCCTTTGGTCCAGGATGTGCACTCCTCCCTCATCATCTTGAAGAGTCGAGGTGTGCAAATTAAGTTCGTGTGGGTGCCGAGCCACGTAGGTATAGCAGGCAATGAGGCAGCTGATGTCGCTGCTAAGGATGCCCTGGGAAACCCAGAGGTGCAAATGGATCTCGTGCCTTGGAGAGACCTTCGTGCGATGTTTTGTGGCGCACTGCAGAAGGAGTGGCAAGCCTCATGGCAAAACCTCGAAAACAACAAATTACGCACAATCAAGGTCAGTACCGGTGCATGGCAATCATCTGTCAGGAATAGTAGAAGGGAGGAGGTGGTCATCACGCGATTGAGGATAGGCCACTGTGCCTTAACCCACTCGTACCTTTTTACCACCCCACGGGTACAACCTCGATGTGATGACTGCGACACTTTTCTTACCATAAGACACCTCCTGACAGAATGCCAAAGATATTTTGAGTTGCGTAGGAAATGCAATATCAGGGGATGTATAAGAGACATCCTAGGTGATGACACAACTAGGATGAATGAAGTTTTATTATTTTTAACGGAGGCTGGACTTTTCCAACGATTTTAAATTCTATTCTTTTCTATTTTTATTTTATTATTTATTTATATATATGTGTGTGTATATGTATATATAATCATTAAATTGTAAATATTAACCCTTTGACGAAGGTGCAAAATGACCCTCGATGTCGATGCACCAGTATAAATGAAGAACTACTACTTAAATAATGAAGAGCAGGTTTCTATAGGCTCCTGTGTTTTTATGCGCGTCTGTCCGTCCGTCTGTTCGCATGATCGTTCTCGGCTTCTACCGAACCTATTTTTATGAAATTTTATATTAAGGACTTACAGTCATAAACAATAAGAAAATAATTGAATTAAGTAAGCCAATCAGGGGTACCACTTTTCTGGTGCCAAAAATAAACTTTCCGTCATATCTAGTAAAGTATTGATCATATCAAAATAAGTTTCAAATAATACTTGTAGAACTACTAATGTAGAGTATTTCCGTTTCCATAAATTTTTATCGTAGGAGTAGCCATTAATAAGAAAATCAAACAAGAAAGTCGTAATTCTCTTTGAATTTAGAAAATTCATGCATAACTACCTAATTGTTGTCATCCAAAGCAATCTTATTGGTTACTGAAGTAAATAAGGTCTGCCATAATTACAAAATAAATTTAATTCCTTACACGTGCATGAACGATTTTGAAAGCGGAAGGAAATGGATTATCTAAGACGAAGAAAAGAACGTAAACATAAATATTACAACGACTGAAATAAAGTAAGGAGTTTTAAATAATTTTCGATTGTTTGGTTGATTATAACTGATAAGAAAATAAGTCAGCAAATAAAAATTGAAATTTCACTGGAATCATTTCTGATATATTTTTTGCAGTATTTAGTCATTAAAATTACGTAATATATTTATTAACGCACCCAGTCAGAGGGAGAAGAAAATTTTAGTGGACAGAGGGAAATAATCGGTTCGTGGCGTGGGAATTCATAGAGATGAGGATAAATGCTAGGAAAGACGCAAATAGGCAGAGAGAGGATTGGCAGCCTGAAAGAGCAAATTTAATTTGTTTTAATTTAATTAAGAAATATAAAATGATATGGATAAATAATTTTATTACCGTTTCGACATATTCCCTTCTGTACAGTTGCATTGCCACGGCGATCTCTGAAAAAGAAATCCGTCATTTTCGAAAAAAATACGGTGAAGGAAATCGCGTCAGTAGGAGAATCTGATTAACTATATGAAAAGCGAAATTAGCAGATAGGGCAGAATTGGCATCCGTACCAATTAAATATTTATAAAATGCTTTCTAACTGGGAAACAATACACCTTTCACAAAAAGTAAATTTAAAGTCAGCAATTGATGATTAAGATGCCAAATTGCCATGAAACGGGTTGGAACAGCAGATGCGTTCATCGGTTCCAAATCAGCCGTCCTCAGTGGAGATTCACCGATTGTTATCATCATCATCACAGGTAGTCTATCCGTAGACAGGTCCGTGATTATTCATGGTTAAACCTGATTCTCCATATACTCCTTTGTTCCGCTGTGCTCTTCATATCTTGATACCTCTCTTTCCTTTTCAAATCGTCTATCAGCTGAAATCTTTTCCTAGCTCTTTCCCTTTTTCCGTCTAGTTTTTATTCTAACACGTCTTTTAATCATATTCTCTCTCTCCTCAGATAATGTCCGACTCAGTTCCCCTTCCTCTTTCTAATAGTCTGCATAATCATTCGCTTCTCTCCTACTCTTCGTATAACTTCATCGTTTTTCATCCTATCTGTCCATTTTATCTTCAGCATTATCCTCCAAGTCCACATTTCAAAGATTTTCAAGTATTTGATGTCATACATATATATATATATATATATATATATATATATATATATATATATATTTACCATTCCAAGAATCCAATTTACAACACCTCACATCCCACCCCACGCTTTCCTTCACCCACCACTCCTGTCTCCAACATCACCTTCCTGGATGTCGATCTCTCCATCTGGGAAAACAAAATCCACACCAGCGTGCACCTCAAGCTCTCCAACCCCCTTCAATATCTCCAATTCGACAGCTGCCATCCCCTCCATACCAAAACCTCAATTCCCTACGCCATAGCCCGCCGAGGGCGGAGAATCTGTTCGGACAGAGACTCGCTGTCCGAGTACTGCTCCACCCTCGAACATAAATTTCTACAGCGCGGATACCTGCCGGATCTGATCCGGGACCAAATCTGGCGGGCAGTCGCACCCACCACCCCTAACTCCCATCCCAATACCCACACCATCACTGATTCCACCCCCAACTCACCCTAAACGCCCTTTTTTCCGGCATCCACGATATTTTGAGAAATATCTTAAAAGCCGCCCACCATATCCTCAAATCATCCCCCCATCAGGTACCATTTCCTAAACCATCGGTCCTCTCCTTCCGCCGACCCCTTAATCTGGCAAACATTTTATGGAAAAAAGAACCCCCAGCACCCATTCCTCTGTACCCTGCCGGATCTCACCCCTACGATAGACCCCGATGTCTCAAATGCCCAATAAACCCCCCCTGCAATTCCTTTTCCAGCCCCACAACTAACATCACCTACCCCATAACTTCTCCCACAACTGCATCACCCGCAATATTATTTACCTCCTGAGATGCACCCAATGTCCCGCTTTTTATGTTGGCCTCAACAGAAATCCCCTCAACATCCGCATGAACGGCCACTTCAACAGCATCATTCTTAAACGACCGCTGTCTGTGCCCGTTCATGCGAACAATAACAACCTTATATTTAATGACTGCATCACGGTGAGGGCCATTCGCGCTCTTCCCGATAATGCTTCGGCTCCCCAACTCCGTCAGTGGGAGCTTGCACATATCCATCTGTTAAACTCCTTCACTCCCACTGTCCTCAACCTTCGCTAGCATTTCACTCCCTTTTTGCCATTCCCCAACCCCCTCCGTATCCTCCAATCACCGACTTTTCCGCACTACCCTTCCACCCCCATGCCTCCATCCAGGATAACTGCCGACAGTTGTCTCTCTCCTGTGCTGAAGAAGGGATCGTCCCCGAAAGCTTCCGTGTTTTTTGTATTCGTTTTACGTGTGTCACTTCGACACCCCCAGCAGCTCGCCAACTTGAAGTCATCTTATTGGTGAGTGCTCACTGGGCTTCCTTATCCCAACAACTTGTTGCCATCCATTTATCCCATTTACCTTTCCTATTTCGGAAGCATATATATATATATATATATATATATATAATACATACGACTCCAATATGTAAGCGGCTTTTGTTGAGCCAATAGACGGCCTTGGAAGTTACCATTGGCCGGATTTCAAGCGCGCTTCAGTTTGAGTAACGTTTGCTTGCGAGAGTAGTCGGAAAGCGTCGGAGAAATGAATGGTTTGTGCGAGGAAGGCTGATGGGATGAAGAGGAGAAGGAGAAGAGGGGGTAGGGAGAAGGAGGCGGACAGCGTGAATGCGAATTCAATTTCCCCGGACCGTAGTTCCATCGACACCGACCCGAAAACCTCCTTACCCCTTCCCCCTCGTACCACTCTTGCGCGCCAGACTTAGGGAGAGATTTGCCTCTCAGAGATAATCACTTAAGCGTATCAAGGTCGCTAGGATGTGACGGAGAGAGAGAGAGAGAAAGAGGCCATTATCTCCACCTTAACTACAACATTAAAAAAACGTAGTTTATGGCAACTAGCGCATGAATGCAATGTCAACGTTCTGTAATAAATCGCTCCAAGACGGCGTTTATAATGAAAAAGTTAGCAAAGTGCAGTGTATCACAAATAGGCGCGTTTCGTGGGGTGGAGCATTTGAAGCTAAACGATATAATTTGAACGTAAGCACACCATAAAACAACAAAACAACCCTCCCCCCCTCTCCCCCTCCCTCCTCTCTCTCCCCTCCCCCCCTCTTCCCCATCTCCCCCCTCTTCCCCATCTCCCCCCTCCCCCCCTCTACCCCCTCTCCTCCCTCTCTCCTCCCTCTCTGTCCCCCCTCCCCCCCTCTCCCTCCCCCCTCTCCCTCCCCCTCCCCTCTCTCTCCCCCTCCCTCTCCCCCTCCCTCTCCCCCTCCCTCTCCCCCTCCCTCTCCCCCTCCCTCTCCCCCTCCCTCCCCCTCTCTCTCCCTCTCTCTCTCTCCCTCTCTCTCCCCCCCTCTCTCTCTCCCTCTCTCTCCCCCTCCCCCCCTCTCCCACCTTTCCCCCCTCCCCCTCTCCCCCCTCTCTCCCTCTCTTTCCCTCTCTTCCCCCTCCCTCTCTCCCTCCCCCTCTCCCCCTCCCTCCCCCTCCCTCCCTCTCCCTCCCTCCCGCTCCCTCCCTCTCCCTCCCTCCCCCCCTCTCTCTCCCTCTTTCTCCCTCCCTCCCTCTCTCTCTCTCCCTCCCTCTCTCTCTCTCTCTCTCTCTCTAATCATAATGACGATGTAATCTCCCAGGCATATCTTACCCTACAATCCCTGTTCCCCTCTCACCCCCCTCCCTCATATGGATATAAATGTATGTACATATGTTTGTATTTATGAATGTTTTTTTTCTCTCTCTGTTCCTCATATAATTGATTTTCTTTCTTTTCCTTCCCCTGAACTATTTAGGAATTTTCGCGGTTTTTTACACCTCTCTTCTCTTCGTAGGTGTTTTCCGCAGTGGGAATTTTTCTGTGTTAAAAAATAACCGATACACAGTTTTTTATGACCCACAAAACTAACATTCTTTGGTAATGCTCTGTTATCTACTAACAAATATATTAACTTGTAATTAATTTGTATTTTGTTAAAATCTGTATGTAATTAATTCCTCTTATTTTGTAAATATTGTAATTACTTATATGACGAAAGGGTTAAATGTAAGAAGGGACTATATAGTCTCAATTTCGCCCTAATAAAGTCGTTTGTCTGTCTGTCTGTCTCTCTTTCTCTCTCTCTCTCTCTCTCTCTCTCTCTCTCTCTCTCTCTCTCTCTCTCTCTCTCTCTCTCTATCTCTCTCTGTATGCAATGTATTTACACACGTTTTCCAAAATAATCACTTTTTTGCCTACAGACCTAATACATATCTCGTGGAACCTTATTTGTAACTTTTATATCCAAACCGTTCCCCTTTTAGCAAAGTACTTTGCATGGCAGAATCACACGGCACAAAATCCCTATCGATCCCTCAAGGGCAAGGGGATCGTTTTCGCTACTTACAGATTCGCTGAGAAAGTTGCGTGGTTATTTATTGCCACATTTCATACCTGCTTTTTCCTTTTTAACATATCTGTTGCCATGGCAATAGGAAAAAGAAACGTCATCTTATCTCCTTTCGTCATGAATATTTTCCAAATCCACTAAGTCAATCCTCAACCATAGGTTGTCAATACTTCTCATAAATGCCTTCGTTGCTTTTCCTTTGCGGCCCCTATTTTTCTAGGACAAAGTGTTTCTGAATAAATACAACTTTCCAAGGTATTTAATCCATCTCCCTTCCTCTTTAACACTTCCAATTTTCCTCTCTTAGAAACGATCTTGAAAACGCGATTTGGAAACAAAACATTCTTTTTCTGTTTTAATAATTTCTTCTTGAGTAGAGAAGTACTGTAATATCCCAGTACTATTCATAAATGCTGGTTTAAGTATGAGCTAAGTACGAAAGTAATATGTTGTTCAACGAATCAAAACAAGCTCTTAATTCGTGGAAATATCTTTTTAGGAGTATTACGAGCTTCATTATGGCTTCTTAATACAACTCTTTTCTGCCTTTATTTTGAACGTAATGAGACTAAAGAAAGTGCCCTCAACTAATAGGGCTTACGTTCAAGGAGATAAACAGTGTGGCTCTAGAAAGCTACTACTCGACATAGAGTCCTAATCGGCTCATTTAATTATCCCCATGTTATGCATTACGGTGAACTGAGCAGCATCTGAGTTCCCCGAATGACACAGATCAGCCTTAAATGTGATGCATATTCATGAAGTGCTGGAGCATATTTCGAGTGATATAAACCGTAAAATCTTATCATTGTACTATTCAGCATTTTATACTGAGATTCGTTGTGTGAGGAGTTTTCAGTATTGCAATAATTAATGTTTCGCGAATGAATGTATAAGAATAATTCCTGGATATTGTTAGCGTGCTAATTATTTGCTCATTACGCCCGTCTACTTGGCGACGCGCACTCGTTTCAATTAGATGAAACGCATGGAAAACGAGGTTTTTGAGGTTATTATGATTCGGTTAAACGATAAATTACTGCCATCAGAAACAAGCTATTCTAATTCTGTTCGAGGGATAATTTTCTCTCTGGCTCAATTTATTGAGTTCCCGCGCTATTTGAAACTACTTCCATAAATGTACGAGTCATAATTATAGCAGGCATAGAAATTACCTCCGGCGAAATGCAAACAGTATTCACACTTGGACGGCTCATCAAGGAGAGGGAGGAGCGTTGCCGAGGTAGGCTTTTCCGTCGAAGCACGCGGCGGCGTGAGGCTGCGCGGCGAAGTATCGACGGCGATGTTTTGTGCTAACCCTCGGTGGGTAGCAGGTGACAGCCTTTAGAAAGGGAGGAGCGATGGCAGCTAATGCAAATGCGTACGCCGGAGGTTTACTCGGAAGGGGAGCTCGCGATTTGATCTCCCGGCGACCCGGTAGCTTAGTGACGACGATTACGTCGCGTTTCGGCCTCCGCGCGCTGTAATGGAGCCGTCCGCGAATAGATAAAACTTTCCGTAGAAGCACAAAATGACGGTGGACGTAAAAGGGGTCCGAATAAAAAATCTAACGTCGTTCGCCGTAAGTATACGCTCGCCAGAGCCAAATTTTAGCGGTTATTGGGCGAAGCGGCGAAATCTGACATCGGCGATGTTGCTCCTCGCGAATGTTAAACAACGGCCCATCGTTCTGGAAGAGTGAATTTGGTGTTCCAGATTGAACCCCGACCGAGTAACAAATGGGAGGATCGTTATAATCTCCCTGAGCAGCCCACATCAGGAGCACCTTCTGGCCTTTGGAGTATAAACAGAAGGCTTTCGTGATGTGTCTTGACCTGTAAATATTTTTTGTGCATTTTGCATTAAATTCACCGAAAAATTCGGTATCGCATCATAAGGTTAATTGTCTATAAGAAAAATCGGAATGCAAATTTAAGCATTTCCTTAAATCATTTAAGCTAAATGGAGAGCATAAAATTTAATATGATAAGAAGATCCTTTGTATGCATTGTTATGACATTTTATTACACTTCCAAACGTATAGCTTCGCGTTTATAAGAAGTTTTTATATTTTAACAATTTATCGTTAAAGTATGTGTGCATTGGTATAATTATTTGGACATTCCCATTTAGGATTTATTTTTATCCAGAGGCATTCTGAATTTTATATGGATCAAATCCCCGAGGTTTTCAATAATGCAATCACTACTTGATGTCAAGATGTTCGAATTTTAGGGCTAAGAACCATTTCGCAGAGGAAAGTTTTAAAGCAGAGTTACTTTTTTATTCATCTAGAATATATACTTAATATACACTTTTGTTATTCATATTTAGTGAACGGCTAATCAGCTTTTTGCATGGCTTATTCGTAGGGCGACCAGATTCCGAGGAAGTAAAACCGGGACACAACGTGTTCTGGGGAAGAAAACCGGGACATAACCGGGAAAATATAATATCTTTAGTTGTTTTGTCGCTTAAATGCCAAATAGATAAATTCTGCGTAGCTTGGCCACGATTTCTTGACGAAGTAGCCCATAATCTTTTCAACTTATAACATTATATTCACAAAATTATTACAGAATTGGTCATCAAATTGATGGGAACAAATATTATAGTCATTTTTACCGTATATTTTTCGGGCTATGAACGCACCCAAAGTTTTTGGAAATTTTTCCAGAAAAACGGTATTTTGGTTCACCAAAGCATTTAGGAAAAACCACGTCGCGTATCATTTCTAGCCGTGGTTAAATCCGTATCTGGCAACATTCAAGAAAATATTATGGCGCGATAACAGTTAAAGATAACTTTTTAGATAGCTTAATTCGTGAAAGTAAATAGGGATGATCTAAAACATAAATAACTGCTTCGAAACTCGTATAGCTAAATGTGCCCTGCGTGCACCCGGCTGTCGGAGTGCGCTGCACACCTCACACCTATCATCATCATCATGCTTCTGTCCGAAGACAGGTATTAACTGAATCGCTGCCTCCATTTCTCTCTCTCCCTAGAAGCCTCTTTTATACCTCTATAAGTATTATATCCCTGCTTTATATTATCTAATATTCCTATTCTTTTTCTCCCTCTTCCTCTTCTTCCACTAATTTTTCCTTCTATGATCGTCCTTTGTAAACACTGTCTTCTCAATATGTGCCCTATCCAATTTGCTTTTCTTTTCCTGATTGTTTTTATTAGCGTCCTTTCTTCTCCCACCATTTCTAATACTTCTTCGTTTCTCTTCCTCTCTGTCCATTTCACTTTCATCATTCTTCTCCATACCCACATCTCAAAACTTTCTAAATATTTTTCCTCCTTTCTCCTTACCGTCCACGTCTCTGCACCATAAAGAGCTATGCTCCATATGTAGCATTTTGCTAATTTCTTCCTTGTTTCTAAATTTATTTTCTTGCTTGTGAGAAGCTCCTTCTTCTCGTTAAATGCTGCTTTTGCCATTGCAATCCTACTTCTGATGTCCTGTGTACTACTTCCATCCTGCGCTAAAATACTGCCAAGATATTTGAAACTACTTAATTGTTCCAATTTTTGGCCATTTACCATTATATTTAATTCTTTATGTTCCTTTGAAATCACCATCACTTTCGTTTTTTCTGTATTGATCTTCATTCCATATTGTTGGCCAACCTCCACTAGTCTGTCTGTCATCCTCTGAAGCTCTTTCTCGCCTTCTGCTATTAAGCCCTGATCATCTGCGTATTTAATGGTGGTAATACTTTCACCTCCTATCTTAAATCCTTTCTCTTCCATCAACGCTTCTTCTGTTATTGTTTCTGCATAAATATTAAATATCGCTGGTGAAATAGGACAACCCTGCCTCACTCCCCTCCCTATTGAAGTACTTTCTGTTTCTTCTCCTTCAACCCTGACTCTAATCTTTTGATCAAAGTAAAGGTTTTTAAGCAGTCTTTTATCTTTCCAATCTATTCCTATTTTGTTTAAAATACCCAGCATCTTATCCCATTTCACTCGGTCAAAAGCTTTCTCCCAATCTACAAAACAAAAATACATACCTTTATTGACTTCTAGCGCTCTTTCTATCATCATCCTCATACATCCTATAGCATCTCTAGTCCCCCTTCCTCTTCTAAAACCAAACTGATTATCTTGCAGCTCCTTTTCTATTTTACATTCAATTCTTTTGGTTATTATTCTGGTTAGAACTTTAGCTGTATGAGAAATTAAACTAATAGTTCTGTAATCCTTGCAACATTTTGCATTGTTCTTTTTCTCCAGTGGTACCATCACAACATCTAAAAAATCTTCAGGCCATATGCCAGTATCATATACTTGGTTAAAAAATTTTGTGAGTTGCTTAACTGCTTTAGACCCTAAAACCTTGAGAACGTCCACGGGTATATCATCACTCCCAACAGCCTTCCTTCTTTTCATGTCATCAATTGCTCTTTTAACTTCAGACTCGAGAATACTTGGTCCTAGCTGATCTTCTTCCACATCCTCTTCTTCATTTAATTCAATATTTCTTGGCTTTCCTTCTTTGTCATACAGAACCTCAATGTATTCTTTCCAGACATTCTTTACATTGTCTGGCTCCGATACTATTTTACCACTTTTGTTCATGATTCCTTTACGTCCTATCTTTCTTGCTTTTTTCTTGAATAGTTCCCTTGCTTTGCTATACATGAGGTCTGTTCAACAAATTCTTTCACATTCGACAATCTCCTCGCATTTTTCATTTATCCACTGTTCTCTTGCTTTATCTGTTTCCCTTCTTAAAGCATTATTTAACTCCTTGTACTTTCTTTGGCCTTCTTCAGTGTTTATGTTCTTCCACTTTCTCCGCTCTTCCATTTTTTGCAGCATGGCTGCTGTGATCCAGGGTTTTTTGATTCTTTCACCCGTTATCTTTCCTACCTTCTTTTCCATTACATCTTTAATGTTGCTATGGATGTATCTCCACTCCTCATCTACATTCTTCCTATTTTCTTCAGCTCTCTCCCCCAACCTTTCCTCCAGCTCAGTCATGATAGCCTCCTTGTTTTTAAGGAGTTCCTCTAAGTTCCATTTCTTGTTAACTCTTATGTTTCTCCTAACGCTCTTCAGTCTACATTGTATATTTGCCACCAATAGGTTGTGGTCAGAATCGATATCTGCCCCTGGTAGTGTTTTCACATTTTTAATGCTATTTCTAAATCTTTCATTGACTAGTATGTAATCTATCTGGTATCGTCTCTGGTCTCCTGGACTTCTCCATGTGTAAAGTCTCCGCTGGTGATGCTTAAACCATGTATTAGTTACAATTAATCTATTTCTATGGCAGAATTCCACAAGTTTATCCCCTCTTTCATTTCTCTTCCCTAGTCCATATTTTCCCACTATGTTATCTTCCTGTCCCTCTCCGACTACACTGTTCCAATCTCCCATTACTATGGTGGTGATCCTTCCATTTCCCTCATCCTCCAATATCTCCATAATCTGTTCATAGATTTCATCTACTTCGTCGTCGCCAGCATTAGTTGTTGGCATATACACTTGAATTATAAGCATATCCACTGGCTCCATCTGGAGTTTTACGGCTATTAATCTGTCATTAACTGTCACTACCTTACTAATTCTTTCAGCTATCTCTTTTCTCATTATAATCCCCACTCCCCTTTCCTTTTTCTCCCCTCCCGAGTAAATAATCTTAAATTCGTCTGAATTTATCTCGCCTTCTCCTTCTCACCGGACTTCACTAAGACCTACTATACTTACATTATTCCTTCTCATTTCCCTTTTTAGGTTCTCTAGTTTACCCCCTGAATTCATAGTCCTAACATTCCATGTGCCTATTTTTAATTTCTCACTACTTGCTTTCTTATTAATCTTACATTTCCTCTGTGCATCCCCTAGGGTAGTCCCCACCCGGAGATCCGATTGGGGGACTATTTTACCTCCGGAATATTTTACCCCAGAAAGATCCATAGAGGTATTTTCAGCTTTTCAGCCTATCATGGGAAATATAATGAGGTAGTTTCCCCTTGCTTTCCTCATCGCAGTTTCACAGAGTGATTACCCATCTGTAGCTGTTCAGATCCACATGATCACCACCTACAGAGGTACTGTGCAAGCTGCTGCCCTTGCACAGGGGGGATGTAAAACCCCCAAGACTGCATCTTAGTCTGACTCTTCCCCTCAGACCTTTCCGGCTTGGATGGTCCTACCAGGAGAATTATCTCCCGCCGGCATAGCTCTTTGGTTCGTAAGAGTACACAAACCCTCCCACCTCTGTAAGGTTATGCAGTCCTTAGGGAGGGCCTCACACCTATAGGCACCCCTTATGGATTGTACATACTTAAACATAATTGAAAGATGAGATTTTAATTCCTAATAAATGGATTGCTTGTGTAATAACATATAACTGGTGGAATGTGTATTTATTTATTCTATATTTATGAAATGAAAAATTAAAAAAAATTTAACCGGAACAAATACTAAACCGGACGGGACGCCGGGACAACATCTAAAATCCGGGACTGTCCCGGCTAAACCGGGACACCCTACTTATTCTTCAATATAAAAATATCGCGACTAATTCCTTAGACCTGGTGGTGCCTGTCAATATCACAGATTTACCTTCGTAGAAAGGTTTTCTAAGATCCTAGTTTTCTCATATTCTTCTCAGTTTCCAACATCCGTAGTTTTACAAGAGTTTCATTTACAATATTATATTTAAGTTTAAAACTGAATTAATACTTTTTTCGTATAAACTTACTATCATGAATATGAAACACGAAGAGTGCGATATTTCAGAGACAGGAGGGAGAGAGAAAGAGATTACGTAGGCGTAGCGTAGTATTAAAAACGCAACTCGGTGAGTTCACCAGGATGCATTCCAGCGGCGGTTCCTCTTCCAGAGCCAAAGAGTCATAGTGGCGTGCATATGGAGGCGTGGTGGAGGAAAATCTCCTTCCACAAACGACGCGTGATGAAAAATTCATGACTTTTCCATTTTTTAACTTAATCCACTTTATCTCTCTCTCTCTCTATCTCCCTCTCTCTATCTTCCTCTTTCTATCTCCCTCTATATCTCCCTCTTTCTATCTCCCTCTATATCTCCCTCTCTCTATCTCCCTTCTTGCCTTGCCTCCCCATCTCCCTCTCCTCTCACTGTGTCTCTCCATTTCCTTGCCTCCACATTTACCTCCCTCTATATATATATATATCTCTCTCGCTTCATCTTTCCCTGCCACCAAATCCCTCACTAAGTCTCTCTTGAAACCGCACATCAATCTGAAGCCACCAGTGTATCGCGCAATGAATCTTTCCACGGTCATTGGACCCCGTGCTAGGCGTGGGAGAGGGATACCGGAAAAAAGAAAGCCCGAACGTAAGTTTTGGAGTAAAAAAGTGGGTCTACTAAAGAGTAACAGTGTGAGTGGATAAAGCTAGGATGAATGTCTATTTTTAGGGAGATGAAAACTAGGACCAAGGGTAATTTAGATAAAGAGGAGGAGTTACAAAGCGATGGACAGCAGTATTAGAGAGAGAATAAGGTAGTCTGTCGAGGATTGGAATCGTGATTGAGAGGAGCTAGCGGTGATTGATTGCTTTATTGGTGATTTTGAGCAGAAGCGGGCAACACTCTGCTAAACCTCGGACGTCGGCATAATTTGATGACAAACGATACACAAAGCCCGTCACGAAGGCTACTTCTGATAAATCAGTATGGAAACATCCGATGCGGCGGAGGGAGTGTTTGGGAACAAGGTTACCAGCTAAATTAGAAAACGAAAGACGGGTTTGGTTTTGATACAATAAAACGGAAGTTAGCGCAACACTTAAATTAAGAGTGTCCTGTTAGAGAATCCAAAAATAAGAGGTAGGTAGCTAAAAAAAATGGAGATGCATAAAAAACTGAAATTTAAATGAACTAGAATCGACTTGGGTAGGAAAATTTCCGAGAGGAGAAAATGAAATTGTAATAAAGTTAACTCTTTAGGGTAAGAGCGATACTGCGCAGAACCAGGAAAATCACGGATATAGTGTCCAAAATGGTGGAGGAAATTAATCGAATTAATAGAAGGTAAATGAAATCGAAATTATTACTAAACCTTTTGACATGTTTTAATGGGAGGAAGCTGGAAGCGTTTGGGTGAATTATTTCAAAATATGTTTTGGTGGAAATAACAATGTGAGAAACTGGAGCGACCCATGACAAAGCCAACCAACTGTGGTTCGAATAAAGCAATTGGATGCGGATCAGGAGAGAGAGAGAGAGAGAGAAATGGATAGATATAAGAGCAGATTTAATGAATTAGTGAGAACAAAGTGGAAGGGATAACTAGGCCATTCATGCTTAAAATATCCCAACAAAGCAGGTGGGGAGATGCGAGGAGATGAAGTGGGGTGAAACAGTTCTAGGTAAAAATAAGTTAATTTAGGCAGGAATACACGCCCTACCCAAAGTTAATTTCTGTTGTGCAAGAAGACGACAAAATGCGCTTGGAGTTAAAGTGGTAATTAGGTCAATCGGATAAACGATTCTGCGAAACGGCTCAAGTGAGCTAGCGTATCCATCTTACGGAAAAGAGAAGGAATTTATTGCCGAATTTTACATAAATGAAATGAAGAACATGAAAGGAGTACGGTCGTATTGGATTTCTGACAACGCAAGATATGTGTTACGATTGAGGATTGCAAAAAGCACTGGGGAACATTAGGATCTATTTCCCGAGAAAAATTGCGACATGGCGATAGCATGGTGATTTAATTTGAAGGAAAAATGTGCTCCATACCTCCACCGATTAGTTTTCTTCCTAGAAAAGAGCAAATTTGGTAGAGTAGAAAACAATGAGATCGCAAAGAATATTTATAGAGAATTTTAAGAAAAAATATTGAATTAAAGGGAAGAGAGAGAGCATTTGAATGAAGAATGCTACAGCCAAATAGAAAAAGACGGTCATATGGTTTCTGGATTTTTTTTAAGAAAGCGACCTTCCTTTGTGTGGAAGGTTTTGTATAAATTAACGAAGGAATTACCGTAATTCAGTATGCTTTTGATTGAAAAATGGGATCGGAGACAAGAAATAAAATGAGAAAATTTACGACAAAGATGATGAACATTCTATCAGTAGCAGAAGCTTCGCTCATTATCGGAAATGAATATTAAAGATTTGTCTCTGATATTTTAACATTTGATCCTAAAGATAAATACGATTTCTGTTCTGTGTTTCTTCTTAAAGATAAGGAAAATAGGGCTGACTAGTCTAAAGCGTAGAGAGCATACAAATTACTTGCAGAACGATAGTACGGTAAAATATTATACCTTTACCTACCGCCTGCACGTTCTTCTGAAACACTGGAAACTATAAGTGTGTCCCGCAGAAAGAAGAAAAATCAAGAAAAGAACTGATGAATCAGATATTAAGGGTGGTCTTGAAATAAAAAATACATACCTTAGCCTGCTCCTAGAGTCGCCAAATTTTAACAGCGAAAAGAATTTATAGCCATAAACAACCCATCAAAATTTGGTTGCTTTAACTTGAACGGTACAGAAGTACATAGTTTACCAGACACGGACCTATAACGGACGGAAGGACAAATGGACAAAACAATTACATTACAAGATTTTAAAAAACCGCTAAAAAGTGAAGAGGTAGTTGTTTTTATCGATTCACGACAAGATCTTGCAAATTAAAAAAATCCTCTTATACGTCGATAATATAATGCATATGTAATTTAAATATAAAGAATAAGACATCACTCAATAATCTCTCTTAGGGCAAAAGAGGAAAATGAAGGGAAAGGTTTCAGCTGATTGGCCGCTTGAAAGAGAAAGAGAGGTATCAATAAATAAAGAAAGTTGTAAATAATAGGATAATATAAACAGAGCACTATTGATTATGATTAGCAGGGATTCATAAAGTAGAAGTTGACGAGGAGTTAGAGAAGAACATGTTGAAGTAAGCAGAAATGAGAGAAGAGAGAGAGAGAGAGAGAACAAGATGAAGAGGAAGTTGGATAAGTAAAGATTCAAAATTAAGGGCAGTGTCCTGCTGTATCGAGAGAGACAGAGAGAGAAGTGGATGGAAAACAAGGTGGAAATGTCTAGAAGCTAAACTCGGAGGGCGAGTTTATGAATTGAGGCAGAAATAAATTATGAGTGGGAAGATTGGTATCACTGGAAAGAAATAAGCCTTATTATTCCGATCGAGCAGCATAAGGTTCGCCGCCACACAAACACTATTCCGGAAGTAAACTTACTCTTGCTAAGAATTTTTCTTGACAACTGGTATAATTAAACATATTTATATAATATTTATTATAACCAGTAGAGATTCCGCAGTTCTATTGCGGGAAATTTTGAGAAACGCCAAAAAATATTATAATAAACGAAGAACGAACAGAAAAGAAGAATACGACATCGGGAGAGAGTGGGAAAATGAGGACCAAACAAATAAGAACAAAGATAAAACCGTGATGACGAACAAAAATGATAAAAGCAGTAACAAACGAAGAGCAAAGAGAAAAATCATAGTCAAACGTCGATAGAGTGTGACAAACCATTTAGTTACAATGCCTAACAACAAATAAATACATTTTCCACCTCTCCTTGTTTTCTCACTCTCTCTCTCTTCCTTCCTCCCATTCTCCCTCTCTCTCTCCTTTTCTTCTATTCTCTCTACCTCTCTCTTTCCCTTCGTCCCATTGACTCTCCCTCTTGTCCTTCCATTCTCTCTTCCTTCCATTCTCTCTCCCTCTCTCTCCCTTTCTTCTATTCTCTCTCCCTTTCTATCTTCCTTTCTCCCATTTTATCTCTCCTATTCCCTATCTCCTATTCTCTCTCCCTCTTTCTCTTTTTTCCTCCCATTCTCTCTCCCTTTCTCCTATTCTCTCATCCTTTCTATCTTCCTTCCTCCAATAATCTTTCTCCTATTCTCTCTCACTTCTCCTATTCATCGATACCTATTAACCAATTGCCATTTCCATCGCTGATATTCCCTTGAGGCAAGCCCCGTTTCCTGATTAATTCTCACGCTCTCCTCCACCAATATCCCCTCTTCCCTGCCTGAACCGTAAAAAAACGAAGCAGCAGAAATAAGTACACTGAGGTTATCGCTAACGACCAATAAAGGGACGTAATTTTTTAGCCCAAAATTATTTCGACACTTCTATTGTCCTTAAAATATTTTTATCTTCACAGTAATTTTATCTTTCTTGATTTATAATGTTATCCTCGAGCCATTTAACCCATCTGTTGGAATTAACGCGCGTAATTTAATCCTATAATAGTTTTCCGATGCTCTCCGCCAACATTTTAAATTCTTTATAGGAGTAAAGGCCTGGTACCGGTTTGTTCGTATTTTTAGTCGCAGGGCAATAAGGCATTTCTTCCCCTCAAATATATCTGGGTTCGAGTCCAGGTGCAAATTTCCTCCTCTTATGGGATTTGTATGTAAAAGTGTCGAAATATTGGGAGAGACAGTCTCGAATATTTATCGCCGAAAATTTACGTAACAGTCATGTGCTCTCAAGGACCTTTTTGGCAAATTTATTATATCCGAATATACTTTTAAGCCGCTGCCTCACAGATATTATGAGGTAGGGAGAGAAACGTTTTTTTTCATCAACGAAATTAATCCTCGTAACAACCGATTTTTCTGTGAGAAAAACAAATGTAATGCGATGGTTTTCTATACTTGTAAGCTAATAACAGTGACAATTGACCATGAGTTTCATTACACAAAATAAAATAATCTTATAATTTTCCACTTAATGTTGCAAAAATTTTGTTCTAAGTTCCAAATAGTTTTAAAATTTTCATATACGAAAAGTGATAAAATGCCTTAAATATGCCACAGCAGAATTAGAAATTTGAGAGAATTTATTATTAAATTTAGTCTGTTTTCTCCTGAAATTCTGACAGCAGAAACATTTCACAATATCGCACCTTCTGGTTCAGCAACCAGCGTATGAGACTGTTAAAACGACCTTATTTTTCGTGAGATTGGTACTTACGATACGGACATCACTTGAGGTAGTTTAAAATATGGTAAAGTATAATTTATCTCTATTCGTATTTATTTCTCCGCCAGTATCCTTCGTCACCCGCTTTACGGGTTTTTTTTAAATAAAATAATATTTAAAATGTTACAATATGAGCACAAGTTAATAAATGGAAAAACATACTTGCGTGAAATATCAGGTTGTAATTTTTAGCTTACTTTCCAGAATGGAAATAGAATTATAGTTTCTTCATTTTATCTGTCTGTCTGCCCAATTCTCCCCCTGTCAACTTTTGAACCGATAGATCGATTTTCGTGACACTTGGTGGAAATATCTTGCTACTGGAGCCGATCTTCCGGGGATAACTTTTGGTGCGAAGATTGAAAGTCCCGGGCTCTATTCCAGGTACTATCCTTCCTATATGATTTACATGGGAAATCTGAAATTCGTCGCGCAGGTTACTTTTCTCTTTCACATTAAAATATCGTGTAATAGTAATATCCGAGCGGGATTTGTACTATTCTCTGAGGAAAGGAATGGAAGTTCTAATTTCTATCGTAGAAGTTTGCTTATCGATCGTATTTCTTGAATTTTGTGAACATACTGGCGATTTTGCGGTTTTTATCACTCATTACGAGAGTTCTGCCATTGCAACGACTATTTTTGGAATCGGATTCGGTATAGTCTAGTACGTATATACACGCGTTATTTTTGCCACACAAATACGCGTGATCAATTTATTTTCCTTTCTAATGTATCTGTAATATTTTATAACGCTAAATTATGAAATTTGGGAACACAAAGGGCAACTCATCCGCGGTGATTTGAAAACTATTAAAGCGCCACATTTAATTTAAAATAATTATGCGGAAAGTAGGCATCGTAAGTTCCGTTTGGATCGCCTTGTTTAAAATTGGTATAGCAGGTCTCTCACGACCCCCCGAAAACATTTCACTACCAAAAGAAATTTTCCCACCTCTAGCTCAGTCCATTCGAAGAAATAAGACGGCGATATTCGTGCATGGCGTCCACATCAAAACACACCCTCGCGGAGAAGTTCACGAAAGAAAGGACGAATACGGAGCGCCATGAGTCAGGAGCGGAGAAAATCGGAACTCAATATGCAAAGGCTTCCAGAAAAAAATGGAAAGCATCATGTTCTGTGTGTGTGGTCCGTGGGGAGGATGGCATCTAAAAGGGAACGGTGAATAAGGTGGAATGGGTGGGTGTGGAGGGAGTAGGGGGCGGAATAGCACGGTGGAATGGAACGGAGTTCGGCTCAAGGAGCTCACAATAGGTCAGCAGAATTGAGTTTGGAGTCCTCTTCGCTCCCTTACCTTCAAATTGCTCCCTCCATCACTCCAGAAGAGACTGGGAGCCATGACGTCATCAGCAGACCTGACCGTGCCCATCCTCCGGTCTCACTCAATTACAAACTACGAAGTTGGCGATCCTGCCCTCGGCGTCGTCGCCATTGTTTTGCCCGTATAATGCTCCAATTGATTTTTCAATATACTTGAATAATAGAGAGGAAGAAAAAGTTTAACGAGTACAGAAATACTAGTTTTATGATTACAACCTTCCAAACAATTTCTTTTTTAAAACATTGCTAATATTTGTCACTCTGAAAATTTACAGTTAAAGAAATTTCTCAACTAAAATTCTTTAAAACATACATATATTTGTCATACTAACTTACATAAGATATCATAATTCGAAAAATAGTTGGCTAAATTTTAATTTGATCAGTTTCTGCTTGTTTTTAAGATCTACTATAATTTATGTTAGTTTGTGCTAGCAATATTTAAAGTGTGAATAACCAGGAATGATTTCAGAGTATCAAAGTGATTAACGAATGCAATTCACTCATTTATTGTAAATCCTACTCACGTTTCAGTTTAATCCTTCAATATTTTCTCATAGGAAGAGATTTATTGAAATAAGCATGTATGATAATCATTAAAATAAAATTCTTTTCGTGTCCTTAATAAAAACCAAACATTTTTAAAGACAAAAATGCGAAGTTTACGGTCTATCGAATGATTTTACTGTTCCATAATCAAAGCTCCAAAAGTAGTAAATAATTAGCCGAAAATAGTATCGGAAATAGTAGAAATGTTTATTTCTAAGTTGAGCGGTAGACTTCGAATCATCATAAATTAATGAATGTGATATAATCTTCAAATGATCCTTGCCTTTACCGATTTGTTCTAACCTCTCGATTGCTCCGCAAGAAAGAGGAAAACAAAACAAGAAATTGAAAAATGTAGGCAAGCAAAATGAGGATGGTGGCAAGTGGAGCAATGTTTTCTGGAGCGAAAGAATCCTTGACGTTTCGCTGAATAGGAAGATGCCTTCAATGGAGTCGGACGACCTCTATCCGCACGCCACGTTTCTCTACAGGGTTTCCCCTAACATTTATAGCTTTTTTTATTTTCGTCCTATATGAACGCAGCACAGTACATCTCATGGGGGTCTGGTACGTTTCAGCGCCGCCGTTTCATCGCCGTCAGTTCAGCGCCGCCGTTTCATCGCCGTCAGTTCATCGCCGTCAGTTCATCGCCAGCGTTTCATCGCAGGGACGATTCAGCGCAGGCCGTTTCATCATAAGTAGATAAATTATTATTCTATTTCTTTATAGATACAGTCACATTTATGCGTGTAGGTACATTTATAAGGCGGAATTTATACGTAACGTACCGTGCTATCTACAATTAAAAATAAACACTCTTATTGTTTTATGCACAATTATTTAAATAATGTGTTAATCTATATTTTCCCATTTTACAGTTAAAAATTACTCGCTTGAATTATATATTTAACTCGGAATATACTTGACGGGGAATTATTCTGAAATACTGTCCCCTAGAGAGAGCGGGACAGTGAACGTGGGAAGAAACCATAACACCTTAACAAACTTACACAACCCTGGGAGGGGCGGGTTGGAGTATTATTCAAATAATTTCATCTAAAGCAATAAAAGTATTTATTTCTAATTTAAGATAGCACGTTTAAATGTAACTGTATCTATGAAGAAATAGAATAATAATTTATCTACTTATGATGAAACGGCCTGCGCTGAAACGGCTGGCGCTGAACCGTCCCATGCTGATCTCATGGAGTATTCATCAAAGCGAAATTCTTGCCTCCGTGGTTTTCTCTTACGAAGTCTTCTCATAGATGCAAGTAATTAGTAAGCTTTGTTTATTCGGGCAGAAGCGGCTGAAAGCAATGAGGTCAAGAAAAAGTCAATCGAATTATGAATGTAGAAAACGTATAAAGTCACATTATAAATTTGGAAAAACAACATATGGGAGTACAGAAATGGAATTTTGAAGCCTTGAAAGAATAAAATATGTTAGAATGGGCGATTGAAGTTAGAGAAGCCTTGTAAAATGCAAAGCACTATAGAGCAGGGTTTCTAAATCGACCCGTGAAGGGATTGAGGTAGGTTCAAGAATGGCTGGCAATATGTTTTAAGACACTGATATATTAGTATAAAAACTACGTAAAAGCTGTCAATTACCAGGCGCTATAAATTATGTTTGACAATAAATTTCCTTTGTGCTGAAAATACTTTGTAGTTTCTTAGTGATGTAAGATTCTATAGATGGGGTGAGAGTAATTTCTTGGAGTTTTAGTGGACCGTGTTATTATAAAGGATGAGACACGCTGCTATACGTAGAAGAAGATTGGAATATGATAAAAAAGTAAAAGGAAGTGTTCAGAAAAAATAAGATAGGAAACTTTGGGTTTGGTTTATCGGAAATATGACGAAAAATATGAAATATGGAAAGTGAAATTAACTTCATACAAGAACAGGAATTGGGTGTAGGGAGTAAAAAGGTAGGATGGGAAATGAAAAGAAATATGGAGTAAAAGACAATGTGAACACATGGAGGAAAGATGCGAAAAATACCTATTTTATCGAAGAGTGATAGAAATAAACGGGAAATACAATAGCTAAAATTTAAGAAAACGATACAATTTTAATGAGGCAGAATAAATAAGGGAAGATGGAACGAGAAATTGTAAAGGAAAATCAAGAGGCTTTGTTTTGATAAAAATATAAAATGAGAAAGATAAACTAATAACTATTAATTAGTGTAAGATTGAAAGACCTTTGGAGAGTAAAAATATCATCTTGAGTAGATAATATCACAGCAGAATTCTTAAAAAGATTAGTAAAAGCGGAGACACGATCCTAATGATTTTTAAGAAAATATCTATGAGAAAGAGAGGGGGGGATTAAGGAGTATACCAGATCAATTTTAATACTTTTGAAGAATAAAATAAAACAACTCAGTGCCAAGATTATTGGATAGTCAATTATACATTCTGCTTTAGCGCTTCACATGATTTTAAGCAGAAGCTAAAGCAAACGGTTGTATTGATAGAATTTTTTATGGATTTCGGAAAGGGCAGGAAATAATAGCCTAAGTGAAAACTTAAGTAGGAATAAATGTTGCTGTTCTGAGAATATTATTGTAAGGAGCACGCCGTAAATATGGAGGTTTAGTTAAAAACTTGTGTATGAATCGGACTGTCGATGATAATAGTCGAGGGAGAATAAGATTGGACCAGAGTAATTAAAAGTTGCGCTCTCTTCACCGCTGTTTAGTATTTATGTTGAACAAGTGTTATAAGAAGGCATGTGAAGATGTTGACACAAGCATAAATATAGGACTTGATTTTAATTACATCGCATTTACGGTTGACAAAGAATTTGTTTGTAATTCAAAAAAGGTTTCGAAAATGATATAAAGCACCTTAAGAGAAAGAGCAGAGCTATTGAGTAAGTAATGAGATTTGCAAAGAGAGAAAACTCGGGTGTAAATACAACAAAATAAAACCGGTATTGGGTAATGTATTCAAAGAATTGTAGTGAAATACGCAAAAATATGAATAACCTTGGAAAGGAACGATTGTTTAATTACAATGATAGATTTTTAAAAAACTACATCTACTTGATACCCTGCAAGTCACCTTATTGGTGGATGGCAGGGGGTGCAGTGCACCAAATGTTCCTAGTGTTTCTAAGTTCTCTTTTCCTATTATGTTCTCTTATTATCCTAGGGAAAAACGATCGTCTATATCGCTCCGTCCTACAATCGATCTCGCGAATATTATCCTCGCTGTCCTGTATTCCTAAAATCTAAGAAGATGACATCGGTCTGCCTATTATTTTCTCCGTTTCTCAGTATACAATTCACAAATATACCGAGCTGAGTATCGCAAGAGCTACCTTTCCTGAAGCCGTGTTGACAATCGTTTAACAATGAATTACTATCAAGAAATCGTATTATGTTGCTAACAAGCATGTGCTCAATATCAAAGTTAGGCAAATCGGTCCGTATTTTTCTGGGTTTTCTCTGTTGCTGACCTTATGAATTGGAGTAACGTGAGCTAATTTCCAGTCCTTAGGGACCTCCCCGCGGGAAATAGATTTTTAAAATATTATCCGAAGTAAATGTGTTATTTATTTGGTTAATTCTTTGAAAACACGAGCAAGGATTTCTTCGGAACTGGTCGCTTTGTTATGTCCAATGGAACTTAATTGCCTTACTATTCCCCCTTCAGAAAGTACTTTATCGTCCATTTGATCGTTCCTCATAGCGGGTGCGTAATGTAGGTACGCGTTGATCGTCGACGGCTGTAAATTCTTTTACAAAATGACCGTTTAACAAGTTGGCTTTCTCTACGCTATCATGAATAACGGCACCCGAGACATTACGCCCTATAGGGCCTTGGAAGTCTCTCTTTAGGGTCCTCCTTCGAATAACTATTTAATACCTTATTCCTGAAAGTAGTAAAAGCCTTGCGCATAGTATTTCTCGCTTTAGCACGGAATTCCTTATACGCCTGAGCTTTAGCTGCTCTATAGTCGTCGGATGCTGTTGACGGCACATTTCTTATTTTCACGTGACTTTATTCTCTGACGCCTAAGCTCACTCCTAACTTGCTTATTGTACCAACGTGGCTCTTTATTGTCGACTTTCAATTTAATTGGAATGTAGTACCTATCGATGCTCCCTAGCATTATATCCTTGAATAATGTCCACGATGACTCAGCACTTGATCGTTCGGTCATATCATGGAAGCTAGGTAATATTTCTCATAGGCGCGACCTGAAACTTGGAAACTATGCCTTGACAAATATATAAAACTTTCTCTGAGGCTTAGAGTGCCTCTCGATTTTTAACTTACACTGCATATTTGGCCAGATGATCACTTATTCCATCCTCAAAAAACAATTAAACATTATTGCACAAATATTTGAGGTCCAATAGCAGGGGCCAATTTTGAAACTATTCAAATTCTACAACCTAATTATTTCGTAAAAACGAAATTTTGTTGTGTTTGGATGGGAAAAAATTAACACGGGGAATATTCATTTATTAGGATAGTATTTTGGCTCAGGAGTAGCAAAGATTAAGATCTATCGTAGGAACAGCAAAGGAGATAATTGCGAGAGGATGGGATTTGAAAAAAGAGAACTTGAACAAATATAATCTAGCGGAAAGAGTTTAGTGGGCAAAGTGGATTTAGAGTTAGGCATTATATGGATGTGAGGCATGATCTACGAAGAAAGAAAATTTGTACAAACTGAAACCTTTTGAAATGTTGGTAAGATATGGACTGTAGAAAGTTAGTTTGATTTATGAGGAGATATTAAATTTATAAGGAGATTAATTAGAGCATTAAGGCTAAAACAAGAAATTGATGGGTCAGATTTGCAAAGGCAATGGATTGTTGATTGAATTCATAGAAAGGAACTTGAATGCTGGAAAATAGACAAAAAGATAGATAAAGGGGATTTTGCATAGTTGAAAAGATGGAGACAGTTATGAAGATAATGGCGTTGGGTTGGCTGCATTGAGAGGGAAGGACCGGAGCCTATCGACTATCAGGTTACTTGAAATGAGTTTAAAAGAGTGAGCCCTAATACTCGTGGATTGAAGACTGAATAGGAGAGAATTAGGAGCAATGCGAATTCGAAGCCAAATCGTCTTCATTTACTGGGGGCTGTTTTTATGCCCTTTTTCCAATGTTTTTATGCGGTTTTGTGTGGATCTTAGAACCGATTCTTTTACATGATGATTGGACGACATATTTTAGAATGTATTCAATTTCGCCCGTGTTTGAACTGTGGCGTGTGTTTTCGAAGCTTTTTTTATTACTTTTAAAATATTTCCTCTGAAACAGCACCTTCACGGAGAAATGTGTTGCAGCAACCTCCTAAAGTTCTCGTATCAACCCCATAATGTTCTGCTAGCAATTGGATAACACTCTGATAAGTAAAAATCAATTCTTAGCTCGCCCATGATATTGCTCGGAAACAAAACGCCTTAACATATTTTCTAAAACAATTTGATCCTATGGGTCCTTAAAGGTCTTATCTGATTTCTAACACTGGTTTCAGAATTTCTTCCGTGGGTGTAAGGAGATTCCTTTCCTTAAGAAAAATATTATAAAATTGGGATTTGAATTTGTCCTCTATTTAAGGTTCTTGTCCATATTTTACATCGTAATGTTTAAAATTATTTACTCTCCGAGACACTTCGAGGGACGCTCTCGCGGGAAATTTTATTCTTTTCAAGCAGAATGACCTGAATTTATAATCATTTTAAGTGTAATACGCTAATTGTTTCCTCCTAAAGGAGTATTCTTACACCATATTAATCTTCACCATAGTCTCCACAATTTATTATTGCTTCTTCCAATACATAAATATTATTCTAAATTCGAAGGGAGTGATACAAATTGCGCCCATTTCTTCCTCCGCATTACGAATCACTCCTTTCAGAAGCGCGGCGATGCTTCTCCTTCTTAACTCTCCCACCCTTTAATTTTCGACTCGACGCATCTCTTCCCTCTTGCGCTCACCGCCCCCGAGGGTCCCGTTTTCTTGAATTCTCGCCCTAACCTTCTCGCTTTGCTGTGGCTCCCCCTGCCTCGAGGAGAGCGAAACAGATGAATCCTCTGCGGCCCATATTTTCTGAGAAAGGTTGCGAGAGGCTTTGGACGAGGGTAAGAAAAGAGGGGGGGAGGGGGTTGGGAAGAGGGGGAGGGGTGGAGTGGGGGAGCGACGTATTCCTCCCTAAGACGACCCCTCGCCCCTCCTCACTCCTCACTTTCTCCCTCCCTCTCGCATCCGTGGCAGTAATTCTCCCGCCACCCTCTTCTCCGCAAATGTGACTCGAAACGGACGGGACAAGACGCTAAGGAGGCCTCCACGGGGGCAATCCGTGGCCCCGCTCTCCTCCTTTCGCTGCCCACCGCTGACCTCCTCCTCTTTCCCTCTCTGCATCTTCGTTGTTTTCGAACTCATCTTTTCTCTCGAACGTCGTCTCGGCGAGAGGCTTTTGCAGCAACATTTTCCGTTCGTTACGCTCGTTTTAGCTCGCTTTTTTGTCTGTATCACGCTAACATGTTTGTGCTTTCACGGAGATGTCCGCTTTATCTGCCAGGACTGGTAAGGTCAAAGGTTACGGGAGTTAATGATGCAGAGCTCTGGGTTATTTGGGAGACCCGGGGCGATGTTTCGCTGTCTGCCTTTCAGAAATTTCCGGCAGTGGCCTAACGGGCCGAGGAAAATGAGAATATTTGACGGCGAAAATATTACTCGTCCAAAAAATGCCCCACCACAGGAAAACACCTTGAAATATTTCTCTGATCTAAAGGAGAATTTTTTGTGAGATAGTTTTCAGCATCTGATATTTTACTTATATGTGTACAGAGTTAGCATTAGTGACCTTGACCAATTTTAAAATTTGCTACGAAATAGACAACGTACGTAGTTATAACATCCAGCAGGAAGGGAAAAATTCTCAGATTTAAAATGAAGGCACGCATTTATACAATTTGACTGATAGGAGACGACTCAGCAGAGAAAATAGCGTTACCAATAAATAGGGTGAATTATATTAGCGTAATTGATCTTTACCATTTTAAAAATTTATTGTTAAAAACCAGACTATATGCAGAATTCAAACTTTCAGAGATTAAAATATTCAAGTATTTTCTTCGAGTTATTCAGTATTGACTGCTTTAGTCACCCTGAGTACACTAAATCGGTATTCCAGATTCGTCCCCAGATTGCGCAACTACAGATTCAACAGCTAATCGAATTAGAGTTTTCAGTTCTTTTAAATTTTTACAAACATTTTTGGAATGTAGACTCTCCCCTTGACGTACCCAGAAAAGAATAAGTCTGGGGATTTTGGTGATCACTTAACAAGTCCACCACGACCAATTCTTTTTCAGGTAAAGTCACTTTCAGAAAATTTCTAACGGCACATTGTACAAATGCGTGCCTTCATTTAAAACTTTGAGAGTTTTTCCTTTCTTTGTGGAAGTTTGAACTTCTGATGTTTTTTAGCCTTTTCACTGAAATTTTTTTGAAATGATAAACATCATTTCTGCTAATCCTGTGCATATATTATATTTTAATATATGAAAACTTATATTGGTTTATAATAAAACATTACAAAAAGTAAAAACAAATAATAAATCACTGAAATTCTCAGAATTACGACTTTGTACTATGAGTACATTATCACAAAAATTAGCTTATTTATTTATGCATTAGTGACTTGTATATCTATCCTTCCATTTGTCTGTTACATACGTTCCTGAAAAAGACCTTGCAAACTTGAGTTGGCTTTTCCAATTGAAAACATGAGAAAATGGGGGATGCGGTCCTTACTCAGAATTACATTAATGAATATTTACGCGTTAACAGATTTTATGGCATCTAATAGAATGGCAAACATTTTCCCTGCAAAGATGGGCAATTAAAATCAAATCATTAAAAAAACAATTTGAAAAGAATTTGTTGTAAATTTAACATCTTCATATGCCATGACCACATCATGAATTGAATGAAGATCCACATATGCCAGTAAACGGTACGGATGATGGTGGGAAAGTAAGTGGTAAGCGGCATCGAGGAATTATGTTATAATCTAAAATTTTAAAGAAACCTGAAAAGTAGACCTATGTTGATGATAGAATCTTATAAAAATTAATGAAAACTTAACAGCCATGCGTGTGCGTACATAAATTAAATAAATGCACAATCCTTAATAAATGAACACTTACAACGTTTGCTATAGAATCTTCGAGTAGAGATACTGGCAATGAAGATGATATAGTTGAGAGCTTAGCGTTCGGAAGGAAAATGGTGGATCGACTACAGATGCCTTTTTACAATAATCATCAATAGAGACTACATACAGGGCTTCAGCTGGAGCTGATGGGAAGCTCGGACTTCTTCTAGTTGGATTCTTCGTTATATTGTACATATCCATTGGCAACTGCCAATATAACTTGCGCATTTCTCTTTACATTGTTTTATAACAATCACGATATAAATTCCTACAAATTATCAAACTTCGATTTTTCAAACAAATTGCAGTGACTTGGATTCTAGGAGAAAAAGTACCTATTCCTCTATAAAATAATGATAGATATGAATCAAATATTTATTTATGCTACACAAACCCATATCAGAATTCTCTACATCACTTCAAAATAACTTAATGATAATATGTTTCCCATATTAAAATATTTATTCTCATGCTATCTTTTGGATAAGCTCATCAACAATTATTCCTAGGATTTATATCAGAGTACATGCATAATAAGCGACTCGATTGTATGTATGTGATTTTTTAAATTGAGCTGTGCCGATGCAGTTGGCCGACTCGATTTTGGAACTAATTTGTAAGCATATAATCATGTTCCCTCAAAGGTCTTAATTAATTATAAAAGGATATCGAGAGCGATATAATGATATATTTACTTCTGATCGCTGATATTAATCGCGAATTATTGCGCATGACCTTCAGGGAACCTATTATTTCTTGTCAAAACCCGCAGATAAAAACAGGTTACTCATTGAAAACTGGGAAGCAAAAATTGGTGTTTGTTATTAGAATGATGTATTATCTAATATATAACAAGATGATCCAAACGGAAATTATGATGTCTACTTTCCATTTAATCATTTATTTAATACTTATATTGGCTTTAATAGCTTTAAAGTCGTCGTGGATATGTAGCTCTTTGTGTTCCAGAATTTCATAATTTAGCGTTATAAAATACTACAAATACATTCGAACGGAATATTAAATTGATCACGCGTATTTATGCGGCAAAAATAACGCGTGTACGTATTAGAATATACCGATTCTGGGTCCAACAACGGTTGTTACTATGGCAACACTCTCGTAATTAGTGATAAAAACTGCAAAACTGCCAGTATTTACGCAAAATTCTAATAAACGCAATCGATAAGCAAAATTCTACGATAAAAATTAAAATCTTCATTCCTTTCCTCAGAGAATAGTACAAAACACGCTCCGATATTACAATTCTAAGATATTTCAATGTGGAAGATAAAAATTACCCTGCACGATGGATTTCAGATTTCCCATGTAAATCAAATGGGAAGGATATTTCCTGGAATCGAACTCGGGACTTTAATCTTCGCAACAAAAACTATCCTCGGGAACTCGGCCCATGTAGCAAGATATTTCTACCAAGTTTCATGAAAATCGGTCTATTGGTTCAAAAGTTGACAGGGGGAGAGCTGGGCAGACAGACAGATAAAACGAAGAAACTATAATTCTATTTCCATTCTGGAAAGTAAGCTAAAAATTACAACCAGATATTTCACGCAAGATTTACATTGGGTGGGAATGTTTGATTCTTAAAGTAAAAGCCATTTACGAAAAAATATTCCAAAATCGACCCGGGTTCGATTCTTGAGAATGATTTCCATTACTAATAAAATAAGATGGAAAAATCAATATTTCGACCTACAAGCTTATTTTATTTTGCTTATTAAAATTCACATATTTGAACTTCGATCTCCGGACTGGGACTGCATTAAAGAAAAATGATAATAGCTTCTTATTCTTGTCGTCTTTTATCGCCTTCGAATCGAAATCTCTCGAATTTAACGTTTTAATACCATATTTTGACAAAATTTAACGTATTTATGGAGAAGTCGCCTTGCCAACCGATTGCATTGTTGAACTCGAAATCCTATTACTGCCACATATGCTCCCATTTTCTCCGGACTTCCATGGACCCTCCCAGCCCAATTCATAGGTATCAGAGATATCTCAGAATAAGTTTTTACTTTCTCCATATACGTAGTATAAAGAAAGTATTGTTTTCATGAAAAAATTCGAATTCGAGTTTTCAACGAAAATACACGTTTTGGCTATTTTCGCGATGATATCTGTGTGTCTGTCGGTATGTCTGTCTGTATGTGATAGGATTTTTACTTTCTCCATATGTAGTATAGGGGAAAGTATTTATTTTATGAACATGAAAAAATGCGCAAAAGTTGAAATGATTGTGTTACCATATGACATAATTTTATTGGCAGATGTCGTCTGGCGTAGCCCGGGCATCGCCGGGTACTTGAAGCTAGTATCCTATAAAATTTCAAAGGACCGTAGAAAGGAACTTTTTATTTACAAAATTAAATCAATACTTCCTAATAAATCTATAAAATGTTTTGTAAAGATAAATATGACGAAACTTCCTTCGTTTAAGGTTTAATTTTCCTGTTATATTTTTTTACCCGTTCTGTTCTTCTTTCTGCAAACTTTCCCAGCTTCATACATCTTTGAAATAAACGTCTGCTTTTGTCTTCTTTTTTATAATGTTCTATATTGTTTTGTAGTTAACTTTTTTCTCCATTTGCCAAATTATTTATTTGACCATGGACAATAACGAGCCGAAGAAAATTATCCATGTTTTAAGTTAAGACAAATGTAATCTTAATCAGAGTCAAAAATTATTCTTTCATTCTATCGTTTTACGCATGGAACAAATGAAGTTTGAGAGGAAGATTTTCACTAAAATTTAAAGAGCCAAACTGTTTACTGACTAAATGCCGAGTTTGTACTAATCGTTTAAAATGCAAAATTAACAAAACAAAAAATTTTATCTTAGTTTTTAAAATCATTCATATATTTAATAAAAAAACGTTAAATTCAGCATTAATAATTACTTATATTGGCGAATTTATTAGATGAAATAAATATTTTTGGTCAGATTGTCGAATAAAATTCAAAGAATGGCAAAATTTTAATTTATGTTTCAGGACATATTTTACCTCTACATCAAAATTTGACTAGACGAAATTTGTTTTCGATGAAAATAACCATAAAGCATAAATAGTTAATTATTTGTAGAGCAGTGATAAATCGAGATTTTCAATCAAAATGACAGAATTAGTGGCAACATTTTACAATAGTGGCGAGAAAATAGCATAATAAATCTGAAGACTTGATTACAAAAGTGTTCAAATAAATGCATAAAACGTCAAAATTCTCTTTAAACGCATTCAATGTTTAATTTTAGTTATTACTTTAAATCTGGGCTGCCCAACCAGCGGCCCACTAAGCAATTTTATTCGGCCCTCCAGTGTTTCATAGTTTTCAAAAACTTTTTCATTTTTCTTTAGATTTACCATTTGTTATTTTTTATCTAGCAAAATCTTTTAATATATCTAGCGTTAAATCGGACTCGTAAACCCTTAAAACCTAATTTTGACCTGATTTTCACTTTTAAGGTGCCTAAGAATCTCTAGATAACTTCGGATTTAACTTTAATTCAGTCTGCTGAAGCATTGGCAATATCCAATTTGACCCACCGAAGAATTCACTTCAACCAATGCGGCTCACCATGTAGAAAGGTTTGCCCTCTCCTGCTTTAGATAATATAAACTTAAGAACTGCCATCGAGGTGTCGTCTGGAAGTATTAGTTCGGAAAATTTGATAAAAATCTTTTCTATAGGCCAATCAACAGGTATAGCTGTTTAGGATTGGTTCGGTCGATATAAAGGGTAATCATTTTTCAGTAAGAACCCATGAAAATTTTAATAACTTCGTGTAAAAGATTGCTATAGACATTAAATTTAGAAGTAATAATCTTTATTGTCTGACATTACTTGTATTGTCACAAATAATGTTGAAAATTACCACCAGCATGTTGCATACATAAGTGAGCACGACGAAGCATGTTCGAAGGCACTGCCTGCAGCGTGATGGGTGTGATGTTGGAAATGATGTGGGATGTTGGTTGGTTTTCAATTCATCCAGATTGCGTGGATTGCTGTTGTAGGCATTGTTTTTTATAAGACCCCACAGAAAGAAGTCTAACGGCGACAAATCAAATATTCCTTTCGACATTATGCGATATCCGAAAAAGAGGGATAGCTCGACCATAGATACCCCTGAAGTGTGACTTGTTGCGCCATCTTGCTGAAACCATGATTTCACAATCTCCTCTTCAGTGAGGTGTCCCATGAATTCATGGACTGTGTCAATGTACCGCTCAGAGGTTATGGTGGCTGTAAAAAAGATGGGCCCAACAATCCTTTGGCGGGTCATTGCACACCACACTCCAATCTTCAGAGGGTATAGGGGAGTTTCATGCGTGCATGGAGATTTTCCATACACCATAGACGGGTATTCTGACAGTTTACATACCCTATAAGATGAAACCAAGCCTTATCTGAGAAGAAAGTCCAGTTTAACATGTGAGAGTCTTCATTCACTTTTTCCAGTAACCATTCACAGTAATGGCTTCGTTTTTCACAGTCTGATGGCAACAATTGATGCACGACATGCATTTTGTACGGGAACATTTTTAATTTATTCACCGCTGTATTGCAACTGACGTAGGATAATTCTCGTTTGTTGTGCAAGTTTCCGTAGTGACTTGTGTGGACTTGCTGTCAGGCTCCCAGTAATCTGTGCTAAACGATCCTCGGTCAAAAAAGTCGAAGAGCGAACACAACTCAAAAAATTCACATTTCCAGTCTCCCTGAACATTTTCACAGATTTTGTTGGTGCCTTACAACATCAAAATGCCGACAGAAAATACCCTGAGTAGTTTTTTACGACTCTAATTTGAGGTAACTTTCAACCATAAGCACTTGCTCCTCTACATTGAACGCCATTTTTGTTTATTGCTTGCACTGCGCATGCGCATTCGTAGTGTTGCAGCCTGGCGACACCATACAGACAATAAAGATTGTTACTTCTAAGTTTCACGTCTCTAGCACTCTTTTAGTAAAAGTTATTAAATTTCCCATTGGTTCTCATTTAAAATGATCACCCTGTATAACGTTACATAACGTTATTAAAGAGCAATACTAAAAAACTATGAAAATGAGAGACCCGAGGACGCAAATAGGAAAACGGAAGTAAGAATCTCCCTCAGAACTTATTATCATCCGTAAAACATTTGAAATGTACAGTTATTCTACCTTACTTAATAATGTTGTTCTTTCGGCAGATCGGAGATACAGAATTCGTAAGAATATGGGTATCTTGTATAAAATGAAGTTTCTTTAGGATAAAAGAGTGGCATATTTATAACATGTTTCTGTCGAATTACATTTTGAGGATAAACATTTTTACAAGGGTTTTTTATAAGCTAACTTTAAGCGATGAGCCAAAGAGATTCTACTGAGATAACTACGTAATCCTCGACATGGAGTGTTGGAACAATTTAAGCTGCGAAGGAGCGCAGGTCCCTTTGCCGGATCACACGACGTAGTGAGAAGGAAGAATCAAGTTTATTATAATGTATATAAGAGGTTTCGATTGATAGATACTACTAATTATAAAAAAACTTAACTTTTAATGTTTTTTAGAGATTTTATTATCCCTTATCTTAAAGATTGTATCGATACCGTGAGAATTCAAAATCAATTTAAATTACTTTTTGAATTAAACCCATTAGGAGTTGTCACATAATACTCGATGTTATATATAAAAACTGAAATCTTGTACGTGAACATAAAATCGGTTTATTTCATTCACATAGTAAAAGTAATATACTATTTACACATCAATATTAATTGAAGTTTCCGTTTGACTTATCCTGTATTTATTTAGAGAGCTATTCTTTTATCTAAAATATCCCCGCGAGGGGCCAAAAGGTAATTCCCGAGTTTCAATGTCCCAGATGTTGCGCCTTTATTTTCTCAGAAACCAACTCAAAATATGGAGAAATTTCAACCGCCCCTTACCCAACCTCAATTCTTACCCAACCCCAAATCCTTTGAAAAATATTTCGTTTTCGTATGTCCCGTTATCTGTAGCTTATCGTCCTTTACGTAGTGTTTGTTTCGTTGAAATCACATTTTTTAAATGTAATAGCAGATATGCCCATTATTTTGGCTAAACGTATTACTTATGCACCTAAACTGACAAAGCATTGTCGTCTGCTTAAAAATGAGGTTAGTTTTCGAATACGAAAAAGTGCAACCGATATTTAGCTTTTAGGAAGATATTTTTTTAAATGTCCTTTATCTCTTTTTACGAAATTTATTACAATGTATTGAACTACGTTATGAGCAGTAACGCCAAAAGTGCTATTTAATCATAGACTATTGCTGAATTTTGCATCCGAAAGAGACGAAAAAAATTGTGTCAAAAAATGCGACTGAAGTTAAGAATTTTCGTATTTGATCGCGAGTTCGAGTGGAAGCGAAGCGAATTCATTCCATCAATTTTAAATGATATTGGTTAGGCAGGAGATTGATTTTAATCTTTAAGTAATTACTTAAATTTGATTGCAATCTATTGTTGGATAAATCAAAATGACAATATTAGTGTTGATGATCAACTTGGTAACTTCAAAAGTTATAATAAATTTAACCAGAAACGCATTTGAGCTACAAAGTAGCCGTCACCGGGGATAATTTATCGATGGATTATAAACAAGAAACATTTTAGAATATTTTACCACTGATGCCGTCTACTTTGAAGCCTAAATGCTCATTTGTTTTTTTTTATTTTATATGGCTCTTGGAACTATATATATATATATATATAAACAATGATATTATGAAAACTATATTTTATGCAAACAAATCTACATAAAATTACAACCGAGTGTTTCTCTCTAATTGTAAGCAGTGAAAGGCAAATTAGAATAATCACTAAAATGTCAATATGTCTGCACCTTAATTAATTTAAAAAAGTAAACGGATTCAGAATGAAAACTTTACCGGCATCGAATCCATCTACTTATGTTAGATAATTGTATATTTTTCACATGCAGAATCTCACGCCGAGTATTATAATTAAAGTTTCGTCGAAATCGGACTGACCTATCGCGATTTATTTACCCCGTGATCTACCGTGTATATGCTGAGTTTGAACGCCAACTTGCATCTGAAAGTGGTCTTTAGAAGCGTGCTTGGCAGCAACAATGCTCCAATGTTAGTCTCATAGGAATTTTTCGAATTTTCAAATTTTTTTACACTAAAAACTTTAAAACTTTCCGTTTTTCCAATTTTTCCTTTGTTTAGAAGCCATGAATAATCAGTAGAAATTTTTCCAACATTCTAGCTCATGCGGAAGTAAGAAATAGTTTCTGTAACACGCATTAGTGCGGTTATATTATAGAGAGATATACATATATTTATCTTATTATTATGATAAGATACGTTTGTCCCTCACGCTCGACTGTGGCGCCACTCTTGAAAAGGCTTTATAAAAGAGCGGGAGAATAAAGAACTATTTACGACTGACTCGAATGCTATTTTAACAAACTTTCCAAGTAGGTAGAAAATTAAAATTTGGTAGGAATGTTTGTTTCTTATAGTAAAAGCCATTTACGAAAAATGTTCAGAAAAGACTCTGGTTCGACTACAGTAGATGACTTCTATTTCCCATAAGATAACAGGTAATAATTTATTATTTGACTTACAGGCTTTTACTCTTTTGCAAATTAAAATTGGAAAGAATTAACTTACAATATTTGGACTTAAAACGTTTAAAGAAAACTAAGACACATTTCTTGTTCTTATCGTCCCTTTTTGCATACGGTACAAAATCGCTCAAGTTCTGCGTCTAAATCATATTTATTGGAAATTTTTAAGCTTTTTAACTATATGTTGCCTTGTCGACCGTGTCATTCTTAAACGTCAAGATTGTTTTGTCATCTCAACCTTTATACTATATGCGTATGGAAAGCGTGCATTCAATGTTATAATACGTGAGAGAGAGAAGGAGAGAGAAGAAGAAAAAAGGAGAGAGAGACGGGTAGAAATAGGGAGTGAGAGAAGAAAGAAAGGGAGGGAGACAGAGAAGGAGGGAGAGGGAGCGAAACAGGGAAAGAGGTAGAGAGATATAGATAATGTTCTTTATTAGGGCGAAAATGAGACTAGGAAGTGTATTTTCCAGAGAAGGAGAGAGAGGGAGAGAAAGAGAGAGAAAGGGAGGGAGAGAGATAGTAAGAAAGAGAGAAATAACGGGAGGGATATAGAGAAGGAGGGCTGGAGAGATAGATAGATAATGTTCTTTATTAGGGCAAGATTGAGACTGGGAAGTCTATTTTTCTAGAGGGGGAGATGGACGGAGAATAGGAGGAAGTTATGCTAGTTATTATATAATACCGGTTAATAATATATACTTTTCTGGTAACTTGCATGTCTAATCTTCATTTTTTAACTTACTTTCACTTCAGCTAATCCTCTTTTATTAATTCCCCGCTGCATAATTCTGTATTTTAGAAAGTAAATAAAGAGCGAAACCTTATTAAGGTCTTGTTTGCATTGAGTCGACAAAAGACTTGAATCCTTCAGTCTACAGCATAACAATAAGATTCCGTGGGACTTAACTTTGTAAAAGTTTTTATTGTGATATTTTTTTCTTATTTAATGCACACTGTGAGCTTATTAATACGACTTCTGAGGTTCACTTAATAGGGAAAGAGAAAAGCTCAAACAACGGAATTTCTCCGACTAACTCATTTTCTTCATCTTACCCAACTATTGAGCAAATAAAAAAAATTATTTTCGCATAAATATTTATTTTTGCAATTATAGTCGTCTCTTTAATGTAGTCGTCAAACTAGGCATATTTTAGAGTTGAGAGCCAGTGTTTCAAATTAATTTTTGTAACGTTTTCAATATCACTGTCAGCCGGATGTTTTCCGTAGATTTATATCACTACCATAACTAAAATTCTTTTAAATTTGTAATCTAAAAAATTGGTTTGTGGTAAAAAATATCAAACCTTAAGTAGCACGATTGAAAAGGATTCGTATTTCTAGCAAAGAATTGCACTACCCCGAAATTAAATTTAAAATAAAGAACCCCGGAAGAGGTTTGGCATTTCCAAAAACTAAACATGATGTAGCAGACGATTACTCTTAACATTTTTGCGATTAGGAGAAGCTCTATCCTAAATAATTTGTAACCAATTAAAATTAGTATTTTACCGAATATTATTATATTCTTGATTCCATAACTTCGATTATTTTTACATATTTAGTCACAGTAACATGACATAGTGCAGGGTATATCACACTATTCTTATTAAGTACCCGTTACTTCCGAGAAATTTCAATAAATAACCCAACCAAATATACACGTTCCATATAATTTTATATTTACAGTTAAAGAAAACATTTTTTTTAAGATTATATTAAATAGGCGCACCTTATGATCCAGACTTCCTGATTTATTTTTTATCGCAGAATTTTAAAAGAATTTTCAAACAAGTATGACATTTTAAGGCATAGTGTTTACTGTTAAATAGGAATTTAAGTACCCCATCCCCCCGAGTGTATTTCGTATATCCTCTGGGATATCACTGGTTGAGAGACTCGGACATAGACACTTAAAATAGACATTTAACCATGCGTAATGCCAATTTAATTTCACGATACACGTTTAACGTATTTAGTATAGTCTATATTTTTGGATTAATAACATTAAATTGATGTGGATAATACAATATTTAAGAGACAAAGAAATAAATGCAGTCTTCTTCTGTTATAGGTTTGAAAAGAGAATAATACGCGAAATTAGATATCATCGCAAAGGTGTTTTTTAGTGAAGGCAAACATTTCTACTTTGTCAAATAGCATTGAAGCGACCAAGGCTCTTTTGAGATTTGGGCATTTAAAAGTAATATCAGATTAGATTTTTTCTATGAAAATTAATGCCATAAGCAGAAGTAGATTTAATTTTTAATCCATGGTTGGATTTAAGTAATACCCGAGGAACGTTTTATACCGCAAACCGCTGTCCTTTCCTCAAATCTCGGAAGGCCGATGGAAACGACGTCATCTTAAGAAATTTAAATTCGTAATCCGTAATTGTAAGCACGAAGTTCAAAGCGTGTTTTTTCTTCCTCTTTCTCCTTTTCGCGAAAATATACTTATCTGCCCTTTATGCCAAATCTCGGCCTCCTCCGGAATTTCAGCATCTCTCTCTCATTCTCCATTCCTCTCCTCCTCATCCACCTTCTTCTGTCCTCATCCGACCGCATTACGTGATGCACACGCATCGCAAGCGTACTCTTGCAAAATTGAAATTTCTATCCACAACCCTTCTTCCCTCTCAATCTCTATTTATTTACCGTGGTTCACCTATTAACCTAAACGCATAACCTAATTCCTACCCTCCCCCCCTCTCTATATATCTATCTCTATCTGTCTCTGTCTCTCTATCTCTTTCTCCATCTCTCCCTCTCAACCCTCCCTCCCACTTTCTCTCTCTCACTTCCCTCTGCTTTCATTGCTCTCTCTGTCTCTTCCTTCTTTCCACTCGCATATTCGCTTTCCCGGAATCCCATCTTCTTTTCCCTTCCACTCAGCTTTTTCTCTAAACACACACAGCGCCTGCGTCCCATCAATCACGCCGCATTAAGCTCGTGTTTTCGCGAATGGCAGAGCCGCCCTAAGCTCTCGCGTCAGTTTTCTAACCTCCTCTAGCGTCACCCCTCGCGCCTTCCAACGGCGATTCACAACAGTAGCGCCATGAGACAAAATCGGCGACACATATAGCTGCTGCTTCGTCATCGAAGCTTAAAATTGATCGCCGCTTTTCCTCGTGTCGCAATTGCTGAGAAGCTCATTCATCATTAAATAGATCTTGTTACCGCAGAACATATTTTCTTATCGATCAAAATGTTATTTTTCCTTATTATCTCTAAAATTGCCTTTTCACAAGATAGGTATAGCTTTATATTGAATTTAACCTCTAATTACTCGCATGGGGTTAATATGATCCCACTTAATATTTTGTTTTTGATAAGAAATTAATGCTAATGCTGAAGGCTTCCATTTTACACTACTTTCATTAGTGACTTTATTAATTTTATTAAAGTATTCTCCATCGATTAAGAGTACATGAATTTGCTAAGTTTAATTGGCAAAACGCGATTACTTGTTGCCTTTACAATCGGAAATTGGTGTTGGAGCTCTACCAGATAAACCAAACTCGATAGGAAGTAAACTATGTAAGGACCCTATTTATGCCTACGTAAAGACTAAATAGTAATCCTTTATGTTAATTTTGTAGGATGCCTACGTGTGTCACGCCAATGCAAGTAGGGGAATAGCTTTCGCACCCTAACGGCGTTTCCCGAATGGGTCAAAGGTTAATACCGTTTGGTTCGTATTTTCTAGCTAAAAGCAATTTATTTTTCTCAAAAATATGTCGGTTCGAGCCCGGTCGAGTCCTTTGCATACGGATCTTTCTCAAATTTTCCTCTCCAAAATTATAAGTTGTAATTATGTGCCCTCGCAGACATTTTTGCGACGAATGTTGTCTTCCCTTCTGTAATATTTTTAATCTATCCCTTACAGATCATGTAAGAGCTATATTCAAACCATAGCGCTAAACTGATCTCAAAATCAACACCCACGCTATTGAATATGTAAAGATTCTTTAATTTTGTGACATGCTACACAATATGATTTCTACACTCTCTGTAAGAAAAATTAAACATTTGAGGTCAGAATTGCAGGACATATTACATAAGACGCCTTTTTTTCACCGACTGCTATATTTATGTCGCAGTAAAGAAACGTAGATGCCATGCATTGGTGGTTGCCTACATTTGTCGCAGCGTGTACTTCTTTTCAAATTTTTGCCATACGTATATACTCAGGGATTTTGGCATTTGTAAATTATGTAATTTTTGATTTATTTTGTACAAGATCAGATTGAAGGGTTAATCGAATACATAAGCGATTTTTTTACAATAAAAGCGTTAAAAAATACCGTCAAGAAAATGTCTTCTAGAGTTAATCTTAATGAGCAAATATTTTGGATTCGTGGCACAAAATTTTCACTGATCCATTAAAGAAAACAGCTCAATTCGCTCATTGTTTATGATTTAAGTCTTGATAGTACATTTATTACCCCTTGAACTCGGGAACAATCTATTTGCCACGCAGATCTGCATTACTGTAAGCCCAGCTGCTACGGACAGACTAGTGTGACCATCAAGCTTATGCAAAAGGTACATCCATATCAATGGACTCGCCTTTTTGTACTAGCTACTCGAAGAACGGTATCTATCGTTACGTCTTAAGCGTCGGTACAAATTCATTTTTTAAAATATCGATTTGACAATTTTATCGTAATTTGAATTAAAAGCTTAAGTATGATTAAAATATAGTATGAAATGCCTATGAGTGCTATAAAGTAAATAGCTATTTCATTATATCAAAACATAAAAATCGTGCATTCACCATTACACTTTAAGTTCAAGGTAGTGACCAGTTTTGTTTAATTGTTGTGGTTTCTTTCTTGTCAGGTGGAGTTGGTGGACATGCATTATGGGACTGGATATGACCCTTCTTTGGACTCGCACCTCTTCGCCGATCACCTCAACGAAATAACAGAATGCCGGCGCGTGTCCAAAGGATGCTTTTTCATAGTAAGTACTGCTTCATGACTCAACCCTTTCACCATGTCCATTTTCACGAGTCGGTTACATTATTTAATGAATTGTGACCCATATTGTAGAAAATAGTAGATAGATATGGAAAAGTAACCTAAAATTTTGTTCAATAAATTACTTAGAATTTAGCTGCAATTCCATGTAAAATCAGAATCATCTGAAGTGGATGTCGCAACGAGAATTTATATCGATTTCATGTAGTATATACCTAATTTTGACGTATGTTTTATATGCTTTATTATCATGTATATTTTGGTGAAAAATGGTACATTTGTGCCACAAAAGAACGTATTTCTTGCTTTTAACATTCAGTATACGATAAAAAATAGGTTCTCCACTTCGTTTTTTATAACGTCGCAGTTTTCAGAAACGCATCTCCGATGCATGGCGGTGACTTGCAGTAGTTTCCTTTAATTAAGAAACTAAGTCAATATGAAATTATGGTCCTTTCTGACCTTCACCTAAATACATGTCATTATATGTTCATCTATTTCATATTTGTTTGATATTCGTATTCTTGATTTTTTAAGAGATACTAAACATCATCATTCACCAAAAGTTTTGATGAAATTGTGAAAATAATTTTTAACCGCTTCGAATAAGTATGTCGTTAAATATACAAAAACCAAAATTACCAAAATATATAAAAATTAAATGGTTAGTATTTTTTATTATCAAAACATTCAAAACCGTTTGCTAATAACTGTATTTATCAGAACTACCAAAAAGAATATTTTACTTTGTATTCGCTACGTTATACGGTACATACTATACCTAATAAAAAATGGAAGCGAGATGATATCTTCATGATTATTATAATAAACACGTTTTAATGTCTCCACTTTTGTGGTTTTCCACTTAGCAATTTGCGTCTGAAACAATATAAATTATGTTCATATCCAGTGCAACCGTTCACTCAAGTATCATGAGATTGATGAACGTGTGAGAAGATTTCCAAAGAACAGTTAGCTGGTCCATCTGCGTTATATGAAAAATTTTGGATTTGCTAGGTGATATTCCTCTAAATCTATAACACCTCTTCATCATTTCCATGGTGGCTATTAGAATCAGCGTGTATTTGATATCGTTTTACGTTAATAAGTGAGATGCTGTTTTTATCATGTAGTTAGTTGCTTAGATTATCCATAAGCAAGCGGAAAAGTTTGGGCTTCAGATCGTTCTTCTTCCAATTGTACGTTTTCTCAGAATCTTAAATTGCTAGCGATTCTTGCAGTAATTTGAATGTACAAATTACGGTCACCTTAAATCATAGCCTTTTTTTTGCACTAGTAAATTAGCTGACAGAAATTGGACTCGCATTTCATAACAAGCGAAGCGAAAGAGCGAATCCTTCCGAGAGAGGTCCAAGTCTTGATTTGGAGAGCCGTGTTAATTAAAGTGGAGCCATTACGTTTGAATAGGGAAAGGATGTAAGAGGAAGAGGGAGGCGGTGGTAGAGAGAGAGAAGGACGCAAAGAGATCTGAGGGAATTTGGGGACGAGAGGGGGAGAAAATATACTAGACAAGAGCATAAATGGAAGGATCCGAGACGAAGATTAAAAGAAGGAGAAAATGGGATTAGAGTATGTTGTATAATAACATTATATTAGGCTTACCCTATATATCATATAGGGTAAGCCTCCTTTTCCAAATATCTGTTGCGGAAAATGTTTGTAAAGCGTTCAAGAACAAACACTTAAAACACTTGTTGTGGTAACAAGGTTTTTAAAAAACATTTTAACACCATTTTGTGGCTATTGAAGATACCTTAGACAACTATTTTTCAATTGATAGTTCTTGAATTTTTTCAGCAATAAGACGAGTTTGATAATTCCCTGTTGAATTGTTATAAGCATGATTTAGAAAATATCTTCAGTTTTCATGTGCATGCATGCATTGAGACCAATGTTTTAAGTCCGTCGTTAAATTCTTTCTTAAATTAGTGAAGATGCCGCGCCCATCAGTAAAACAGCATTTTTCAAATTTATTCCCAGTACAAGATCTAATAAAAACTGTTTGAAATTTTGGCGAAAAATGGTTAATATGAAGCTGAATATTTGAAATTTTAGCGAGTGGCTAATTAAAATTTAAAGCCGTAAACAGACACTAGCAAAATAAAACGCACGCAAAATGCAATTCTTCTACATATTCGATTAAAATAAAGCAAATTCTATGTTATCGAAAAATATACTGCGCCGACAACACAAAAATTTGTTTGGGGATTCCTCCACGAAAATGTGGAACGGTCGAATAAAATTAATAATTGAAAAGGGGAACGACACAGTGAACTAGGAAGATATGATGACAGCGATGGAGTGTAAGAAGAAAATTAGAGAGAAGGAAAAGAGAGAATGCGCTCGCCGTAGTGAGGCAAAAGAGGTTGGTGGAATAAGTAAACTGTAAAGGGAGATTGTGGTGAAAATCAGAGGGAGTAAAAGGGGCGGAGAGGGTGAAAGGGGTGAAGGGTGCATGGAGAGGGTGTGGTCGCCCGAAAAGGAGAGTCGGGAGCGGTTGTTTGATATTATTGAGGGTAAGTGGGCTAAGGAGAGAGGGGACGGGTCCAGAAGGCACAGTTCGAGAGTCTTGTAGCCGACCTCAAGGACTTCCTCGTTAGCGTCGAGGGTTGGTCGAGTTCCTCAGTCTGATTCGTCTCCCTTTTTCCCCCCCTCCCCATGATGCGCCGCACCCTCTGCACCACACCTCACCTCCCCATTACTGCACCTCCATAAACTCGACAGCGCTTCGAAACCTTCGCGGTGACCTGAAGAAGAATTGAGTCTAAGGCGTTGCGATTCGATGAATCGCTGAAAATTATCCTATATCTACACATATGATTTGAGAGAGCCAGTTTTAATTGACGATTTCCTTGGAGCTTATCAAATTGGGAATTCTTTAAAAATCCTCCAAGTTAATTAATCTAAAAAGGGAAGAGCAGCTTTCCCAGAACACCCCATTTTCTTCCGTCATCGCATCGCCTGAACGGCTTTTACGACGTCTCTTAGACGTCCATTGCACGTCGACGATTCTGCGGCGGAATTTAACAGCAATGCCACGTTTTACGGTGTTTCTGTATAGTGTCGACTCACAGATAGATGGGTGTCTGTCAAGTGTCAAGCGCCGAATCTGTTTTTACCGTTTCCAGGTTACGCCCTTTTAAAGGGATTTTATTTTTCTAATGCATAGTATGATTTTTTAACTCCCCGAAGGCGCCATAATATATACATATTCAATTTTTATCCTTCCAATTCCCCACGGATTAAATCTGCGATGTCTAAACAAAACTATTTGAGATGACGGGGTGGAATTCGCATGAAATATATTATTTTCCGACTAACAGCGTAGAAAATGTCTGGAATCGATGTCAACTTCCATATTAACAAACTCGTGCTTATATTTCAGAGGAGATAAAAGTATTTGGGATAGAAGTTTAAAAATCACACGACAGATAATTATAATGGAAAAATTAAAATTGACAAATATACTATAGTAAATATTATCTTTATCACTATTTTTAGTTACTTTGAATTTATGTCTCAATAAGTACATCTTTAAATATAGCTTAATTTTCAAATATGATTATAATTTAAAAGCCGAAGCTTGACTTAGTGAAATTTGGTAATAATCATTACGAAATAACCTTCCCTAAGTATCTTTTCTCCTTTTTTGCTATACTCGTATCATATTGACACTATAGGTATATCCAAAAGATAAAATATTCTTGAAATTCAGATACACATTTCGAATACAAAACATCCGTCATCAGTGGCATTCACCAATACTAGTTTCTAAAAGAGAGTATTGTCTTCAGGTTTAGAGTAAATTTCTGAAGCTTAGCGTTGTTTTATTATCAGATGATTTAAATCTACAGATCTATAAGACAAAAAGTTTAAAATTTTATTTTTTCATTTCTTGTGTTTTGAAATAACATTCTATAGTGTGCAGCGTAGTCAGTTATGTAATTGCGAATTAATAAATATTAAATCAAAAATGTAAATATTGGCAAAATTATTGCAGATATTTTAGTGGATTCGATTATCACCTTCAAGACGATAATCTAAATGTTAATTTGTTAAAAATACCAGAGAAAGTCCCAGAGTGATAATATAAGTATTGCTTAAATCATACTTTATAAGATAAGCAAGGACAAATAAAATTCACGAATGATTGGCAATCCTCAATCGGTGCTAATTCACTGGGATTACAATGGATTTCAATACACATCCTATCTGCGGGTATTTATTTTAAACTATTAAAATGTTTTAAAAAGGAATTTTTTAATGTAAAATTTTAGAATGTTTGGAGTATTTTTTCTTTGATTTTTTTATGCACAGGCAAAGATATTATTTGCATTTTTACCCTCAGATTCAAAATGGTTTACTTCTGTCTCGCAAATTGTATGCATACCGACATAGACGAAGATTACGTTTATTTAAAGCGCGGCTTCAAAATGTTTGCATGAATCGCTCAAGTCGTTTGAGATTTTATCATATCCATTGCCACGATAACGCAACCGATAAAAAATTAGAATTTTTTTAAGAGTTTGCTCCGGAAGAGAAAGATGTTACGGACCGAGTCGACGTCTTAAGTTTGACTTCCTCGTAAGTCTGTCTTTCCGCTTCCGCAATCTTCTTCAGGATGTTTTATTTGTCCTGAAAAATACACCGGAAATGGAGGGAAAGGGAAGCAGAAGGGTTAGACCCGCAGTCTTCAAATCGATCCTTTCGGGAAATCAACGCGAAGCCTGTCATCGACCCACATCACGAGTATGATCCACAGATGTATTTTTATTATATTTCAAAGGCTTTTGCTGCGATTTTAATTGGATCGGAACGCATATCGGTTTGAAATTGGAAGATAGTTTTATTTTTTAAGTTTATATTATTTAGGTGTGAATGTTTTCGGTGCTCTTTTGACATTCTCGTTTCTTTCTAATCCCTAACAGTGAAAAGAGGAAAATTAATGGTTGAGTTTTTCCTTCATAATTTATTTTATAGGTGTATGTTTCCGACCATGCTAAAGTATTTAAAATTTAACAAGATATACCAAAATATAGAGTATGCCTTCGTAGGTAAGGATTACGTCTATGAGAACCTTACTAAATCATAATTTTATTCCCTTCGACGTAACACATTTTAAGCTGATTTTCGAGACTGTTTACGCGTAAACCCCATCTAAATATTTTTTAGGAAAAAGAATGCCTCCTTGACCTACAACTTGAAAATACGAAAAAAAAACAGTACCAAACTTTGGCCTATTTGAGCGACTCTGTGGGTATGCATAAAGGAACAGCCAAGCAAACTTTCTTCATTTGTATATGTATATAGATTAAAACGTTACAAAATGCGTTTCTATGCATTGGTGCTCAGTTGGGATGTTCATCTTTAAAAGGTGCGGTCCTTAAGGGAGTTGGCCGAATTTAAATGCCGCTTCCACTGCGTGATAGTGTGATATCCGAGTTCTCCGTTATCCGACAAGCATTAGATCTCGCCGAGAGAAATTATCGTTTTTGTCGACAGTAAAACATGGCGCCCATTTCTTTATATCTAGGGGAATTTGAAAAAATGAGGCATAATACGTACTCTTATTTAATAATGGTATCGAGAAGATCAAATTTCTATCAGTGCTTATGGACCATAATTTTTAAAACCATTTTTCCGATTATTTTCTCACCATTCTTTACTTCTTCAAAAGAAGGACTTTTCGCTAACTTACGTAAAGAAATTCAATGGAAAAAAAGAACGCCATATCCCACGGATCCAAAGAAAAACAAAATCTCCACCGTAGATATTGCGATTCCCTCCGATTAATAATGTTCCAGACGCATTTTACCGCTCCGCGCAAAGTTTATCTGGCCTTTAAAACCCTTTTCTTCTGCCTCTTATCCTACAACCATGTTTGCAGAGATCCCCCTTTGGTCCCCTCCCGCTCCTATCCTGCGACTCACCTCACGCAACCTCTCCCAAAGTGCCCTCGAAACCTTATTTCGGTTCTGCTCCAGAGCACTCCTCGAACTCTCCCTCCCCACAAGCGCGCTCCCTCGTTCTTCATCCCCCTCAACTTCAAATAACCAACACCACCCCCTATAACCTTCCTCGCACACAATCCTCCTACAATCTCTCCATCTCTTTCTCTCTCTCTTCCGCTCTCTCCCCATTTCTGTCTCTTCTCCTTCCTTCCTTTCTCTTCTCTGTTTCTTGCCCTTCCACCTTTCATCGATTTCCTCGGAGACCTTCCCCATCCCCCCTCCCTCCCCTCTCTCCATCCACCCTCTCTCCCCTCTCTCCATCCCCCACCCTCCCCTCTCTCCATCCTCCCTCCCTCCCCTCTATCCATCCCTTCGCTCTCTACCCTTTGAGTGCTCCTAAGGTGCTCTTTCTGCTCGGGTGCGATTCCGTGAGCACATACAGATTCTGAATGGCTTCTGTTTGTTCTTCGAAACGAAGGATTAATTTCCACCAACTTTTGCCTGCCTCGATGCAGCAGGATATTTCTCGGTATCTTTCCGAGGAGATTATCATATGCTGTGCCTTTTCTCTTTCTCTAAGACGGCATTGGTCTGGCTTTTGGTTTAATGCTTACTTTGAAGGAAGTGTGACAGCCGTCTTAATTCACGTAAATATTTTGATATTAATTTTAACGCACTCTTGGTCGTTAATCTGCTTCCCTTAGATTGGCATTCGTTGAGACCATATTTACGTCATTAAAATAAACTTTAAAAAGTTTGATTCGACAGAGACATTCTAGGATAAGCGCTTAAATATAAAATAATTAAAAAGAGAACTTATCTTAGGTATCTCTAATAAAACTAGATTTGCATTTTGGCCAGTGTAGCCCTCTTCAGTGGCAATTCAGCTAAATTTTATCCTAAAAAATAACATTACCATCTTATAGCTATTGAATATTTATCTTTTTAATTTTTTAAACCTAAGTGCTTATTCTGGAATTTGTTTTCTGTCATAAGACGAGCTCGATAATTCTTTAGTGCATTATTCAATAGAGAATTACCGCTTTCGTTTTACAGGTAAAATAAGGTGTATATCTCCAATAGACAAAAGAAAACTTTTTAGAGTTTACTATCGGTGAATACTCATCGATGACGGCTGCTTTGAATTTAAAGCCAGAATAGCAATTCACCCGCATGACACGAAGGTTGATATGCCACACAAAATGCCGTATAAATTAACGTTTGCTAAATTTTAAATATATTATTTCTGTAAGAATGGTCTCAACGTTTTAAATTGGATGACTCCCAAAGCAGGATTGAATTCAATGTTCACTCCATTAGAGGCTGCCAATTTTTCGATAGAATTCCAATCGCTAAGTGCTGAAATACATCGCGAATGACGTCAGAGAGCAAATCGGAGTAGAGAGACTTCAGATTGTTCAAATTTTATTTTGTCGGTTGATCAAGTGAACTTCCCATTTCCGTGGAACACGAGAAGATAAGAATGGGCAGGAAATCGAGTTTGAAAGTCGCGAAGGGATCGATGGGAAGGCAACACCCATTCGCACACACGCACCCCACCGCCTCGGGGATGACTTCTCCCGTCTCGTAATCGGATCGGTGTGTCACGTGATTGGTCGAGGCGGGATTGATGCGTGGCCGGAATGTGGACCAGGACATATGACAGACGCGCACATCACCTTGACGAAGGAAAGCGCAAAAATTGGGCGACGCAGTTGGTGGGGAATAGAGGCGAGGGGAATTTCTCGGGAAGGGCCTAGTGCCTTCTCGGTAAATTTGTCGAGGCATTCTAACTTAGAAATCTTAACTTCGAATAAATGCGCACAAGATATCCCATTCTTTTATGACGTCGGCGTACTTATCATTAAGTCCTAAATATGTCACATACTTTAAAAAGATGAATTGTTGAGATCCTGTTAAGGCTGGAATCCGCTTTATGATCCATAAAACTCCCTAAGCCTTTCCACAGTTCATAAAACCAGATGCGCATTTCTGCTACAAATCTGTCATCCTCACTGGTAATTCATCGATCTTAGATTCCAACTTGTGAATTAACTACCGAAGATACTTGCCTTTTAGCCGAGGCATATATCTGGGTTTTTCTCTATTTTAAACGTTATATTTGTTGAAAATTCCGTAAGAATCGTTTCCTTCCCCATAGAGCGTATTATTTTCCACATGAATGCGCTCTATAGTAATAACTCCAAAAGATACAAGTTATATTCGACCACGAGTAATTCTCGCCTTTCCCGATGAAATGCCACAAATCAAGAATAAATATTTTCCCGAATAAGATTGAAATTTTATGTGGTAAAATATTGACTCTGAGAGTTGTAAAACGCTTACAAATATCGAACGCGGTTAATGATTTTAATTCGGGAAACCTTTGTTTTGGTGGTGGATTTCGGTTTCCAAAACATGGAGCTGTGCGATGGCATAAAATTAATTAAATTTAAAAATCTTTATCGCTCACTCCCCTCTCTTTCGCATAGAAAGTTTTGGCGCAGATAAGGGAAGAGAGAAAAAGAGAGTAAGTTTTTGCAGTTTTTTTTATTCACCTTCGAAAATACGATTTTCCCGAGCGTCGCATCCCTCAGAGAAGAAGTGATAGTAGAGATAGATAGTAGAGGGATAGGGGGAGATAGAGGAGTGGAGGAGGGGTTGTAGGAGGTATTGGAGGAGGGGTGGAGGAGGGCTGGAACAGGGGTGGAGGAGGGGTGGAGGATGAGGTTGGAGGAGGGGTTTGAAGGAAGGGTTGGAGAGATGGAACAGGGGTGGAACAGGAGTGGAACGGGGGTGGAAAGGGGGTGGAACGGCGTGGAACGGGGTGGAACGGGGGTGGAACAGAGGTTGAGCAGGGGTGGAACAGAGGTGAAACGGGTGGAGGAGAGGATTGATGGATGAGGTTGGAGGGATGGAAGAGAGGGTTGTGGGAGGGGGTTGGTGGAGGAGGGGTAAAGGAAGGGGAGGGGAGGGTTGTTGGAGGTGGTGGAGGATGTGGTGTAGGAGAGTTTCAGCGGCAGATAGCAGCGGAGCCAGGAGGCGCTGGGGATGAGAGCGAGTGTCGCTGCAAGGACGAGAGGCCCTCAAAGGAGAGAAAGGGAGGAAAAACGTCTGTCGGTTGATTTATAATTTTGAAATAAGATAAATAGAGCATTTCCTTTTTTGAGTGTGAACACTATCGATGCTTTTTGCCTTTGTTTGCTTACTAAAAACTAATTGAATGCAACTGAAATGACAATATAATGCGGTATATTGTAATGTGAAACTGTAAACCAAAGATCTCAAACTGAAAATACATAGATAAATAGATAATGTCGACATTATGGTAGGCCGCATGCCAGAATAATGAACATAAGATTTTTTTAAAATAAACATCTAGCATACTAAAAACGCTGTTTCCGTGCGTATGAAACCTTATATGGGGCTAAATGGGGGAATAAGAAAAACGTTAATCACTCAAAAACTATCCATTTTTTACTTTCGCCATACGTAGTATAGCGAAAAGTGTAGTTTTCATGAAATAAAATAGACTTCGAGGTTTCAACGGAAATACACGTTTTGAGGTCCTCTGAACAGGTTTTGACCATTTTCTCGATGATGTCTGTGTGTGTATGTGTACGTTTATGTGACAGCTTTTTGTGGGTGCTCAAACTCAAAAATTATTAATCCGGTCAACGCGAAATTTTATATTTAACATTTTTATGAGAGTCACAAGAACTGATTACATTTTGTTAAAAATCGGTCTACCGGAAGTGGGTGTGTACCCTTGTCACTTATCCGTTATTTTGAAATATTTGCTTTATTATTTTATAAATGTAAAAATATATTGGAATAAAAGTTGTAGGAAATTTAATTCTATACTACCTTTGTTTGAAATATTTTTCCATATAATGCATTGTTTAAGAGATCTTATATGTTTAGCTGCCACCACCACGCCACCTACTGACGACTGTTGTTAACAATTGACACTTAGTTACGTCTTAGTAACGCTCCTTTTTCTTTTCTTAATTGTTGGAACTTTTTGGCTATATCCAATATCAGAAGGCTATGGTTTGAGTTTATTTCTGTTCTTTGTCAAGTCTAAAATTTTCTCGCAGTTTCTTAAAATATTTATTATTATGTAACCTAGTTGGAATTCTTAGAAATATTATAGGTATGGAGAAAATCATGCTGTGGCCACATCAGATTTTCCTATCAAACTTTCAGGTATTACTTGCCTACGCGACATTTAACTTTTAAAATGCTAACCGTCTACACTAAACTCATGGGTTTGATTCCAAGAGTCTAGCTTTCCTACGTTGGGATGACATGGGAAGAGATGAAACGTTGCGAACAAGCCTTTCTAAAGTTTTACATTTAAATTACTGAGAATTGAGATATGAACCCGAGATAAACGTAAATGAGGCCAAAAGAATAAACTTGCTTTTTAAATTAAAGAGAATATGAACCCACGAATAATTTTAGTTCGGTGGCGGAATTAACGCCCGTAATTTAGATTTTTTCGGTAATAAATCTTCATTACCGTAACAACGCACATTGTTTCAAGCTGAAGGCTTTAGTTTGGTGAAGGTAGGATTAGCGTATTTATACGAATTATGCATATGGTACGGGAGAGAAAGGGACTAGGTAGGTAGGCGACAGGGTGGAGGAATGGTGTGGGCAGTGAAGGGGCACTTTAGGGAACAGGGTGAGGTAGGGAGAGGCAAGGAGGTGGCAGGATGGGGGAAGGACGGATGTCGACTATATTTTATATATATGATTTTTACAAAATACCATAATGAAATCAAGATTTTTAAAGCTGAGCTTAAGAGCAGGGCTACCACAATTAAAGGTAAAATAATATTTCATTTACACGTATTTCTACATGGATTTTAAACCATTATGGTATATATAATCTTCATATAAATAAATAACCTAAATAGTATATTTCAACCGGGCCGACTAAACAGGGCTACCACAATATCAAGGTTAGAATTTTCTGTAACTATGAATTTCGAAGGTATTGGCTGAACCGATTTCAATGAGAAATTTCGTTAGTAGGACGGGTATAGAATGGCAAAACGAAATGAACATGTTTAGAACATCTAAAAAGCTGAGATTTCACAATATAATGGGATTGGGATGCATTTATCAAAGGAGCAATTGTTGTAGGTTGGGATGCATACATTGCAAGAGCATTGTTTGTAGTTCGGGATGCCTATATCAAAGGTTAGGTTAGGAGGCATACATTACAGGGGAGCACGTGTATGCAGTGGCGTAAATATGGGTACGCAAGTTACGCGATCGCGTAAGGGCCCAAGACCAAAGGGGCCCTCACCCTTGCATCCATTGTTTATAATAATTTATAAATTTAATTATTCTTAATAAATACAAATACTTTGTTTATAAAAATTCTATATTTGTGTTATTTCTATTAATATCCATTACACTCAGAACACGCTAACAAATATTCAATTATTAAGTGTGGCCCTGAGAGATTTTTTGCTAGGGGCCCAAAAGCGATAGTTACGCCACTGCGTGTATGTTGTGATTCCTATATTAAAGGGGCAATTATTGTGTGTTGGGAGGCATATATTGTATTTATATTCCGTGCATATTGGGTGCATATATTGCAGGGACCTCCTTGTGTAGTTTGGAAGATATATGTTGCAGGGTTTCACCTGCGAGAGACATGTAATTGATTCAAAATTAACGTCGAAGTTTAAACTTTGAGGCTTGATTTCGTATAAGGAAATATAAACATTTTTGTCGTATAGGCTGGGAGGTTCATATCACAAAATATTAGTATAATAATTTAATGAAAATAAAGATATTAACTATATATAATTGGCTATAAAAATTCATTTTTAGATAATCACTTGTTCAAAAATTAATTTAAAAACTTTGCGCAATAATAGCGCGGGTATCAGCTAGTAAGACTAAAATTGGTTCATATTTTAATTGAAAAACATACTATCATACGATTCCTAAATATTACATATCCTTATGCTATTTCATATACAATTATGTATATGTTTCATGATTTTCTCATCCAAGCCCCTTCCATCTACCTGCGCTGCAATCAAATTATTGAGATGGCCGCACTTACTGAATTGGTGTGCCATATGCGGCCTTCGCGTTACGTATTTTAGTCATTTTTGCTGTCTTCAAAGAATCAACAAAAGAAGAACGGAAACAGTTTTAATATCCCAACTTTTTAAATATCTAACTTGCACACCAAGCGCATATAAAAACCAGAGCGTATTTTAAATTAAACTTCAAAAGAGATATTTGACAAATAAAACGTGAAATTTCGCATCAGAACCAAAGCTTTTGAACCTTTAAAATAAAACTTTACTGCAGAAAAATGTTATTACGAGGATACAGCCATGAAGTTTTGAATCGCTGCTGGTTTAATGTCTTGTTGCTCTATTTATCACAGTGCAGATACGTTAACCGATGTTTACGCGCATTTTAACTTTTATTGTGCTAAGGAGTTTATCGTCGAGACTCGCATTAATCTGCAAGAAACGTTTCCAAAAAATACAGCTTTGCTATTGCTCCTCGAAAACTTAGAATGGCGAAGGACTTGCGCCGCCATTATCCGTTGGCTGATAAAAAAATTGTTCGCTCTCCACAACATAGAAATGGATTTATCCTACGCGAGTCTGGGAATTTTATTGCCGGCCACGGAACGCGAATTACTCTCGTAAAATGTGCTACGTTGCAATATAAATTCGCTTTAAACTTGGTTGTTTTTTGACCAAGGTATTACACGCTTGGATATAGGTCAAGGAAAAGAGCGAGCTTGAGAATAAAATGACTGGAGAGAAAAAACCGCTTTCGAATAAGTCGTGCAATATAGCTGTTTGCCTATGCGCATACACATGCATATTTCCATATATACAAAATAAAATTCATGGAAGTTTTTGAAAGAAACTAATTACATATATGTATATATAGGACATCATTGAGACTAAAAAGCATCGCCATACATTTAATCCTAAGATTAGGAGAGAATATAAAATATGAGAATAATAACAATCAAGTACCAAACAAATTAGATGCCTGTGCACCGAAGACATTAGGTAATACAATAGCAGAATGTGCTTTTCTCGACTTCATCTTGTCATGGCATTCTTCCATTTCGCTCTCTCGCTTATCCCACCCCACCTGTGCTTTCCTTATCCCTTAACCAAGCATGTTCCCCTCCTCACCTCACTCCCTCATTCTGAATCCCCGCTTAAGCGCATCAACATTCACTCCCATCCATCAGCTAATCCTACCGCCCACCGTATTCCTCTTTCCCGCCGCCACACAAAAGCTTTCCTTAAAAAATAAAAAACTATCCCCGGTCCGCCGAGAGACGCTTTTATGGGGCACTGAGAAAGATTATCCCTCGAGCAGAGTGAATCAAAAATCTCTCCCGTACTCAATTTTTTTTAAATCGTAAAATGTTGATCGAAACATTTTTTCCGCCGTAAGTAGAAAATTCTGGCGATTTCTGCAATCTCCACAAACTGCATTTCCTTATCTGTTTAGCTCAAACTATTGTATTTTGTTGGAATTTGTCCGTTGCTATTTTTAATAGCAATTATACAAGGAAGTACCAAAAACTAAGGTTCCCTGCTGTTTTATTTCAGAGTTGTTTATTTTAACAAGCGATACATTATATGTACAAGATGGCCGCACACATAAACTACTATTCAGCACAATTTTCAAAATAATTCAATCGTTCAATCGATTTCTCTAATCCACTGCGATAGAAGATTATGTCCTGCTGCTTACCTGTTTAATTCCCTCATCCGACTGTAAGCGCTGACCTCGGAGATGTCCATTTAAGTTGCCAAACAAATGGAAACCGTAGGGAGCAAGGTTCGGACTGTAAGGTAGATGGCCCAGAACCTCTCAATTCCAAGTGTTTACAAGTGCTGTGATCTTTTGTACATTGTTGTGCACCAACAAGATACCCTTTAAAAAAAGACTAGACTCATCTGATAAACTGCAGTCTTCAGCAAGCGGGTTGGTTGAGCGTGTCGACAACTGTAGACCTACCCTAAAAGCGTTTTTATATTGCAGTGACCAATGTTACAAAGAAATGCGGAATCCTAGTTTTTGATACCACTTTATACATTGATGTAAACTTAATTGTTATAATTTAACACATAAGGTATACGAAAATTAATTTTTAATTAACATATTAATGAAAGGCTTAATACATAACCAATGACATACAAATGCTAGGTCGCTTGTTAATTTTTTATGCCTTATCTCATTCATAACATAACATTTTGGCCTCTACACTCTGGTGTCTTCTGAAGCCCATACATATTTGCATAACGAACACAAATACGTAGTAACGGTCGTTTGTGTTGCTTCTAGGGACTGTGGCTAGGTATGTACGTATTGCTTCGTGCACTGTCGCAACACACCCTTTTTCGCAAGTGGCTCCAAACAACATGTCTCCCCCTCGCCTTCTGAACTGCCTTTTGTTTAAAAATGTAGGCGCTTGGAGAGGCCACCTGCTCATCACCCTTCCCCTTTACATTTTTGGAGACCTTTGGGTTAGCAATGGCGAGAACACGCGAGCGCACAGGTTATGCATGCTAGAATGGGAAAGGTCAAATGCGGTAAACTCAGAATACATTAGTAACCACAATAATTATTTTCCAGGATCAATTTTGTTTTGTAGTATACATTGGTAATTCTATTCGTGATTCATTTTGTAGCTGTCATATCCATGTTAGTTTAGCTTGTAACTTAAACCTTGTGAAACGTAAATCTTTGGAAAATTGTAAATTTGGAATTTTATACTGTGACATTGAGCAACACTTGATGAGTCAAATAAATTTCGAAGGATTGTCATTTTCATTTATAGACCAAATACTCAGAAGAAATTTAGCGGATGTCTGATGGTATCATTTAATTGAACTCACTACGAGGTAGATTTGCATCTCCTTACAATAAATTTTTCTAATAAGTAGCATTTAAAAAATCATAATGCCCATTCTTTACATTCAACGTTGTGGCAGCAGTAGGGTTATGTATGCCTCTTACGTCTATTAATGCCAGCAGCAGATTTTGAAGGCGTAAAAAAACTCAAAATTTTAATGTTGTTGCTGAAACTATTTAATTGAAATATTTCTTCTTTAAATTCCTTAAAGATTAGGTTTATTATCTTTACCATCATTACGGGTTAATCGCACTATTACACATTTGCTTACTTACTAATCCAGGCATGATATTGTAGTACTGTTTTTAATGGCTCTACGCCACAACCAATGTCCTTGAAAGTACATTTAATTAAAAGGCAGCCTTTTATTGATCGTACCTTACAATTAGCCACCCTATCTGTGACCATTCGACTTTTTGTAATATTCCATTTTCCTAAGGTTATTTTTATGAAGAATGTCTCGCTTACGTTAGTATCATATTATAATTTTATAAATCACTAATTTATAAATTTAATTTCAGTTGCGGGGTTTTTTAAAATTTTCAAGAATTTTTAAAATAATTTGGTAAATAAATTGATTAACAATAACTCTAAATGTTATTTATTGTCCTTTTATAATGGTTGGAATGCAATTGATTTCTTATATGGCCTCCGTAGAAATAAAAACAGCTCGATGAAACAAGTAACAATTTCTGCCGTAAATACCTAATTCCACTGGGGTTGTTTCCGTTCTTTTTAGAATCATCGATCGGTGAATCAGCTCTAAGGATTCCTGTGTTGTGACTGAAACCGTTATCTGGTTCATTGAATCTTTGCATAAGACTAACCTCGATCAAGAAGCAAAAATCATTTATGGCATCAGGACTCAAATTTTCCTCATACAAAGGCCTCGGAGACCTGTAAAATTCATTATCGTCCATATTCACCCTTCCTCCAAAAGCGAGAAAAACTATCAGTTTTTCTAAAATTCCGTGAAATGAGTTCTAAAAAATATGTTGTTTTTCGCGAAGTTTAATAAGTTGGAATTTTTGCAGAAATCGTGGCACAACGTTAAGTTCTCGTTTCTTTTTTCATCTGCAGAGAACCTCTTGCGTCGCTCCTTTATAGAGAAACCCCTTCAAGTTAATCCTCTCTCTCTTTTCCACTCCCTTTTCCTCCTTCAGGGATATCCCTGAAACCCGCCCTTCAGAGAGAGTCGACGGTCGTATCCATCCGGCGCTCCTTTGTTATCCCCCCAACCCCCTCTTGCAAGAGGCATTGGCAGATACTACCTTGCTTCTCTCCTTCATTTGTCCTCCCTCTAGCTCCCTCTCTCTCTTCTTCTTCACCTCCATCTGTGACGCTCGTGTCGATGCTGCCACCTTTTGGTTATAGGTGGTACTTTCTCGAGGCAGTTCAAAGAACGGGAGGGCATTCGCTATATTCACGAAATATAGCCCTCCTTAATACAGACAAATATTACTGTATACAGCGATTCTCATCCGGTGTGTCGCGACAAAATGCTGCTTCGAGAAGAGTTGGGAGATGTATCGCCGAAATTTTTATAACAGCTTGTAAAGTAGTTTTTGTCTTTCTTTTGCTTCATTTTTAATAACAATGAAAACCATTTTTAGTCTTAAACTCTTCATTATTCCCGCTATTCCCCATTTTAGTTCGGAGGAATGTAGTTATCCATGTGTCGAGCACATGAGCATGACCGTCATGTGTGTCGTGACGGAAAAAAGGTTGAGAACTGCTGCTGTAATAAGAACGTAGCAATAGCAGTTCCAGTGGAAAACAGAAATTTATAAAAAATTGTATTAAAGTGGCCATAAATGTTGACGGCATCTTAAAATTGAATCGCGTATATATCTTTTTTAATGCGAGGTCCTCTCTCTCTTTCCTTCTGTAAATGCACACATATACATACATTGGTTTAATATTTTCTGCATATAAAATGACACTTTTGGTAAGGATTTTTTCCTCTGCATGGATTCTATTGATCCTTGATAAATTGAGCGAGATAAATTTAAATCACACGGACTCTTTAGGGCAAATTAGGAAGAAAGAGAGAGATATTTTGGAAGGAGGGCTGGGCAAAACCGACAAAGGCGGAGAAATAGCAAGAGAGGGAGAGATAGAGAAGGAGAAAGGTGGATGGAATGGTCTTGTAAGGGATATTGCGTGGAAAGAGATTGTAAAGAGAAACAGGGTCAGGGAGAAAGAGAATGAGTGGAACGCACAATAGGCATAGTATAAGAAGTCTAGATTTAATAAAGAAATCTGATAGTGTGGAAATGGGGTCCAATGGGCATGGCTCGTAAGCAGGAAGGCAGTGGGATTCGATTGTACAGGTGCTGTAAGGGGGAAGAGAAAGAGGATAGTGGGAGGGAGAGAGAGAGAGAGAGAGAGAGGGAGGAAATGTGGAGAGACGGGCGGGCAGAGGGAGTGCCGGGATACTTCGCTCGGTCATGCTAAAAATTGAGACAAATATAGATGAGATTTTTTAGATGTATTCATTTGTCTTTTTTGTTTCTTAAAAAACTTTTTAAAGATTTTAATTAGTCGAATCCCGACTAAATGGTACAGCGTAATTAGTGAAGGAAGTTACTTTGGGCGTTACTTATGAAGAAATTTGAAGTTTCACGCCCTGAAAACCTCCTTGTTGAATGACAACCGAAAACCAAAATATTGCCATGCATTACTCTTGGAAAAAGGATGAAAAACCTCACAATTAGCTTACACCAGGTTTGCTAACTCGGCAGACATAATTTAAGAGCGGTGAAAACTATGCACTTTTGTGATTGAACAGCAATGATTGCTTATTTCCAAAACATTTGTTATTTCCCTAATAAAATTCAGAGGCATAAAAATTTTAAAATTCTTACAGAAAAATATTTTAACCAAACGAAGAAATGGTATTAATATAAAGTTTTATTAAAAATCTTACTTTTCCTTAATTCCTTCATTTTTTTATGCAATGCAACATGATTTTTAATATTAAAATATACCTTTGTACATATTCTGGCACTTTATTTGTCTCGGATTAAAAATTAAACAAATCATATAGTTATTACGATCCCGTATCTCCATTTGAATTTCCATTACTGCGTCTTTGGATGTTCACTACCTCATACAATCACCAAATGACATATTAAAATAACTTGATCAAAGTTACACTGCATTGCGGTAGAAATTTTGTTTCATTCTTTCATAAACGGGATTAATATTGAAACCTGAATTGATATTGATCTGCCATTTTTAAAAGTTGAGCGACTTCCGACATGTTATTATTCATTCATTTCAAAGAAATCCTGGGAGAAGGTCCTGGGTTGCTTACTGCGTTTCCCCTAGTCGTCCTCTGCTGGATCCTCTTCCTTTGCAGTTCGAGAGAATCCTTACGTCACTCCTTACATCTCTGTGTGTGTGTGAACACCTTTCACTCCTCAATAAACGGAAGCTGCCGATCTGACCGTCTCCTCTTTCCTTAGCCGCCCTCCCACTCTACCTCCTCCAACTCCCCCCTCTCGCCTCCAACTCCTCCCCTCCCCTCCCACTCTCCTACGTCATCTTCCGCTCGCCCAAACCCCGTTCTCTTTTCGCTCTGATTCGCATCTATCCTTCGCCCACGACTCCGTCTCTGAACGTCACGGACATTCGCTTCCAACATCAGCCATTTGCCACCGTTCCCCTATCGAAAAACTATAAATGTTCTAGTGTAAAATTCCATCAATAATATGACTGGAAGAAATGTTTTGTTATTTAAATTATAAAATTATATCGTCCTTATCATTCTTCGAGATCATTTATTCATATTTCCTAATTGTAGAAATTATTGATATTAGCCAAAATTTTGTTCAAAATAGCACCATAAATTAACAAAATCTTTGACGTGTTGTCAAAGAAAGAAGCGTCATATAATGAAAACATTTGTATGCTATACAATCACAACTATCATTTACAGCATTGCAGTTGGATTTCAATTTACACAGCTCCCTCAATCTACATTTCCTTCTCCTTATCTAAATCCAATTTGTCATAAGTAATTGGACGAATCCGGCAACAATGCATTCGGTTGTTCCTGGTTACGACAGATTTTTTGCTCGGAAAAACATACAAATTTTCCTGTTCAAACAATTTAATGGAACAATCAGAATTGGCGCCAAGAAAATAAATTTGCATTATTTTAGGCGTTCTTGGTCAAGTGAGGCTCTCTAGTCACATCCTACTCTTTCTCGTATTTTTCTCACTTGATTTAATAAGTTATTCAATGTTCTCTTCAACTGACTCTTCATTACGCGAGTCTATGAGTTCTACAATCTATTCTGTTTACGAATCTTCAAATCTCTCGCCTCTAGTAACACATGCCATTCTTATGTACAATCATCCGTACTTCTTCATCGAGTAAAGGAAATTCAACGAAGTTTTTACATTTTCCTTCCGCGATTTCCTCCAACAGGCGTTTATAGTCGAAGTCTTAACTTCCTCAGTTGCCTTATGGATGTACCACCTGCATTGAGCAATAGTATAATTTTTTCAGCATTCGGTGGCAATGAGTGTGTGGTCACGTTCTGTTTAATTTTGGGGTTATATTATAACCACAGTTTTAAGTATAAAAATTGTAGACTGCTGTTAGTTACAAGCTCACGGTCAGATATGGCAACAAAGATAAACAGAGTATGTATAGCCTCTTGTGGTTATCTTGCTTTCCACTTTAACCAGTCGTCCTCCGCGAGTATATGCATCTATATGTGATACGTTCTAGCTGTGGTATCACATACAATGTATCAAATTTGATGATATTATGCTTATATTGTTTTCTCTTTTGAGTTACTGTGGCGGTGGAGGCAGCGTCACCTTCGCCGGATGAGTCGCATGGTTGGCGGGAGCGAATAAGTGAATTTATGGCGAACATTGAAAATTTTTACAATAATAAGAATGGATGAAACCACGTATATAGAATCCGTAAATATTGAAGGACTGCTGTAATTTTAATTAATTTTTCTCGACCAAATTAAAAGATTATTTTTTAGTTCATTAGGACAATAATATTTCCTGAAAATTTCTATTACTTTTAGATCAATTATTCAAAATCATAAATTGAATTGATGATATTGAAGCGTAACAGCCAGCCTTTCATGTTAATGTTACATAACTTCAGTTTTGTAACTTTACGTATGTAACTTAAGTTATGGATCAACAAAGCTGTTAAAAAGAAGCATTGCAGAATCCTTAGTGAGAAAAATGGGTGAGAATCAGGGCCAGATCAAGGGTTTCATAGGCTCTAGACCAGGGGTGGGCAAACTTTTTTTATGAGGTGGGCCGCATAGAGAGTTGTTAATCTTTCGGCGGGCCGCATATGTAATGTGTAATCTTTCAGCAAGCCACTAGAAGTTGCAACTATAATAAAATTCATTTTGGACACTAGGTGTCCCTTTACAGCTATTCCCGGGAGTTATTTACAGTTGAGCTACGTACATATAAACATTTGACCCATTGGGCACAGTACTATACAACAGCCAAAATAAAACTTCAGTCAAAATGAAAGTAATAATATGTTACACAAAACCAAACACAACTTAGAGCAGCGCATGGATCTCCATTATGATAACCACCTTTATTGTTTCTTTCTTCAACAGAAAAAAACACATATTATTACTAAATTGATTCCAAGAATAGTCGAATTATTGCCGAACAAATTAAACGCTCAGAAAACAATTGAGACACAGAAATTGAAATACATAAAATATTCGGAATTGTATAAGTCAGTTATATAGTGGTAAAATAAAGCAAGATAATTCTTCTTAGTTTGCAGTCTTTCTCATAAACTTAAAAATACAACTTGTAATTCACTTCTGTGGTGAAGACAAATATTTTTAAGGGCTATTATGCTGAACGAACACCTAAATACAATGTTTATACATTTATTGGTACATAATTGCATCCAATATTACTTTTCAAACAATCAGAACCTAATCAGTTGTTACAATTAGTATTATTATTTTTCCGGATTTTTGTGGAATATTTTTAATGAATCAGCTCTATTGAATCACATGTCTTCAGAACCTAAAATAAAAAAACGACTGAGTTATCTATCCTCGCTATAAATAAGTTAGGCTTGAATAGAATTAAAAACTAATTTATTTTTTAAATCAATGCAGGAGATGGAACTGCTTGAAATCTTTGGCCATTTTTCCCATGTCTGGAATAAATTCTGACGTGGCAATCCTCAGCACAGCAGCCAAATGCCCATCAGTCATCTATGACCTTAACTCTGACTTATTCCTCTTCATCAGAGAAAACGTTTGTTCACAAATAAAGAAAACATTTTTTGCGGTCTTTTAATTGGCAAAATTTTGCATCATTCAGAGATCTATAAAATTTGAAGAGGCTTTCAGATCACTCTGTAAATCTATCATTTCTAACTGAAGATCAGATGAAAACATCACTAGAAAATGGATTGGAGAACAAGTTAATTTCGTTTTCTAATAGTTTAAAATCTTGAAAACGGCGACAGAATTCTTCGTGTAAACTAAAAAGCACATTACTGCGCATTTCTGCTGTTACTGAATTCACTTCGATCTTTTCTGGAGAGTGGAAGTGAACGAAGTTTCTCACTTTAACCTGTTTGGAGAACAAAATCAGTTTTAATTTAAACCCTTTAATTTCTGAATATAACTCATGAATAATTTTGTTTTTTCCTTGAAGGTTTATGTTTAGATTATTTCAATGACCCACAATATCGGTAAGAAAGGCGAGATCACTCGTCCATTTCTCTTCCTTCAGCTCTGGAAACTTTATCCTTGTTTTTCATTTCTATAAACATTATAATTTCTTCCTTCAAAGTCAGAACTTTAGCTAAGCTCAACCATCGAAAAGTTGAATTAAATGGGACATCTTGTTGTTCTGCGCCCACATTTTCTAACAGAGATACGAATTGTCGATGATTTAACCCTCTTGTTCGAATAAAATTCACAATTCTTACAACCGTGTTCACTGCATGATCCATGCGGAGGACACTTACATAGTGCCCCCTGATGAATAATACAATGTAGAAATAGAATATCTTTTTCGGGAAAGTTTTCCTTCACTCGATCTGTAATTCTTTTCATTAGCCCAACATTCTTTCCCGTCAAATTAGGTGACCCATCAGTGGTGACACAAATCAACCTGTTCCACGATAAATTCAGTCTCTCCAGGGTTTCAGACACTTACAAAAATATCTTCTCCCCGCGTTGTGTCTTTCATAGATTCCATGGATAACAATTCTTCGGTTACTTCAAAATTTTCATTCACTCCTCTTATAGAAATAAGTAACTGTGCTGTGTCTCTTACATCTGTACTATCATCCAATGCTTGCGAATACCAGAGGAAAGATCTACTTGCTACTTTCAACTGATCATATAAGTCATTATTTATTTTTTCTATACGACGGACAGTTGTTCTCCTGGACAAACTGATACTTTCAAAATTTGTCTTTTGATCAGGACACAGAATTTCAGCCACAACGACAATACATTTTGTTACAAATTCACTATCGGAAAACGATTTACTGAACTTCACAATATTATACGCCACAATAAAACTTGCATGAGTCGCAGCTTCTTGAATGTTATTCAGCGACGTGAAGAAGCTTCGTTGTTTTCTCAACTGCGATAATTAATCGGCAACCTTTTTTGCTCTTTCATCCAATGATAGTTTATTAAAAAGTCTCTCATTCTTAGATGTAAAATGTTGTCTTAAATTGAACTCCTTAAATACGGAAACTTTCATTACAAACGAGGGATATTGCTTTTAAGTTAAACTCCGCAAAAAGATATTTCTCCGTCCACGCCTTATTAAAAACTCGACACTCGTCTTCTATTCTTCTTAGTATCCATTCTGAAAGGGTAAAACACACGATATTTCTTATGTTCATAGTACGTTTACGATAGAAGTCGGAGATACAACCGCATTTGTAAGCTATTATGAACGTGCTTTCGATTAGACTCGCTTTTTTATAGCATGGCTCTCAAAGTATTAGTTTTGGGTGATGAGCTACATTGTAACCGGGGATTCATTACATTGTGATAACGTAGCCGTTGTGCAGGAAAATATTTCCTTGAATGTGGTAATCACATGCTCTGTAGAAATTTTACAAAATGTATATCGGAAGTTTGACTTGACAGAAGCAAGTTATTGAGTATCGAAGAAAGATATTTTGACTCCATTGAGCACATGAGGTTTCATTTTAATCAGCTTATGGAAATTTATATTCGTACAACATATTATTACATATATTACGAAAGTGAACTATCATTAATCGATTCTTTTATATATTACAATTCGGGTTCCCGATAAGGCTGAACATCATATTTTAGTAAAAAATATTAATGGGCAATGAGAGACACCGTGTCTAAGTTTTATTCTATTAAAGATTAGATGAAAATAATGTAATAAAAATTATTTAGCCGTGCAAAAGATATTTATGTTTATTATATAAATTGCAACCCCAAAATATCTCGCGGGCCGATGAAAATTCCCTCAAGGACCGCAGTTTACCCACCCCTGCTCTAGACTATGACTATACTGTAGTAGACTTTTTAACTATTTTATGTATATGTACACACACACATAATAGTTTTTTAAAACTATATAATCTTGATTTCTCAAGAAAACGTAGTCTAGAAATTCGGTATGCCTTGTATTACAGAGAACGTTTCGTGGTCTATCTTGGCGGCGGATATGATGAATGCGCAATTGTACTATTCTACTATTTTTATTGCGTATGTAAGCCGCAGGCTTCAACGTGAGTGCTATGTCAACCTATGTATGCCAAATAACTAGAACTAACACATGGTGTAAATATTTAGTGCATGAAAAAATACGTTTATGTTATTAATTAACGTCATAATTGTTTTGTTTGAACTTTTCGTAGGCACTGTGCCTATAGTGTCTATGCCATTACCCTGCTCTGGTAAGAATCATATATTTTTCATACTTGAACCATAGTTATCGGATCGGATCAATAGGTAATAAGGCTGAATTAATTTTTATTTACTTCAGAAGGCATTCAGTCACTCAATTTTATATTTTTCTTATCAAAATAACCTCCATGGAGTGCAATACCAGAGCGTATGCCATAATTGAAAGACGTTATTGAAGCTAATTTTTTGAACGATGCTTCCGGATCACCTGTATAGGTTTAAGATAGTTCATAACAGAAACTAAACAAGGATGTAAAAATAACGTAACCATATTATTTAGGACCAATTAAAAAAATTGAAGTTTGTTACCCATAAAATGCAGCTGAATAATTGAGGAAAATCTGTACAAAATCATCTTCCTATAACTTTGAGCACCAACTTTCGATCTATAGAAATATTTGCAATGACTTTTACTATTGCTCTACGATAATAGTTCAACCTATGAATGAATAATTTAAGCTAATTTAATATATAGGTAAGATAACCGCACTTAAAATGATAGCGACAGATATCGAGTATGTACCTACCGAAATGCTGATAAGTGAGATAAATTACCGTATTAAGGCAAAATATCCAATAAATTATAATATTTGTAAATCAGTACTGAAAGTCAATCTTTAAAGTAAGTACATTACTGAATAAATCAGTGCGGTTGGTCACTTTAGATATGAAAGGTCATAGTATGTGAGATGCAATCAAAAGTAGAAAAACAGTGAAAAAACTACGAAAGCTGTACTTATTTGCTAAGGATAGTTTTAAATGTAACTTAAATTAGGCTCGCCCGTGTTTCTTTGATATAACTTAAGACGCTTGTTTCGAAGGCACCTGGAGTGAGTTTTAAGACATAATTCGGAAGTTTAAAAGTAAGTTAGTACCAGGCGAATACAAACGACATAGCAATGAGCCTCGATGATTCGACCAGAATAAAATGAGGAGCGCTGACAGACTTTTCAGGAAGTTAAGCAGAAACATTTTTAAACATTTACCGGCTATAACGAGGAACGTATTATGGACGCATATTTGATGAATTCACCTTACAAAATTTTTTGAGGCAGGGCCCCTTTTCTGCATGGAGGGCCATCTACATCTACAGTTTACCCTGCAAGCCACCGCAAGGGCCACATTCGTAATTGTCAATGCTTCGGAGGGCCGCATTGGAATTCACGAGAGATTTGACGGGTCGGTTGAGCGTTAACATAAGAAGCTACCTAGATATTGTGTTAGTGAAAATCAAGTCTAAAAAATGTACTAGCGTTAAAACTTCACCAGTAAAGGTTATGAGTCAATAATTTAAGTGTAAAAATTTGAGTTTGTCTGTGTTCAATTTTATCGACCGCTTTTTTTTCACAGTTTCACGGGCCGCATAAAGCGCTCTTGTGGGCCGCAGGTTGCGGAACCCTGTTTTAAGGGATATGCCAACTAAACCGACCAACTGAATGGTCAAACAAACTGAATAGCAATTTATTTAGAACGTAGAGAAGGGGTCACCAATGCGTAGCTTGTAGATGTGACTCGCGCATTTATTGTAAGCGGGACACGGAGTAATCTCAAGCAGATTTTCATGGAACGGGCTACCGACAAAAAATGAATAACAAAATAGTTTCAAGGAATAATTCCTGTGATCTATGTGAAGCGATAAGGTACAAGACTTGACAACTTTGTAATGGAAATCTATGCCACAACTACAGCAACAATTTATATTTCGTTTTGGCGTCGAGTATCATATACTATATTGTATTTGTTAGTCGCCAGGCTGCGATCAAATCTTGATAGGCTGCTCAGGTAGCTGAAACTTATTCGTCTTCTTTGGACGTGCGTTCTAGAGACATCGTGTTTAAAAGGGGTTACGCGGGGATAGAGGAAGTCAGATATTCGTGAATAAAACATTTTGGTGAATATCTTCCTATTGCACTTATAATCATCATAAATATCTGAACCACACATATTCTTGATGATTTTTCATTCTACGTACTTTATTTTAAAATTTATTTTTTTATCAAAAAATCGATTAAATTTCTTTCAGAAATTACACTTTTCCAGAGTTCTACTTCTTGCTTCAGGCGGTAAACTTGTGGGTAATATCCTATTTATGTACAATGGGATTCAACAGGTCGTAGCTAAGTATTTATTTTGCGAATTTTTCTCGAATTATTAGTAAATATTTATCCAATATAGAGCGCAATACGCATAAAAGAGTTTATTATAAATTATTAGGACCAATTTTGGCTTGTATAATAAAAAATTCAGATAGCTGGAAAAACTTCTTTAATCACTGAGCCTCGGCGGTTATTGGAAATGTGGATTATCTCACCGATTTAACATCCAAACTCAGCGATATAAAGAGAAATTATTGTCCCTCAAATGATTGGATTCATATCCAAATTAACCTTATGCCGGATAGGCAATTGCCTAGGGCGACATATGGCTAGGAACGCCTCTTTTACATTATGATATATATTTTTCATTTTCGTCATTATTTTATAATATAAAAAAATTTAATGTAATTTATCGTTGCAATCAGAATTTAAATATATTATTTTCTGTGAATTTTACGTAACTGTTTTTTCGAAGGGCGCCATTGAGATCTATTGCCTAGGGTGCCAAAATACCTTCAGCCGACCCTGTAGATCGCCCACACAAAAATAGATGACATTTTGCAAGCTTAGAATAAAAGGCAAAAAATGTAAAATTTGACAATGTTTACTGTAAACACCTATAAAGGATCAAGACAAATTTTTAAATTCGATTTGTCGATTTTTACACGATACACCTAACGGCCACTTTTCTTTTAAACCCATTTACTGAAGCTGGCACTAGTGAAATATCAACACAAATATCTAATATAATAAACTAAAAATTTCTGATATATAGATGAAAATTATCACTCTGCAATCTAATTTGAAATTGATGGAAAGATCATCACAAAACATTTTTGGTAACTGGTTGAAAATGAAAAATATCCTTTGTTGAAAGGAACTTTTCAACAAACAAATGAATGTTTTGGGTCAACTCATTAGTGTAACTGTGAGTTCTTGACATTGAAGATGTTAAAATCTAAGCGTAGATCGCAGTTGACTGATGCTCATCTCAATGACTGTATCAGACTTGCTATATCTTCGTACATCCCATAATATGATAAATTGGCAGATAACATGCAATGCCATGCGTCGCATTAAAATCATATGACCACTTTTATTAATGTAAATTATTATAATTGCATTAATTAAACTTTTTAAAATTATTTGTAATGAATGTTTCATAATTGCTTGGTATATGTTTGTTATTTTTAATACCATTCCTTCCTTATGTGTTTTATATGTGGCTCGCCAGATATTTTGAATTTCGAATGTGGCTCACGGTTGGGAAAAGGTTGGGGACCCACGGCACAGAAAAGTTTTTTGTGATAGTAAATAAAAGTGGTTCATTTTCTACAAAAAATACTAATTAAAAAGATTACGGTGTCAGTTTAATTTGATTTAATTACTATTGTCCATTGTTTATTATGAGCGGGATCCCTTAACGCGCGCGGGGCCCTAAGCGCGTACCTTTCTGCGTCTGGTGGGAAATACGTCACTGGCAAACCGCTATGATATAAAATGGAGTTTTAATGTGTAACTATTTGGATCAGTTGCGTTAGTCTTTTTACGCAATATTTTTCTCCTTCGCCTATGTTCGGTCATACGTTTTTATCAATTTTTAGTGTTCATCTTTTTCCGTCGGAAACTCTTCGGGCATTTTATTTTTACTACGGTTCGAAAAATCATTAGTTAGGGATTCCGACATTCAGGCCGACTTTTCCCTTGCCTTCTTTTTACATCGCTCGAATTTCATTTTCTCCGCTATGCAGGAGAGTGGCGCTGGCATCGTTCTGCCACTACTTATGGAATGCTCAACAGGTGGGGAGGGCTCTCCGCTGGCCTTAGCGGCGGCGGGGCGTCGGTAGGGGAGGGGGCTAGAAATAAGAGGGGAGGGGATTATGGGAGGGGAGGCGGATTATAGTAGGAGGCGTGGAAGTGGAGAAAGAGAGAGAATGAGGGAAGGGGGATGTTCTGGAGGCCTTAGAGTGTGCGGGCAGGTGCGGGCTCTGGCGGGAAAGTGTGAGGGGGAGAGAAACCGAGTAATTTGTTTACTTTCGCAACTCTTAAGTGCTGGAACGTGGTTCGCGCCTCGGCACACCCACCTTTAAAAACCATCGAAAAACCAGTGAAAAGTAAGATGGCTGTAATACACGATCTAACTAACTCATATATATGTTTCAATCGATTATATATTTAAGAGAAACAAATAGTGTATTAAGCGAAAAACCTACAGTGAAATCTCGATAAAACGCATGTCTTTGTAACGTATTTTTTACGTTATGCCGAAAGTCCTCTATATTGAAATGCCTACTAGATGCAGAGGAATCGAAAAAATTGAGAAAATCATCGGCAACACGCTTCTTAGAAAACTCAAATATTTTATTTTGCTTCGTTTTTTAATATGGCATTTTACATATTTTTCTACGTCAACAGATGGCTTAAAAAATATGACTGGATCGTTATCTGATCTCTAAATAAATATTTTTGATTTCTCTATGCCCTCCAATGAAGTAATTAATATTGCCTCTACATCATCCTCGGAGTGATTACCCATTTCCCAACCTGGTTGTATAATATACTCCACGATGTGAAAGTTCACCGAAAAATGGGTGGTTTCCAAATTATCATCCCCATTTGAAGTCATCTCAAATTTTGTGGAAGAAGGAAGTTGAAGTTTGGAGTAAACTTCTTTCCAGATCTCGCTCCGAACACTCCAATCCACTTCGTGGGCCAAACCTGTAGTCTTAGAGAAAAATATAATGCCAGACTTCTTCCAGGAATTTTCAATTGCTGTTTCGTTAACATCCCGCCAGCCACTTATAAGCATTTCCATGCGTTTGTGATCATTTATATTGTTATTTAAATTATGTTTAGCGTAAAAGAGTATTTTTTCGACGAGAAGGCATCAAGTAGGCATTTTTGCATTTTTAATAATCCTCTGATCTATAGAATGGCTGAAAAACTAGTTTAATATCAGTCGAATGTCCATCGTACGTGCGGACAAATTGCCACCTAGAAGCAATATTTTTTCTTTTCCCTTAATGTTGCCAGTTTTTAAAAGCCATTCTGAAAAAGTACTTTTGTCGTTCAAACGCTTCTGTTAAGTTTCTAATCTGCAGGAAAATATGATACAGCTTTGAAGTAGCGGGGTTTAAAGAATTACCGATCATTGGGAGTTCCATCATTTTGTACCTGTTGCATTCCAGCGAAATGTTGGCGGAAGTCTCTCATGCTGGCTGCTTGTTTTTTTCTTCATCGATTTCCTTCAAACGTTAATTTTTCACTCGATGTAGACCGTTTTCGTTTGTTTACCATTTTACTAAACCATTCATATTCATGAGAGAAATCATGGGTTCATTTGTACAATATAATATTCATTTTTAAATCAAAATGTCCTATTGTAGAATTTAAGATACTATGCAGTCTTTCACAATTAACTCTGGTTTAATTCTTGTATCCTGAGAGCTCTGCACCAAAATAAATGGATGGAAAGTTTAACTGAAACATCCACGCCGGATAATTTCCAAACCAGCATAAGGGAACAACCCAGCATTTCTCAAAATTTGTGTAGGAAAGAGAAGTTAAAGTCAAGAGATAAGGTGAGAGAATGTGCGAAAAATATCAACACAATTTTCCTTACCGCCAGTATTATTGCTCGAGAAATATCAGCGACTGTCAACATTTATCCCGCGTGAAATTTGCGAGAGAGAATGAGAGTACAACAACTTTCATAATTCCAAGAAATCCAGATATTATGAAAGCGTAATGATGGGATATTCTCTCGTACTAATTTCCCAGTTAGGAAAATTTAAGGGATTCGGATCTTGGAGTAGTTCAACAGATCTTGTACAAAAGAGAATTCAGAGACACCCGTTGTTTCCATTCATGCAATACGGTGATTTCTTTTTGCCGCGTAAACAATTCAAGGCGGGTATATATTATTGTTCTATTTAAGGATAGAGGTAGGACACAGTAGTCTGAGGTGACTATTTTGTCCTATTTATGTGTCTCTGAATCGTAACCGCAATGAATTTGTCCATAAGCGCTATTAGGACGAAAATTTTAGAAAACTGAGAATAAATTTAAGCCAATTGAACGGGAAATCCCGCTTTTCCCAACCATTTTCATGATTATGTGTTCTAATACTCTAGTAATGAGTGTGGATTGCTTCTCTCAAAAACGTTGTCAGAAGAAACAAGCAGGAACTGTATCCTCTATAAATGGAATACATAGAGATTTCAAAGGCGTTTCTTATGAGAAATGCATATAAAATGGTATTGAAATATCGGGCGAACCGTGGATCTTTACCTCCAAAACTATAAGTCGTAATTATAAGGTTTTACGAGCTGTTTTGTGGTAAATGTTGTCCTCTATCCGAATACATTTTTTAAACCTTACAGATCCTTTAATAGCTAGGGAGAGAAAGTGTGGCATTTAATTTTGGCTTGACGGATGCCCTTTAACGAGATACGAGTATAAGTTTAAGTGCTTATATAAAGTTCTAATTGACGGATGCAGTTTAAAATCATAATTCGGCGATAACTTTTAATGAGAATCTCTAACACTCGATTGAAATCTGTCCAGCGGTTTGGGAGGTGAAAGTCACGACAGACGGACGGACGAGACGTACCCGTAGGGCATGGACGGCAAATAAGCGGCACGCGTGAGATTTTATTTGGCATGCGTAAGCTTGTATTTTCTATGCGAAAAAATTCTGACGATTCGCGTTAATTTCTTGGCACGCGACACAAAAATCATTTTCCCATGAGAAAGCTACTACAGCTTCACCGGCAAAGAACGCGTAAAATACTTTATGGGGAAAAATATTCTTTAGGGACCTCAAATTTGCACGTAATCCTGAAAAGTATATTACATTTAATTACGTCAAAGTGAAATATATTTGTGTTGCGTATACGGAAAATTCGACGGGGACACAAAAATTACGCTAATCTGAAAAGTACGCTACTGTGAAGTACATTTTAAACAGATTTCACTTTGCATAAAATTTCCGAAATCGGACCTTTTGACATGGTGTAAATTATGTAACAGTTTCTCAGTTTAACGTTTTTTTTGATAATTATGTCTCTACTAAGAAAGGATGATCGATTTCTTGATATAACTGAAGCTAATGAAGCAACTTGAGATAGTTTTATTGAATTTAGGGGACATACAAATTTTGTTATCGATATTTTAAACGTGGTGATTAATTTACAGACCTTGGAACTATGAGCACATGGGAAAGATATAGAAGTCCTGCAGAAAGGAACTGAATGAGGAAGGGAATAACGAAGGAGAGATAAATAACGAATGATGGATAGAGATTTCTAACAAGGCTGAAATGAAAGATATTTCATGAACTTTAATTGCCATTCATTTATAAATAGGAAGAAGATCAATAAAGGTGTGAAATAAGCTCGGATATAGCATAACATGGATCGAAATGATATAGGTTGCATTTGCATTTAGGGCCACGGCACGAATTATAGACATGACAAAATTGTTTCTGATGTAAAATTTTATTGACTTTTGTTTTCCTTGGTAAATAAATAAGGAATTAGTTACTTTATGTTGCTATTTGGGATCAAAATTGTATATTAAACGATATGAATAAATAATTTCAAAGAATAATTTGTACGAAAATTTGATTTAAATAACAAGTAATATATTCCAGTCGTATTTAAGTGCTTTTGCACCAGTTAATATATATATATATATACTATGTACTTTCACCTATATATATATATATATATATATATATATATATATATATATATAGGTGAAAGTACAGTTTGAAAAGGGTAAAATTACGGTCAAGAATACTCCTTTTGCGAGTGCAAAAACCCTCCGATTCACTTTTCAACGCTCAGTAAAAGTTTATGAAAACTTTCCTCGAGTCTTGTGGAAATGTCTCTTCGTCTCTCACGCTTTGTGATCACGTCTCGTACTTCACGTTATTCGATTTTTTATAGAGTTCCTCTCTCTTTACTTTTCCATTTTCTAAACTTTTTTCTCTCGCCACTATTCTTCACTTGCTGAAGCGATTTACTTCTTTTCTCCTTTCTGTTTCTGGAGAAAAATATTAAAGAATCTTTTCTGAAGCAGATAACAGAAAGTGATTTTCTATTCTTAAAAATGTATTTCTCACTGCATAAAATAGAGACAAATATATGCAAAGATGGAGTCAAATCTGAACGTAGTGCTGTCCAGGTCTGGACGTAGTGCTGTCCAGCGATTACTTCCATCCCGTCCAATCCAGCAATTTAGTAAGAGCTTATCAAAGTACGAACGAGCGATGTTTGCTTAATTATATGGAGCACCACATTGCTGAAAGATGGATAGAATGCCATCTGAACTGGCTGAGGTTCTTTGAATGAGGTTATCTAAAGTCTGACTTTTGCAAAACAAGAATTTACATTTAAATATCATTATTTCAAATGTATCGACAAGGACTTTTGTACCTTCTTGTATAATGATTTAACCATGACATAGGAATTGCAATGCCAAAATTGCTCAAGTGAAACTTTCTTCAAATACAACTATTGTACATAATACTCTATAAAAGGGGTCTCAAACTCACATCGTTGCGCGGGCCTCATTAATGCCCTCCACCAGATTTTTTCAACCGCATTATGGCAACGTGCTAAAGCCGCATTTCAATCTTTTTCAGTCCTCACTCCATTTCATATTCTCTGGACATTCACTCTACTCTTCCAAAATGTGGAAAATCATCCAAATCCTATGATGCTGTCTTAAACCCATTCATTATAAAAATACTACATTCGGCGTCCACGGTTTTGTCCTTGGGAAACCCAAGAAACATGCTGGCATCAGGATGGACATTCTTCTTCATCCCGAAAGAGCCCGATTTTTATAAGCGGTAATGTCCAATAATCCGTGTATATTTTAAATGTGCCGATTCATAAACTTCTTAAATTTCTTAGATTATTTTCAGAGATTCGCGTGAAATATATTTTTTTAATTACGTTTTTTAGTTTTAGCCGTGTAATAAAAAATAACTGGCTTCGTGAGTCACATAAATGCACCACGCGGGACGTGAGTTTGAGATCCCCGCTCCAGAATAATCATTACAGGGTTTAAGTGATTCCATCACCTATAAGTGCCCTGTCAAATGAAGGTACGCTTTGTTTCAATCAATCTTGGCTCGCGGCTAATAAAAGAACGCTCAAGATCGAGAACTGACCTGCTAACGACGCGTTTCGAAGGCATGGTCACCCTGCCGTGACGCACGCGCGTGCATGGAAGAGAGGAGAGGGAGAATGGAAGAGGGAGGTGAAAAGTCACATCTACACTTGTTATTAACATGTTTTATGTAGCAAAGTTATATAAGATGTTATAGAATTTTCAGAAAAATTTTACGAAAACGCGTGTTATATAACAGTTTATGTGTTATCCTTCTTGTGCCGGTAAAAATCAAAGAATATTATGTAATTCTTTACATAATATGTGACAAACGCATCCACGCTTGGTTTTGTCACGTTGACTGCGGGCGCAGTTATTTAATACCCTTCTCCGATGCAGGCATTAGTTTATTTGTCTTTCTTGTATCCCCTTTGATATATCATTTATACTTGTTAAATGATCATTTCTACAATTTTGGGTTATAAATCGACTCGCTCGTGTAAGCCATGGGCCCTCGCGAAGATCAATTAGTAAAGGCAACCCAACAATGCACATCGATTCTCTGTTATCAATATATTTGTGATAATGTTATAGCTCGTAATTGTTCAGTGAATGATAAAATATCTTCCTGCAATAATGACTATAAGTAAAAAATATAAAATAAAAATATGTTAGTATAAATTATAATCACGGCCTCCTCAGTCGACATCTCGATTGCTACCAACACTTATCTGTTAATATGGACGTGATTGTTATATAGCAGATGTGTTATATAATATGTTTATATAGCATGTTATATAAGAAGCTACTAAGCGTGAATGCGGCCAAAGAGGAGAGGGGAAGTGAACAATATGATGAAGAGGAGCGAGGGAAGATGTAAAGGAGGGACAGAAAGCTGTCTCCAAAAGATGTGGAATGTAGAGAGGGAACGAGAGACTTCCGCAAGAGGCTCTCAGCTTCAAAGAAAGAGAGAGAGAGAGCAGAGTAGGAAGGCATTATAGGTTGCGGCGTGCAATTAGAATTGGTGGAAGATACTAGCGGGGATGAAGAGGAGAGAGACGTCGAAGGAACCAGTGAGTGCGAAAACATCTTTTTTTCTTCTTTTTTTCAAGTCGATCCTCTCATGTTTTACTTAGTCCTAGAACTTGATATTCATATCCGTTCCAACCAGCGGATTTAACTTCACTCTACTCTCATGCTGTTCTATAGTTAACCTATATCGGAGAAGTGGTCAGATTTATATTAAAACACTTTTGCAATATGTTAGTAATTTTTATGTAGAATCTGTATATGATTATACTGATTCTCCGGGAATCGATTTTATCACCGCTCTTTTTATTTCGAAATATGTTGGCTATGTACTACACCAACGCGTAAAAACGTAATTTTTGCAAATATCAAACAGGAAAATATATTTGAAGAGATTGGTGAAAAGATGAAAGATAAATTCGGAATGAGGAATAGAAAGAAGAGAGAACCTATAATGAGCAAAATACGATAGACAAAGGAAAATGTGCGAGATCGTGAAGGGTAAGAGAAGAGACTAGTTGAGGAAGTGATGCGGTAGAAGGAAGAGAGAGAGAAGGAAGAGAGAAAGAGAGGGAAGTAAGAGAGAGAGAGAATAATGAGAGAAAGAGGGAAGACAGGAGGGAAGAGAGAGAGGGAAGAGAGGAAGGTAAGAAAGAGGGAGGGAAGAGAGAGGGAGGGAGAAATGAGAGAAAGAGGGAAGAGAGGAGGAAATAAAGAGGGAAGGGAGAGGGAAGGAAAGGAAGGAGGGAGGGAAGATAGAGAGGGAGAAAGGAGGGAAGAGAGAGAGAGGAAAGAGAGGGAGGGAAGAAAGAAAGAGAAGGAAGAAAGCGCAAGAAGAGAGGGAGGGAGTAAAGAAAGAGAGGGACGAGTGAGGGAGGGAGGGAAGAGAGAGAGGGAGGGAGAAAAAAGGAGGAGAGAGAATGAGAGGGGAAGAAAGAGAGGGAAGGGAGAGGGAGGGGGAAGAAGGAAAGGGAAGGGGGAGAGAGAAGGAGGGAGCTTTGAGGGAGACTTTCTCCATTAACCGCCGCAAGCGGAAGTGATTACGAAGACCCCGTCTGAGATTCGATGGAGGAGCGGCTGAAGGTCGGGACGATGAAGAAGTGAGGAGGATGGAGGCGATAATGATTCAGAAGAGGAAAGGAGGAGGGCAATGGGTGCGGAAGGTTAGGGAGAGACGACGAGCGAGGAGTTGAATGTGGAGAGAGAGAGAGAGAATGGGAGGGAGATGGAGTATTGAGAGGATAGGAGTGGGTGGGTGTTGAAAAAGACAAAGAATTTGAAGAAATCTCTCCAAGGTGAAGGATTTTAAAATGACGGATCGAGATGCGACGCGGGTTTAATGTGATGTTGATATTCTTAACGGTGGTCTGCCTCGATGCTTTTATTTTGTACGTTTAGTTCAAAACTACAAAAATCCTTGCTCATATGATATTTCAGAATCGTAATATCACCATAATTAATTTAAATATTAAATATAACATAATATAATCGATAAAGAAATTTTTACTAGACCCCAATGGTTTATTCTGTAGCGAAATTCTTTAATAGTTGACGATAATTCGACTTATACAAGCTCTTTATATTATTGGCTCATTAATATAAATTAGATATTAACATCTTCAGCTTCCGATATAATAGTTCACAAGCATGGAACGTAAAATTTCCAGATTTCTATTTACTTTTATCAATTTTTTTTAACCGTATTTATCCAAATGAGCGTAAGTATGTAACTATTACATAAGAAATAAGTAAAGCTGATAAAATAAGTAAAGTTGAAATGGCTGCTGGAAGTCATGGATAATTTCTAGCCGGAGAAGATAAAGGATAGTTCGAAAAACGCCGTGAGCAAATTTAGTTATTTGTCAAACGCCATCAGTGATTTTCAACGAGATAGACTGAAATGATGCGGTGCTTGCCAAAATACCTAAGTAATCGATGTAAAAAACTGTATAAAAACGAAATAACAATTAGGAAAAGATAAAATACATGAATAACGTATCTTTGAACTTGAAGTTTATATTTACTAATTATATTAGTTGCGTTGAGAATAATTCCTTTTTTATTCATTTTCACTAATAAACATATAAGTAAATTGATATGAAAGTTTTCCACTCATCCGGTAATTAAACAAATATTAACTGGAGAGTAGCGATCACATAGTGATTCAAAATAACTGAATTTGTTCCTGGGTGCATAAAATTTATTTCATTCTGCTGACGGCGTTCCCCTGCATTATTATTTCAGGCTATAAATATTTTTAATAATATGAAAACTCAGATTTACGTTCGATCTGTCAATTATAAAGTAACTAATTTAAACTAAGAAAATCGTGCCTCGAACCGCTCAAACTGAGTTTGAGGTGACTGTCAGTAATGAAGCAAAATTGCCGAGGCGATTCTAACTAATTTTTATTTACACCCATATTTTATAGTTATGCATAGTAGCTTAAATCACGAATGAGAAATCGCCATTGTTAAAGTATGTGTTTGAACGTATATTATATCTACATTCTGATTACACAGTTTCTCAGCAATTTTTAAAGTCTAGGATTTTAATCTGAAGGCTATACGAAAGCGAATAAGCGGTGAAGGAAGAAACAAAGATTATTAGACAGCTTACTTTTTACTTTTTCTCCGAAATATTGTCTTCAATTAAAATTTTTTAGCAATGAGTACAACAAAATTTTCCTCAAGTTGTACTTTAAACATATCATTCGTCCCTTTTACATATATCAGTACTTATATATATTTAAGATTATTTTTATTTTGCGCATTTCTCTCTTAAATAAACAACTATACTGTGCATAACATGTAAGCTTTTGTGGGAAAATGACAATAAATTACAGCAACTTTTCTTGTGAAATAGAAAGCCTTCAGCGCTTCAAATGTTTTCAGATATGCTCAATAGATAAAAGCGTCGAGCAAAGACATTGTTGTCGGAGGCGAGTATTTTGCGGATTAGAACACAAGTTACAAATGATTTTATTGAAAAGTTAATTTTATACGCGGAATGAGGTCTTTATGGCATTTTCCAATATAATGTGATTCCGATTGAACACATTTATGGAATTTAGCAGTGAGGAGATTTTGTAAGGCAGAAAAAAAAATCCGGGACAAATGGGTGTCCCGAAGAATTTTCTCGGGACACCGGGACGTTAAGTCAAATTTCGGGACTGTCCCGAAATTTCCAGGACGTCTAGTCACCCTAGGCAATACCAGTGATGGATAAACGGTGACGCTAAATCTGGATCTGACTGTGCGTTTAAAATGTTTGACTCCTACATAAAAAGCGCGACCGAAAAGTGCTTTCAATTATGGGTAGTAAACCGTGATTTTCCCAAACAAATTTTAAAAATAAACCTATTTGCACAATAAATGAAATTGTGACAAGTAATTTATATGAAAAATCACCGAATTTTCATAAAATATCAAACGAAGAAATCTAATCAAAAATAATCATTCACTCAAGACGCCTGCAGTATTCCCGTCTCATCACTACACAATTGCTGAGACAATTTCAGATGATTCGTGACACAAAAACCGTCCCAAATTCATGTTATTGGGTCAAAATCGTCGACCCAAGAAAAAGAATGGCTTTTCGGGTTTCAGTTAGAGATTCCTCTGACATTGATATAAAAGCCTTATTATTTTTATTTTAATATGATATGGATCGACGTTGGATTTATTTTTTTAAACAAAAGACTTTCATTGTTTGTGACGCATTTATTCTCATCTGTATCTTCTTTTGTGAAGATCTTAACATGATATAAGGACGATTTCGCTTTGATGCTCAAGTCTTCCTCATTCATTAAATTTTCATTCTTCAAAAGATTCATCTAGATCTTAGATTTTGGCGGCCATGACAAAGGCGTCTGTGAAATGCCGTCGGCTTTTGGAACCGGATTTTCCTAGCTTCGACTCACGTTCCTATGAACATAGTCATGAGCACGGCAGCGAGATCATCATCTTCCTCCTTTTTAACACCCTCTCTCCCTCCTTATAACTCCTTCCGTCTCCAAATCCTCGTTGTGCCTTTTTTACCTCAAAACGACTACACTGATTTGTTTTGGCACGTGAATGTATTATTATAATTACTCCATCAGGATATTTTGAGCATAAAAATAGCACGACAAACACCAACACATACGCTAGTTACTCATTCTGTAAAGGAATCCAAAGATTACGTTTTATGGGAAGGATTTTTCGAGAAGATAATCTCTGGGAGAATATAGAAAGCCATAGAACAAGATGAGTTAAGCAGTCGGTAAGGAAAACGAGAGGAAAGCTGACGAAAGGCTTTTTGTGCGATCAAAATTTTATTTTCGAAAATAAAACGCCATTTTGTTTGAAATATGTTTTTAACTCGGCTTCTATTGCCAATCTCGTTTCGGCAAACCCTTGGAATGTTTAGTTTTTTAATTTGTGGATGGCGGTGGCAGATTGGGCGGAGATGAGGTCCAGAGCGGCGGTCGGAGGTTAAGTGGATAGGAAGTGTAATCGATCCTCGGATGAAGACTCGAGGGGTTCGCAAGGGAGTGCAGAGGTCACGCGGTGACATTTGGGAAGATTGGACTAAAGGAAAGTGAACTCAAGGAAAATCAATAAATACATAGAAGCCGTTCCTTTTCCTGGCGATTTAATAGAAACACAATGGTCATATCGGTTTTAACTGGCTATGTATCCACCCAGGAGGCTATTTAACTAAACATTTTTTTATTCCGAAAGCAGTTTCTGCTTCATCTATTCTAATGCTTATTTCAGCTGTTGATTTTGCATATCTTTTTTATGCCTCCAAGGCATTTATTGTGTAAAACTTGTTCAAATGTCTTTCCACTAATTGTATTTTTCAAGTCTTTTTCTTTTTCAGAAGCTATATTAAATAATAAAATTTTCAAAATGTATCATAACTAAACTCCAAACCAATGTTCATTCTATTACTTTTCTGACTAATTTTTAAGAGGCATCGTCAAAAATTCTCCCCCCTTATTAATCCTTGTTTTTTTATATATCAGTGTCTTGTAGGGGATGAATATCTTCCTCGGGTCCTTCCCTCCATTTTGAGCGCCGCAGACATGATTGCACTGAAGGAAGGAGCGGCGGAGCTTGACCATCCAACTGCCGAAGAGCTGCTCTCCGCATGGTATGTTCCCATGGATGCGGAAGACGGAAGTCAGAATTATCATCTTCGAAGACTCAGGCCAAATCCCGAGATTTCTGATGAGGCAGCGTAAGTTCAAACACGTTATCGTATATTACCATTTAGCACGATTTGTTAAAATATTTTAATAGTATTGATCTTATGTTTAGAGTTGAATGGACCTCAACGAAGGAAACCCTAGAGAATATTCTTGTGGGTGCAGCTAAACACTTACTGGAGAAGGCAGATCAGGACACGAAGACAGCCAATCACCTGAGGCACACCTTCCTGCATTCTGCAATAGAACAGCAGTTCTCTCGAGCCATCAGTAATGTTGTTTAATTATTATTTCCATTACTCTAATAATAAGTGCAGTACAAATTCGTTTATTCGAGCCCCGCAAATCTTGATTTCTGATTTATCCGAACCATTTTTAAATAAGTGTAAAGTGGTTTTTCATAATATAATGTAGTCGTATTAAAAATAATGAGCACTCATAAACCAAATTGAAAATTTTGTATTTACTCATGTATAGACTTAATTAAGTATTAAAAATATTTGTACTGTCATATGTGGTGCAGTACAGGGGTCTTGTCTTACAAGTTGAGGAATGGCGGACAAGATGAAATCATTGCGCGGGCAGAATGTAGCATTTTTACTCCTTTCGATTTCACTGGTTTCCGTTATTTACCTGCGACTTGGATGACACTTCTGATGAAGAAGTAGAATCTGATATCAAAAGAGGTCACGTTGGAGGCATCCCTAGTTTAGCACTCTTTCTTGGATTCAGAAATACCGAGCGTTAAGCGAAACAGCGCCAAATGGAACCTGTTTTCCATTTAGTGTTCGGGTCCATAGTCGAGTACAATGGGGTAGCCAGACATTTGGAGGGCTAAATGAAGATGATATTCATACATAAAATATGTTTTACGTTCTGTAATTTCTTCCAGAAATCCACTATTACTTGATCCTGCACTTCCGCTTAATGCAAAGAATTTTTTTTAATCACTATAACTATATCAGAATAACTAAAACTTCGCTTTGCAGTCACGTCACAGTTCACATCCTCTCTCAGTCCAGTCACGGTTTCAACTGTTGGGTAGCATCGAAGAAATTATTTCTTCTACATCTACATTATACCCTGCAAGTCACCTTTTTGGTGGATGGCAGGGGGTGCAGTGCATCAAGGGTCCATAATTTTCCTACGTTATCTTTTTCTATTATGGTCTCTTATCGTCCTAGGGAAAAACGATCCTCTATATCGCTCCGTTCTACAGTCGATCTCGCGAATCTTATCCTCACTGTCCTGCCTTCCGAGATACCTCATTCGCTAGTCCCTCCGACATAAATTTTTCCAGTAGTTTAATTCTAGCCTGCAGCCTACGTTCCTCTAACGATGTCCATTTCAGATTTTCTATTAATGATGTTACGCTTTGTTTACTATCGTAATTCCTCTTTACAAATCTAGCTGCCCTGCGCTGAACCTTTTCTATCTCGTTAGTGAGTCCTTTTCGTAGGGATCCCACACAGCTGAAGCATATTCGACCTGCGGTCGAACCAAGGATAAATAACATAATTCTTTCACTTTTTCGGAGCTATTTCGAACTATCCTCCCTATAAAGGCCAGCATTTTGTTAGCGGCACCTATCAATCGGCGAATGTCCCACGAGAGATCACGATGGATCGTGACTCCGAGGTATTAAATTGAGTCTGAAACTGGAATCTATACTCCGTCCAACGAATAATTATTATTCAACGAGATACTCTTGGTTCTCCAGAAGTTGATGACGCAGCTTTTCTTTTGGTTTATCTCTAACTGCCATTCCTTACACCATGCAGAAATAGCTTCTAGGTCATTTTGGAGATACTGGTGGTCTTCCGGATTGCTTATTTCTCTATAGATGACGGTGTCGTCCGCGAAAAGCCTAATTTTACTTCTGACTACTGAGCTGATATCGTTTATATAAATTAGAAATAATAACGGACCAATTACACTACCCTGTGGAACGCCAGAGACAACCTCCACTAAGTTCGAAGATTTCCCATCTATAACAACCATCTGATTCCTATGATTTAAAAATTCACGGATCCAACTAACGATTTTAGAATTAACGCCTAAGGTTTCTAATTTCGTTATTAACTTCCTGTGAGGTACCTTATCAAACGCTTTCCTAAAATCTTAGAAGATGGCATCGACCTCCGTATTCTTTTCTCCGCTTCTCAGTAAACAATTAACAAAAAGACCGAGCTGAGTATCACATGACCTACCTTTCCTGAAGCCGTGTTGACAATCATCTAACAATAAATTACTATCAAGAAATCGCATTATGTTGCTAACGAGTATATGATCGAGAATCTTACACGATATCGAAGTTAAAGAAATCGGCCTGTAATTTTCTGGGTTCTCCTTGTCGCCGCCCTTATGAATTGGGGTAACGTGCGCTAACCTCCAGTCGCTAGGGACCTCTGCGCGAGAAATGGATTTCTCGAAGATTATCAGAAGAAAAGGTGCTATTTCTTCCGCTAATTCTTTTAAAACGCGAGCAGGAATTTCTTCGGGGCCAGTGGCTTTGTTATGTCTGATGGAACTTAATTGCTTTGCTATTCCCACCTCAGAAAATACTATATCGTCCATCAGGTCCCCCTTATTGCGGGTGCATAATGTACGCAATGGTCGCTGACGGCTGTGAATGCTTTTACAAAATGACCGTTTAACAGGTTGGCTTTCTCTACGCTATCATGAATAACGCCACCCGTATCATTACGCAGGGAAGGTATTGTAGGGCCTCTACCTTGGACCTCTCTCACATAGGACCAAAACGCTTTAGGATCCTCCTTCAAATAATTATTTAATACCTTATTCCGGAAGTTAGTAAAAGCCTCGCGCATAGTAGTTCTCGCTTTAGCGCGGGATTCCTTATACGTCTTAACTTTAGTTGCTCTATATTCATCGGATGATGTAGACGGCATATTTTTTATTTTCGCGTGGCTTATTCTCTGACGCCTAAGCGCACTCCTAACTTGCTTATTGTACCAACGTGGCTCTTTATTGTCGACCTTCAATTTAATTGGAATGTACTTATCGATACTCTCTAGCATTATATCCTTGAATAGTTCTAATTGTCTGTAGGGTCAGCATCTTAGCGTCTGAGGGGAAAGAAATGCATACTTGACTAGAAACATTCTCACCACCGACAAGAGAATAAATTTGAGCTCAATTTAACTCTCAATTATGCGCTCCGGCGCGCAAGGTACGCCATCCGCAACAAATTTGCGTAATATTGTGAAAACAAGATCTAAATGTCAATTGTATGTATCATTAATGAGGCCAGGCTCAACTCGGTGGAATTTACTCATATTGAAAAAAGAAGAACTTTGTATTTCCACTACGATCATAGTGAAACCGGTCGTGTTTAAATTAAAATTTTGTGGAAATACAAAGTTCTTCTTTTTCCAACTACTTGTCTTTTTCGAACCAATGCAGTCTTGAGTCTGTGATAACGAACTTTTCTGTTTGCGCTTTACGATTCGTCTTTCGCGAATTTCGGGACCATAAAGGTGATGTGTATGCGCCCTTAACACACCCTCTGGCTGCGTCATTGGTCGAGTAGACTCCAGTGTAGACCATTACTATCGAAAATTATCCAATTAAGAGCAAGTGCTCGAGACAGTTTATCTCTCAAGGTCTACTACAGCCGTTCCACCAAGACAATATTGTCAATCAAAGAATTACTGTCAACATACGGCTCGATATGCAACCTATAAAATATCGGTTTCTGCGGAACATCTGTATATTTATCTCATCGTAAACGGAAACTACCGAACTGTACGATAGGAAATGCGGAACTGGAAAATAATTGAATCTTCCAGGAATTTCTCGATGCCGCGGAAATCTACAGAAGGATACAAAAATTCATGTGTCCGGTGACTTGGTGTCATAACTTCGGGATCTTATTCCTTAAGTGATTTTGTGTAAAAAATGTCAAATGAACATGGGTCCGATTCTCAATTGTTACAGAGCTAGGGGCAATTGAAATTATCTCGTACTTTGATTTGTACAACTTAATGACTGAAAAAATGCATTGTTTAAATAATTATTCGCATACATTGTTAATTGTTAAAAAATTTATTATTTAAATAACCATTCGTTTACATTGATACTTAATCCATCGTTACAACAATTGTTCAAAATGGCCCTTCAGCTTGGATGCACAATCTGACCCGTTTGAGTAGGGAACGTAAAACAGCACAAAGAACTGCAGCGTTATTAACGCTCCTCGCAGCATCGAAAATTCGCTGAATAAGTTCTTCCTTCGTGCTCACTTTGGCTTTCTACACAATGTTTTTTATTTGCCCCAACACACATGGAAATCCAACGGAGTGAGATCCGGAGACCACGGTGGCCAATCCTGTGCACAGCCACGACCGATCCATCGATTAGAGAACTTCTTGTTAAGATACAGCGTAGCGTTCCTACTAAAATGGGGGGGAGGGGGGTGCCCCGCCATGCTGGTAGTACATCTGAAGTCGTGTTTGCAGAGGAAAGTCTTCTAAGGCACCTGGCATTTCATTTTCCAAAAATATCATCATAAATGGCACCTGCCAGACGTGGCGGGAAGAAGTACGGTCCAACCAGTTGGTTCCTAATGACACCACACCACACGTTCACAGAAAAACTGAGTTGCAAATTGCTTTCAACTGTTCCGTGAGGATTTTTGCGAGCCCATAAATGGTAGTTTCTCGTGTTGTTTATTTTATCACGAGTAAACTGTGCCTAAAAAAAGGTCGTACAGATTTTCACTGTGCGGCTTCCAAGTATTTTGGAATGAGACACAAAACAAAAAAATGGCTCTTTTACTTTGAAGGGTGGCCGACCCCTGGCATATCCTATTAGCGTTTACTTCGTGGATTGCGCGCAGAGAACATACAATCATGAAATACTTAGCCAAAAGCGTGACATTGTTGCCAAAGTAAATATTAGCAACCCAGGTTTAAAGGCTCCGTTTACTGTTTCAATAATAATGATGTTGGTAATTTATTCAATCCAAACAGGTTTTTCCATTTGCATAAATGCAGTTATTTTGATGAACAAAATGAGTAATCGAATTGGCCTAATTAATTGAAACAAATACCCGATTACGTTGAGTCCTTAAGCGGTAAAATTGATCAGTATGCCAGATGCGTATTACAGTCCTTATGAGTGTCGATGAATTACCAATGAGAACGATTACTTTGTAGTAGGAATACCAATTTAGTCAACTGAACTGTTATAAAAACTACGTCATTTGCCTATATCATATAATGAATTTCCACCTATAATTGAATTTTTGTTTTTTTTTCTCTGTTTGATTACAAACGTTGGCTAAGTTATTCATACTAAAGCGGAATCGATTAATTTGTGCCTGATCGTGAGGCAGTAAATGAGCCGCCAAATTTCCGAACGTGTTTATTTATTAACAACTAATGTGACGTTGGCATGAGGTATATTGCAGTAGCTACCTAAAAAACCCTAACTCCATGCAAACACCTAAACGTATTGATGAAAATGATGTTATGCGATAGATAACTTTCATATGAAATGTCACATCAATGTTTGGTTAATGTTCATGAGAGTTTATAAATTGACATTTTTTAAATTTGAGTATCGTTTAAACGCAGTAAAATTAATCTATAGCATAATTAAGGGCAAGTAAATTACGACTTGAATAATTCTCCATGCTCGCAGATTACAAATATATTTCTTAATAGTTAATTTACAAGTTTCTCGTTATTGTTCAAGATACATATCGATAACCAGCCAAATCACTTCAACATATCTAGCAGGAATGTAATTTACCATATCAAGCATGTTTCATGACTGATTAAGGTTATGGAGCTTAGTTAACTGCTAATGAGGCCCAAGTCTGTACTCAAGTAGCCATATACGGCTCCGGAGCCGCAGGTTGCCGTGTCCGCCCTCCCGTCTCCCTGTCACGTCTTTTATTTCACAAAAACACTTATTGATTCAACGAGGTTGTGGTTGGCCATATATTCGGAAAGCGGTCCAATGAATTCCATTGGGTTCATATTAGCCAATTAAAGTATCCCCAGTTTTTGAAAGGAGACATACATCCCACAAATTGTCTCATATCCGTACGCTTCTTGCGCAAACGTTTTCACTGCTTACACTAATACGTTTTTACGCGGGCAAAATATTTTGCCTCGGTTTGTCTCATAGCAATAGTGTCGTCTCACAATGAGCCGATGCTAGGCCGGGGATGATACAGTCATACCCCGGTTTCCGACGCTTCCAACGATCCGCTCATACAACGCTCGCGCCACAGAACCAGTAACTTGCATTCCGCCCCGTTGATTCTCTCACCCAACGCTTTTAGACACGACTCCAAGCACACTCTATACGTAAACAGTCATTTCGCAGAGCGGAATAAAGTTAAACGGGCCATGTGTCAATTGAGTGTTGAGTAGAAATATATTGTATTTTTTTAAAAAAGGTTTTTTAAACAATAAATAATATTATTAATGAAACTTTTTCTGTGGCTTTCAGCTTCAAAAACAGTTTTTTTGTTTTTGCATTAGTAGTGGTTCCCTCCGGTCAGGAAAGAATGAGACCAGACCCATACGTATGTGAGAAAATTGGTGCGATATATAGTTTATCGATTTTATTATTTAAATTCTATTTTAACTTTATAGTTAAATCGCGTGTACCCGTCATTTTTGACAAGCAATTACGCCAGTATAATATAATTGTTTTCTGTGATTTTTCTATTTAACCACACTAACACTTCATTGCATTGTATGCTGAAAAAACCATTTCTTGTTTTGATACTCGTCTCTCTGGATTATCGATATGAATAAACGAGGTTGTAGTGTATATAGTTTCTTTGGCAGTTAAGCATGTTTAGCCAACCAAACTCTAGTCTAAAGGAACAGTTCACTTTTGGACCGTCGTTTTCCGGTTGTCCCCGCAGGCGTAACGCCATCGGCGACCAAACCAGGTATTTTGGCGATCGTCCGGGACTTTGAGAACGGACCCCCGTCGCCGGCCGACGAACCCGATGCCCTTCAGAAAGCGAACCGTGTTCTGCTCAAGAGCTTCCGAGACCGCATCGGTGCATCTCTCCCGTCAGAAAACCGCCTCTACCTTACGTGAGTGAAATCGTCCACTTTCTTCCTTCCTTGTGGAATCTCAGTTGGCGTAATTAAATTCCCTTTGCGTGTTTGTTAAAACCCTCGTTTTGTAAATTCATTTTGATTGTGGCAATTTTTATCGCTTCTCGAAATAAAATGTTCCAGCGCCCGGTGGAGGGATGGAGGCATCGACCCAGAAGCGGAGGAGCACGAACTCTATTTGTACCGCTTCCGTTGTTCTGTTAAAGAGCACCTCAGAGTCATGATCTCCAAGGCATTGGAAGAAGAACCGGACATGAAGGGGAAAAACAAAACCATAATTGTGAGTAGGAATTTAAACTCTCCATTTAACATTTCAAAACGAAATTATTAGTGTTTATGGCGGGATTTGTTCAGGAAGTTTACGTAGCGTACGGCCGAAGTAAACGAACAGTTGGTCTCAATTTTCGAGGCATGGCCTCCTTGTAGGGCATTTGATCTCGGAACCAATCAGAAATTTATTCGATAAATGGTTCGAAAGTTGTCGTCGTTCGTCCTCATATACTGCAAAGTTTGTCCATTTATTTTCTTCAAAATATGCGAAGGACGAGGAAAAATTACTCTATTGAGGTTTTCCCTCAGAAAACAATAATTTATTTCATTCCGTCTTTACGCAGGACTCTACTCTGGCATAATTTTTCATGCCCATTGAGTTCTTAACTTTTCTTTGTTATTTTATTTATTCCATTAGAACAAAGCAGAAAGAAATCAAATTATTCGGAATGTTGACCCGAGCAGGATTTATATTCGCATTTTTGTGCTCGTTCGGCCAAAATTTACTTAAAGATATTAACGAGAATATCCCACTTATAGGGATAAGGGATACTTCTGGCACGATCATACGAGTTAATTATCTGTTCTAAAAACCACAATTCGAGAAAGAATTATCCAGCTCAGCTTATGGACGAAACCAAATTGTAAACTATGTCTCTCCAACAGTCGTAAAAAGTTGGGAAAGCCAGGTATTATGTTTATGGCTATTGGAAAGACAGTTTTCCACAAATACCATTTTGGCATTTATAAAAATAAATAACATAGATTATTACATAAGTAATCCTAAATTACAAGCGTCGTAGGTGTGACTAAGTGTACTACGTCATACATGCAATGCACATGCGGGTTAGCTGTGTTTATTATTCTCTATTTATTCTTTTGCCCTTCGTATATACCTGCCTTTTTATTATTTATTGTTTCTCAGGTGAAAAAGAGCATTTTCGAACGTATTTTGTCTTTTTATCTTTCTTTCGGCATTCTGCTCTTGCGTATCTGGTAAAACGTATGCGCTTACGTTGCTTATCCTGAGAGGTTGCTATCCTATCTTCTCTCAAGGTAAACTTTCTTTTTTTTGTGGTGTGGGAACGGCGTTCCCTCCCTATTTGGAATTAATCTGATTTTACAGTGTTATGCGATAGGTTTCGCTGGTTTCAAAGAAATCTTAAGGGAGGCTACATACCTTGTAGTTTGAATAATATTACACGGATACAGATAAATTGTTTACCGATGACGTTAGTCACCGCTTAATTATATATTTATTACTATGGGCTTCACTCCTCAGTTTGCTCGGACCTCAAAGCCCTTAGGGCTTCGACGTAAATCGGTTTACATAACATCTTTCGACAAAGAACTCTGTCGACTTTGTGTCTTTTGCTCTTGCAGCGTTTGTTTGATTAATCTGATATATCGGTGAATGTTTTGTGGATCAGTGAATTCCGTGTCTTATTCGTTTTTTGTATCATCATCATCATGCTTCTGTCCGAAGACAGGTTTTAACTGAATCGCTGCCTCCATTTCTCTCTCTCCCTAGAAGCCGCTTTTATATCTCTATAAGTATTATATCCCTGCTTTATTTTATCTAATATTCCTATTCTTTTTCTCCCTCTTCCTCTTCTTCCACTAATTTTTCCTCCTAAGATCTTCCTTTGTAAACACTGTCTTCTCAATATGTGCCCTATCCAATTTGATTTTCTTTTCCTGATTGTTTTTATTAGCATCCTTTCTTCTCCCACCATTTCTAATACTTCTTCATTTCTCTTCCTCTCTGTCTATTTCACTTTCATCATTCTCCTCCATACCCACATCTCAAAACTTTCTAAATATTTTTCCTCCTTTCTCCTTATCGTCCACGTCTCTGCACTATAAAGAGCTATGCCCCATATGTAGCATTTTGCTAATTTCTTCCTTGTTTCTAAATTTATTTTCTTGCTTGTGAGAAGCTCCTTCTTCTCGTTAAATGCTGTTTTTGCCATTGCAATCCTACTTCTGATGTTCTGTGTACTACTTCCATCCTGCGCTAAAATACTGCCAAGATATTTGAAACTACATACTTGTTCCAATTTTTGTCCATTTACTATTATATTTAATTCTTTATGTTCCTTTGAAACCACCATGACTTTCGTTTTTTCAGCATTGATCTTCATTCCATATTGTTGGCCAACCTCCACTAGTCTGTCTGTCATCCTCTGAAGCTCTTTCTCGTCTTCTGCTATTAATCCCTGATTATCTGCGTATTAAATGGTGGTAATACTTTCGCCTCCTATCTTAAATCCTTTCTCTTCCATCAACGCTTCTTCTGTTATTGTTTCTGCATAAATATTAAATATCGCTGGTGAAATAGGACATCCCTGCCTCACTCCCCTCCCTATTGAAGTACTTTCTGTTTCTTCTCCTTCAACCCTGACTCTAATCTTTTGATCAAAGTAAAGGTTTTTAAGCAGTCTTTTATCTTTCCAATCTATCCCTATTTTATTTAAAATACCAAACATTTTATCCCATTTCACTCGGTCAAAAGCTTTCTCCCAATCTACAAAACAAAAATCATCATCATCATCATGATCCCTTGCTTTGCTATACATGAGGTCTGTTCTACAAATTCTTTCACACTCGACAATCTCCTCGCATTTCTCATTTATCCACCGTTGTCTGGCTTTATCTGTTTCCCTTCTTAAAGCATTATTTAACTCCTTGTATTTTCTTTGGCCTTCTTCAGTGTTTATGTTCTTCCACTTTCTCCGCTCTTCCATTTTTTGCAGCATGGCTGCTGTGATCCAGGGTTTTTTGTTTCTTTCACCCGTTATCTTTCCTACCTTCTTTTTCATTACATCTTTAATGTTGCTATGGATGTATCTCCACTCCTCGTCTACATTCTTCCTATTTTCTTCAGCTATCTCCCCCAACCTTTCCTCCAGCTCTATCATGATAGCCTCCTTGTTTTTGTATAAGCGGGAAAAATCTAACTTTCTTTGGAACGCCCGGTTAATCCGCCGCACGGTAATTTCGCACACGGGTAATTGGGGTTTTACTGTAATACTATCAGAGCCTTTTGGTTAATGAAAGGTTGATGCATGTCGCGAGAGATTCATTCTCTCGGGAAATTCTTCATTCATTTCTGCTTCTTTTACCGATATACGTTAATCTTTGCCCTCATTTTTAATATTTCACAACTAGTAATATAATCCATCAAGTAAGCAGAATAATATAATAGGTACTATGTGTATAAAGTAAGCAGAATAATATAATAGGTACTATGTGTATAAAGTAAGCAGAATAATATAATAGGTACTATGTGTAGATGTAAGTTATCGAGCTTTATTATTTACATCATCAAAACAGTTTTTTAAATTTCGTGTAATATTACCGATCAAATGTCGTTGGATTCCTCTTTCATGCTTTTACCATGGACGATCTTCATCTGGTCGATCGCGTCTTTTGGTTATTGACCCTGATTTTCGGCGTTATTGGAGCTTAAATTTCATACCGGCATCAGCCTGTTTAAATTTCGCCTTAAATTCAAGGAAGTATTTGAAGAAGCAGCCTGCCACCTTGCCCTGTGTCGCGAGCACCTCAAAGAATCCAACAACAGATGGACGGCCTCGCCCGAATTAGAACGTTTGCGTGGCATTTTGGTGGGTGCGGCCGATGCCGGCGCTTCCATTCGCCACGCACCCATCCTCATCCACGGCCCCCCGGGAAGCGGCAAGAGCTCCCTCCTGTCCTCGGTCGCCCAGGCGGCCGAAGAGTGGTTCAACGACGAGGCCAGCCGTCCTCCGCCACACAGGCAGCTCCTCAGGGTGGTGCGCTTCTGCGGCGCCACCCCGCGCTCGGCCTACTCTCTCGAGGTGCTTCGGCTGCTCTGCCAGCATTTGGCCATCCTCCTTCACACGGAGTTCCTACCCAAAGATGCCAGTTTCGATCCTCTGTACCTCAACACTTGGTTCCAAAGTTTGGTGAGGAGGGCAGAGAATGCGGCTCAGACTCAGCCACAATGGCCGCCTCCCCTTATCCTGCTCCTCGTGGACGACCTCCACGGACTGCAGCCAACGGAGTCCGATATTGTGGCAGCACTATCATGGTTACCAGTTTCCCTGCCACCCAACGTCCTCCTCGTCGCCACCTCCACGTTGCATCCTGATGCACTCAAACTTACACCATTACAGAAGGAGAGGCTTGCTGCACCCGAGTCTATCTTTACCTTGAGTGGGCATGCGCCACTCAGAACAAGACTGCTGACCTTCCTCAAATCTGTTAAGTAAGTCCACTTTCAAACTTTATTAGCCGTTGAATTAGATAAAAAGAAAGTGTTTAATTTTCTAATGAAAGAAAGTTGCACAATAAAAATTGGTTATTGCTACTTTTCAAAAAATAGAAATTGATAAATACATGATGCCGGTTGATTTGGTTAAGGAGATTCATGGAAAATATGACAATCTCATTTGACATGTATAAAATAGTTGATGCACATTCCTAGAGAGAGAACATACTTATTTTTCCCAGGCAGTCCTGGAATAGATTAACCATCCTGGCTGTTTGCTCAGAATTGTATTGTGTGAAATTTTATAAGAATTTTCCACTTATTTAATGATATTATATTCAAATGCTACCATTTCATTTTACAGTTAAGCATTCAAAAATAAAAAAAGACTGAAAATCTTCCAAAGTCATCTATTGTTATGTCCTGATTTTCTAACCTAGAACCGTAGTTTATGATGTTTAATTCAAACCACAGGGATCACTTCTGTATAGACCTGGGGTCGGCAACCAAATTAACAAGAAATGCCTTTTTTCCTATTTAGTATAAAACCCAACATGAGAGGAGTTGGGGTACAGGTGAGTAAGATGGTTCTTATCAAAAAATTTTAAGTCATATTTCAGAATGTGTTATAACTAAATTTAAATTTTCATTAATTGAAGTTATGATCAAATTTGATGTTCTAAGTGCATATTTAGGGAGATACAGATGGTTTAGGGAGCTGCGCTTTAGTCCTCAACAAGTCATATTTAGCACACAAGCCATAGGTTGCCGATCCTTTATATTGACCTCATGGTGGCAGATTTTTTAAACTGACATTCATGCACAAATAGCATTTATGATGTCATGGGTGCTGGTCAGCAGAATGCCATATTTATTTTTTTAATAAATGTGTAATGAGCACATAATAAGTCCTGAAGACTACTTTTGCAACATTAATCTCCATACTATGCTATTTAAATCCCATCAGTCATTTATACCATGTAATTTTGAATAAGATCCAAGATCCAACCATATTATTGGAAATATCTTGCCATACTTGTAAAAATCATTTGATATAAACTTTGGTAAAAATCTTTTAAATGGTATAGATAGGTTATTTTTTGTAGTGTAGTTTAAATCATTCAGATTACTATATTTATCCGAATTTAAGTTTTTTTTTTTTTCAAAATTTCTGCTTGCAAAAATCGAGGGTTGTCTTAAATTTGAGTACTAAGTAGGATTACATGCTTAATTGATGTTTTTAATGAATGAAACTTGAGATGAATAATTGTATCTACTGAGATTTATCATTGCAAACTTACAACATGGATTTCAATTAGGTAATACAGTATTAATTTTTTAAAGTACATTTTTAAAATTGTTTGTTTTTTCTCAAACAAAAATTTGTAACAAACCATTTCAATGAACAAACGTACTATAACTATACTAAATACATGTGTTCTAAATATACATGGAATATGTACAAATGGTGTGTTTCCTTAATGAACTAATAAATTTTATTTTTGAACAAGGACGTTCAATGAACAATTATTTTGCAAACGAATTCCAAAAGTGAACTAAACTTCCCTTCTCTATCGACTTATTGCATTTCACAGATTTCAAAACTAGTGACGGAGTAAACCAACCGCATTCCCACATTTAACAGTTTCAAGCCATAAATTCTTAAATGTGATTTTATCTTATATTCATTTTAAACCATCACATTCAACTTTAAAATGGCTGATCATGTAGAGATAAGAGGTACAATAGCAAAGGGAAAGATATCAAATGGAATTAGGCGTAGTTATGATTCAAATTTTAAACTGATAGTGATAAAGCATGCAGAAAAAAGTAACAACTCTGACACCAGTAGAAAATTCAACGTTACTGAAGCAAATGTGAGTAGATGGAAACTCTAAAAAGAAAAACACGAAAGTGCTAAATCTAATTGGATATCATTCAGTGGCCCAAAATGTGGTTGCTTTCAGGATGTAGAAAAACAAGTAGTTAGTTTTTGCCTACACAGGGACAGTATGGAATGCCAATTTTGCGTGAAATGGTTAAACTTAAAGCACAAGAAATTGCCGGTGGACTAAAAATCCCATGGCAGAAATTTAAGGCCAATAATGATTGGTATATGCAAATGATGCCACAAAATGGTTTTTCCTTATGCTGAAGAACTTAATTGTGCCAAAAATTGCTTGCAGACTTCAGTGAGATATTTTTTGCCTATGAAAAATATGTAATTGGACTTCAAAAAACCAATAATTACTTTTTGAGTCAACATGCCATCTATAATTACACTAAATCATGCAAAATCTGTGATAATAATGACAGAACAAAAAATTTTAGTTGCAGTAATGTTTGCTGTTTAGCAGATGGAGCAAAATTACCACCATATGCTATCCTAAAACAAAAAACAATGCCCAAGGAATAAATACCTATTGGAATAAAACATCATGAAAATGGATGGATTTCAAAAGAACTTATGATAGATTGATTACACATTGTCTGGAATAGAATACCAACATTTCTATTAAGAAAAAGAGAAATGCCTGTATGTACTATATGTATTAAAAGGACACATAACTCCTGAAGTTAAAGATTCATTAATCTTGAAATAATACTTGGAGGAATGACATCACAGCTTCAAGTTCTCGATGTTGCTGTCAACTAGCTTTTTAATGATAATTTAAAGGGTATATATCCTAAGTGAAAAAGAAACCTAAATAAATCTGCTGTTGCAATGGATCAGAGTATCATAGCAACAGATAAATCCAGAAGTAATAGTGAATGGATTTAGAAGTGCTGTTTATCCAATGCCATGGATGGAAGTGAAGATTTTGTGGGAGTCTATTAATATAGTTTGGAGTGATAAAGATAGGGAAAGTGTGGACAGTGGTGAAGAGAATATTAAGAGTTATGATGACTGATATATGATAATACAAAGATATATGATATTCAAGAGTATTATGGGACCCAATAAAAAATTTTGCTAGTTATGTAACTTTTTAATTATTGCAGCAATCATATGTAGGCTTGGTAGAATTTGATTTTAATTGATAAACATCAAATTTGTAAATATTTCAAAATTGATGAAAATGATTTGTCATTGATAAGTGTTGATTTTTCGCTACTAAATTTTCTATGAAATTATTCCTCAGGATTTTTAAATTTGCCACACTCAAATCTAATATATTTTAGCCCAAAATGTCCAAAACAAGATAAAATTGGTATTTGTCATACCAGACAGCCACACTTCATTCGGTATTCCATACCCTTTCTAAGATCCCATATATCTTAAGGATCCATACTGAGTTGACAGGGGTACGGGACAAAACAATATGATCAGTTTATTGCACTCTGTCTTTAATCTCGACTACACCTGATAATCCATACGCCCCTAAGTCATGAAGTCTTTTTAGATTAGTACTTTCTAGATTCTGTGGACACTCATCACTATACGTCAACTTATCATTTATCTAACAATAAAATTAATTAGAATATAGTTAGTTTTCCATCTATGATATAAGCTATAATAATGAGAAAATGCTGTTATCTATCATATTTGCATAAAAAACGTTTACATGAAAAGATACTATGAAAATTAAAAAAATTATTTCTTGAAACATATGCTTTATTGTAATGAAATGCATTTCATAAACCAATTTTTTTATTATCACGCAACAGAATGAAAAATTTGGACTGTACTGAAAATCATGAAGAGGTTGAGGAAGGAGAATCACTGGAGAAACTGGCTGTTGCATGTTTAGGAGCGTCGGAGCAGTTGGTATGCCGTCCTGCTATAGCTCGCCTCGCCTCCCTATTGTCAACCACTCAATTTGGTCTCACTGAAACAGAAATACTTGAACTAACAATGCCAACGAATAGAGGTGAAGACGAAGCATTAAGACTTGCAAATGCAAATTTTACTTTCTCATCTTTGTGCAGCATCCGTCGCACCATGGGTAAGTTATCTCTAAAAGAGGGATTTATGTTTGTATTAAAGTTCAGATTAAGTTTTCTATCTTTTGTTCATATCCAGAATCTGCATACCTTGAAGTAGAAATTTAGAAGTTCCAATTAACTAATAATATCAATGAATACCATTAATTTTATTTGATGATTTTTCTCGCTTATTAAAACTCCATAATCTTAACTGATGGTTGTATTGAATAATCCATCCAGGCCTTCTTCTGCGGGAAAGGGTGCAGAGTGGAAGGATAGTCATTGCTTGGCGCCATCATCTGCTGTTAGAGGTTTCCACCAGGAGGTATCTCACAACACCAGAAAGCCAACACAATTTACATGCTGAATTAGCAGCTCTTTTCTTCCAAGAAGATGAGGATGAGGACGAAGAAGAAGGAGAAGATGATGAGGTTCTAAGAAATGGAAATGTCATATATATAATAAATATAAGATAAATTCATGAAGCTAATTAAACATTTTAATCATGATATAACAAAGCATGTTAGGAAAACACAATATAAGTGCTAACATTCAATCATTTGTCATGTTTACTTGGCTTGTTTTGAGAAACAGAATTTAACTTTTGCCCATATCTTTAGCATTCACTTTTTGTGGAACAAGATGATATTTTACAAAGCACGTAATTACCATATTTTTTTTTCGTATAAGATGCACTATTTTTCCAGAAAAATGCCCCTTAAAATCAGCTGCATCTTATATACCATAAATACCCATGTATAATGCACACTTTTTTTTTGAAATATTTGAGTTAAAAATTTGGATGCGTGTTATGCAAGGGTACATAATCTTCCTATTTTCATTTGACCCCATATTTCCACAATTTCAGCACATTATTAATGTCCGGGTATCCTCATAATTTTATTGGTGATTTTTACAAAAAGTAAGATAGATAATAGTTAAAATTTATTAACTAATTCAATAAACATACATTAATTAGATATGAAAAGAATGAATTCAGTATTTATTAATTTTAAAAGCCAAGAAATTCTTCATCACTGGACCATTCTTCTTCGATGTTGTTATCGGAATCGTCATCTTACATATGACATCACCCTACACCGGCATCCAGCCTGGTGGTGAGGTACTGGTACTACTTACAATTAGAAACAATGGCAGCTGATGCCTTTGAGTATGCTGGGAGTAGATGCTTCTTGTAGAATTATCATCAAGTTATTGTTCCCTACTTTTCTCTCAGCATTCATATGTGCTTTATTCTTGATTCTTAGAGTCTGTAATTAATCATGGTTATTTGCTATCATTTTTACGTGCTCCAGAGTGTTCTAATAAGGGTAAAACTGAAGGTTGGACGAACTTGTCCACCTGAGGCATGACTAAAACGTATGTAAAAAACTTCTACATAGGATTATCGTCATTCCTTCATTTTATTATCTCAAACAATGTCATATGCCATACTATGAAATTAATATAATTGGATTTATGTTTATATCCTAATATCACCTTGTAAGTAAACAGAGTATGTAATGATTGAGTTAGCTGACGTTCTTTTGGAGCATTATTTGAAAATTTCATTTTGCATTTGAATTATGTTACCAATACATAATACCAATAATTTAATCAGTATTTTAGATCACGTTACACCATCTACTTGATTCTGGAATGGTAATGCCAAAAAAAATCTGTTCGTGCTATATGCGGGTATATAGAAAAATCATACATTACGAGGCTGAAAACCCCCCTTCGCATTATACGAGGGTATGCATTATACGCGGGTATTTACGGTACCAAAGGTAAGATTATTACTGTTCTCAATATTGACACTAATGAACACACTCATCCACAAAATGAAATAATTGGCAGTCATTTGTTGCAAAAACATTATAATATACATTATTAATAATTACTAGTGAAAAATTTGTTAATATATACCAGAGGTCGGCAACGCGGCGGCGACCGCAGGCGCCATGGCGCCTGCAAGACATTTGTGTGTTGTCCGCCAGCCAAAAAGAGAACTCAAGTTAAAAAATTACGGAAAACTCTCAGAAGACCAATAAGTTGCGGAACAAGATGAAGAATAAAACTTGGTAACCAACATCTTAATCTTACATCACACCGAGCTGAATTGTATGTCTGTTATAAAATAACATCGTCAAGGTGAGGACTTATAAGCGAACAGAATGGGGACATACATTGTTGGATAAAGACATTGTTGTCATTAACAGAGTTCTTTTCATGACTCCTTCGTTACCCCTCTCTTGAGAAGCCGCTATCGTGTTTGTGTGATTGCCGTGCCTGTGCTGACAATTCATACAAACGTTCTTGTACGAACTCTACGAAAAGATAGGGAATTCTCCGGCCCTAGTTTATGCTAGGTGAAGGTGTCCTGTCGCCTTCAATCGCTATTACGGGTGCAAGGCTAACTGAGATCCTTGTTCTCAACCCGTTGTGTACTATAGCTCCATTAGCCGGTTCAGGCTATTTGGAGGTAGACGCTCGATACAGGAAACCTATTTCCCTATGTCGCGTGAAACTCCCAAGTTCCTGTCAAAAGTTGTTGGTTTCGGAGTTCTGTCCTCCGTCTTGTAGCATAACTTGCTTCAAGTTATTGTTGAAAGGCGTTGGTTTTTTTTTTGAAAGGAAAGCGTGTTGGTTTATTGTGCAATGCTTGTGTCGCACTTTCAAAGAAAAGTAATGTTGAAAGTCATTTTAATACGGTCCACGGAAATTTTAATGCTAGTTATCCGTTAAACTCGGAGATCAGGAAAAAGAACATATCTGATATGAAATCTCTTTTAACTAAACAGCCGAGAATTTTTACCAGACCAGTGCAGCAGTCAAAAAGAGCAACGATTGCATCACTTAAAATTTCGCATTTGTTGGCCAAGAGAAAAAAGCATTTTGAAGATGGCAAGATTGTAAAAGAAGCCATGCTAGTAATTGCCGACTCACTTTTCGAATATTTTAAAAATAAAAATGAAATTACCTCAGCAATCAACACAATTCAGTTATCAGCAAGAACAGTTACAAGAAGAATTCAAGTTATTGCAACCAATATGGAGAAAGAGTTGGCAAATGATTTACAAAAATTTATTTTCTTCTCGTTGCAACTGGATAAGTCAACAGACATATCAGACACTTCTCAATTGGTTATGGTTGTGAAGATGGTGTTTAATGATTTTTCAGGAAATGAAGAATTTCTTAAAATTCTTCCATTAAAGGGACGAACAAGAGGTGAATACAATTTTTCAGCTTTTAAAAATATGTCCAAGAAAGTAATATACCATTAATGAAGTTGACCACAATTACTACAGATGGTGCGCCTTTGATGACAGGTTGTAAAAATGGATTTATTGCACTATGTAAAGCAAAATTTATTTCATATCACTGTATTATACACCAAGAAATGTTCTGCGCAAAAGTTCTTCATTTTCAACATGTCATGAAAACAGTAACAAAAATAATAAATTCCATAAGAGCCGTACCAATGCAACACCGATTGTTTAAACTGCATTTACAAGGTGAAGATGGTGAATTTGCTGATCTCCTTTTACATACCGAAGTTAGATGGCTCAGCAGAGGCAAAATACTTGTGAGGTTTATAAATCTCATAAAGGAGGTAAAGGAATTAATCACAGTTGGATGACAAAGCTTGGATAGATTTCGGATTTCTTGTTGATATAACTATAAAATTGAACGAACTGAATATGGAGATGCAAGGGAAAAATCAACACATTGCAAAAATGATAAGTGCAGTAGATGCATTCAAATGTAAATTGGCATTGTGGAAGTCTCACCTAGAGAGAAATTCATTATCACATTTCCCGAATTTAAAATGTATTATTGAGAGACTGACTAATAAAAATGTTACTGCTGAACCTTGTTCACATCACATTGGAACTCTCCTGAAGGAATTTAATTTTAGGTTTTTCAGTTTTCCAAAGTAGAACCCATAATAACATTCTTTGCTAATCCGTTCAATTTTATGGACAATGATATGTCTGTTAATATTGGAACTTAACTTTAATATCGTTAACACCGAGGACTTAGAAATGAAAATAATAAATATGCAGAATGATATTATTTTAAGGTCACATAGAAATGATGAAAACTTTTGGAATTTAGTTGACGAAAATCACTATCCATTATTAAGAAAATGTGCCCTAAAAATATATTCTTACTGTGCTTCAACATACAATTGCAAGTCCATTTTTTCAAGCATGAAACACTTGAAATCCAAGTACCGATCGAGACTCACCGATTACAATTTAGACGACTGCCTAAGATCAGGTATCTCGAGTTATGTGCCAAATTATAGCAATTTGGCTGAAGATATGCAGTTCCAAGTTTCACATTCATTTATTTTTCACGTTTTTATAATAAATTCTTTAATAGTTTTTTCTTATATATATAAAAATATCATTTTAATAAATATTGGTACACATCTACTATTGTTACTTCACTTCACGCCCCCAATAATTAAAGTTGCGCCCTCATAGATAAAGAGGTTGCTGACCACTGATACAGAGAGATATCAACTGATCTTGCTTATGCACCCTTCACGTCCTCAGTAATATAAATTGCGCCCTCGTAGGTGAAAAGGTTGCCTACCCCTGATATATACAGTAATACTTGATGCAATGTGAATTACAACAATGCATTTTCATTATTGCAATTTATTGCATGTCTGCTCGGAGTAATTACAATTTTGGTGAATTTTTAGCCTACTTTTCAGAATGGAAATAGACATAATTTTGCCATTGTGTCTGTCTGTCCATCTGTCTGTCTATCTGACCGTCCCCCCTATTAACTTTTGAACCAGTAGACCGATTTTCATGAAACTTGGTGGAAATCTCTTGCTACATGGGCCAAGCTCCCGAGAATAGTTTTTGTTGTGAAGATTGAAGTCCCGGGTTCGATTCCAGGAACTATCCTTCATTTGATTTACATTGGAAATCTGAAATCCGTCGTGCAGGGTAATTTCCTCTTGCACATTAAAATATCTTAGAATTGTAATATTGGAGCGAGTTTTGTACTATTCTCTGAGGAAAGGAATGAAGATACTAATTTTTATCGTAGAATTTTGCTTATCGATTGTATTTCTTGGAATTTTGCGTAAATATTGGGGATTTTGCAGTTTTTATCACTCATTATGAGTGTTGCCATAGCAACAAGTATTGTTGGACTCAGATTTCGTATATTCTAATACATACATGCATTATTTTTGCCACACAAATGTGCATGATCAATTTAATATTCCATACGAATGTATTTGTAGTATTTTATAAAGCTAAATTATGAAATTTGGGAACACAAACAGTTACATATCTGCAATGACTTTAATGCTATTAAAGGCAATATAAGTACAGTAAGTCCCTGACTTACACAGATCTGAGTTACATGGATCTGCAGATACATGGCGTAACTTATCAGCATGTTTGATCATGGTAGTTGAACTGCCGCACGTATAAAGTTAGTTAGACAGCTGCTCAATAGATGGCATTGCTAGTACATTGCATTGCTGCCATTGTCATGCAGCAGACAGCAGTGCTTTTGTCATTTAGATTTGTTTTGTTAACATGTGGGTGCAAGTTATATCTCGTTACTGTATTCAAACAAACTTCATAAACAAACTATAAACCCTCATTATGACTGAGAAACCTAAGTGGTGAAAATATTTGGAGTGTTAGTAAGAAGAGGCACACTATAACTATGGAAACCAACGTAGAAATTATTAAACAACATGAAAAAGGTGAAAAGTTTGTAGACATTTCATGTGCTTATGAAATGAATGAGTCGACGATTAGAACAATTATAAGAGATAATGATCAAATCTGCATAGAGTAAATATGTATGTATGCATTAATTTTCTTGCAATTGCTTATGTTTTTACATATGTATGTATGTACTGAATATATTTTCATTTTCTCAACCTTTTGTTTTTATAAGCATTAATTTTTTAGCTATAACTATTCATTGAAATGAACGTCAAATTTGTTGAACTGCTGTGTGCATCAGGTTACTTGAACTGAAACTCAAAAGAAGGCATTTGCTAGTACATTGCCATTACTACCACACAGCTGACTGCGTTAAAAAAGATATTGGTTTAATCATTGTTTGACTTACAGGGAAATTTTCAGAATGAATTAACCATGTAAGTCAGGGACTTACTGTATTAAATAAATGATTAAATGAAAAGTAGGCATCAAAACTTCTGTTTGGATCATCTTGTTGGTGTTAGTCACATGTTTTAGTTCATAATGGGCCCATTGAATAGTGTGATTAATATCATGGAACATTATAATTGCAGTAGATGTAATAAAAATTTTGTAAATATATACCTAGAATAAATAACATTACATGTGTTGAGATCTCAATGGCTACAAGAATGAAAAGATATGCCTACACTATTACTTATAAGCTTCAGGTGATTCAATACGCAAAAACAAACAGAAACCGAGTAGCAGCACATCATTTTGGTCCACCTCCTGCAAAAAAAATTATCTGTGGATGGAGAAAAGAAGGAGAAACTGTAACTGACAGGATAAGAGAAACATAGTCTTTGTACAGAGGCTGATGGGAAAAAACATTTGCAGTGATGTCACCAGTTATAAAATTCTGCTGGCTTGCTTAAATGAAAAAGAGTGCATTTATATCAAATCAATGTAAAAAATTTTAAATAAGATATCAACAAAACATCTAGATTAGCAAATGGTATATGGTTTACCTTTAAATCAAACAATTAAGTAGAAGTTGTTGATATACTTATACTTGACAGCCATTAAAATGAAACCATTCATTGATTTGATCTTATGATATATTAGAGTATTTAAATAAAGTTGTATGAGCATTAAATTGATTGTTTATAATTATTTAAGGAGGAAGAAGAAGAGAAAAAGGAGAAGAGAGACCAGGAGGAAGGTGATGAAGAAGGGAAGCGGAAGGAGACCCCATTTCAAGCAACAGCCGCACCAGATGTAACATACAGCATACGACATGTAGAAGAATCTTGGATTCATTTACTAAAAGCAGGTAAATTAAAACAGTATACACGATAGATACATTCTTAAAAAATTTCGTGTAAGGTGAAATCATGTTAGCCGGACACAAATTTCTCAAAAGAAATAATGTAAATAGAAGGGATGCATTCCAGCATCATAACCTGATTAAAATTAAATTAGAATTTCATTATGTATAGGCATAAATCATTAATCAGAATTACATTCTTGATTTGATTGAATTCTTTGTATGTAGAATTAGAATTAAAGAAGGTTTGTTGTCATCATACTCATAAATTATTACAATCAGCTGTGCATTTAGATATTTTGTTTGGTAGGCTTAAAACTCATAAGAATTCTATGTCCAATATATTATTTTTGTTGCATCTATCAGTCACAACCATATGCTGAATGCACTGGTGGCATGGTAAGATTCAGTGGCAAGTTCCATTTGGCATGTATTTTATAGGTAAAATGAATAATTTCTCTTTATTTTATCATCTATAAAAGCATCTTATAAATAGTTGCTTTTTACTTATTAAATATTATAAAATGCCAAGTATCTGTATCATTAGGTTTCAGAATGCACTTTAAATCACTCTTTGTAAAAACAGGCTTTATTTAGTGTGTGCGTCTGTTTGCACACAGACACACACTAAAGTTTTTTCACACACATATTTAATTAATTTAAAAATATGCAAATTAGGAGATGCTGATCGACTAAAGAGGCTGACAGTATGCAACTTTGACTTCTTGCTGGCTACTGTGCAGACAGCATCCATCTCGTACTTGAGGTGTGTCCTTGAGCATGCTCGCTGCTATCACTTGGACAGACATCTTGAATTAGTTTATGGAGCTGTGAGGAAGTCAAGTGATGTTCTCTCCCGTGATCCACTTCAACTGGCATCTCAAATCATTTGCTGGCTTCGACCTGTTGCAGGTTAGTCTTTGTCTTTATCTGGAAATATAAATATGCTTCAAATGAGGCTATAACTACATTTTTAGAATGATAGTTTTTGTAGTTGTCTTCTGAAACAAAATATAATAATTTTTTTGTTAAATATTTTCATAATGTAATCCTTCCGTACCAAAACACCCAAAGTCACTCGAGAATGCTCATTTTCTAATAAGGCAAACAGCAATGTCTGCAATAAATGCAAGCCACTACTTTGTGGCATCTTTTTATTCACTTTCGTAATAAAGCATTCTTTGTCAATGCATGGCTGTTGGCTCTGGTATTAAATTTCTAGATGATGTTTATTTTAACATTGTTTCTAAGTTGATGGAATGGCTGATCTGAGTGACAGTGCTATTGAGGAAGAAGTGAATGAGTTTCATCTGGAAATGAAATATGAAATGGAAAACTAAGTAAATCTTAAGATAAGAAAATAGTCAATCAAAGTATTATGGCAAATTTGAATTAGCAACATAAAATAATTGTTGAGTAATTATAAGATATATGTATTTTACAATGACCCAGGGATAAAGAATTTATGAAATAATAGGGTCTTTTATGGGGAATAGGTTCATTTAACCCAGTGTTTCTCAACCATTTTTATTCCGCGGCACACTTACACAAATAAAACAGGTTATGATGGCACACTGATCCCATTTTCCAGTGTATCTCTCTCACTTCTCCCAAAATTCCATGGCACACCAGTTCATGCCTGATGGCACACCACTGATTTAGCCCCTTAACACCATCCAGCGTAATATATATGTTGAGCAAAAACTTCAGATGTCGCTGTCTGATGTAATATGTACATTTGAAAAACTGCTAACTTTCTTGATTTTTCCTTCTCTGAATATTCTTTAAATCTAAGTAATCATTATGTATTTTAATAAAGGATCATCTGGCTTTACAATTTATGATTAATATTTTAAGTAGCTCACTTTCTTATTACTAATATTCCATTATTATTTTATAATAGAATTTTTCATATGGCTAAGGTGATAGTGAAATGAAGGAGTTTCAAAAACCTCAGGCAATACTAACAAGGGAAGCCCACAAGGTGTAACACTCGTATCGGATTGAGACTTTGCAGAATGAAAATATATACAAAATAGTGGGCTCCTATTTCTACCTAGGTGTCATCTCAACGTCGTTTACTAGAAAATGCCCTTTGAAAATCGTGATCCGAGAGTCAACAAAATAATAATGGTTCAAGTCCTTTGTTAATTATCCAAGAGTGTTGGTGTAGGGGAAACGAGTCCGAAGGGACCAAAATTTTTTCCTCTTGATTTTTACTTTCTCCATGTACATAGTATGAGAAAATATTGTTTTCATGAAAAAAATCGAACTCAAGATTTCAATGGTAATACATGTTTTAAGGTTCCCTGAACACATTCTGACTAGTTTTGCGATGATGTCTGTGTGTCGGTCTGTCTGTCGGTCTGTATGTGATAGATTTTTGTGGGCTCTCTAACTCAAAAACTATTAACCAGGTCAATGCAAAATTTTATATTTAACATTTTTATAAAAGTTAGAAGATCTGAGTTTTTGGTAAAAATCGGTCGACCGGAAGTGGGTGTTTACTCTTGTCACTTATCCGTTATTTTGAAATATTTGCTTTAATATTTGATAAATGTAAAAATGTATTGAAAAAAAAGTTGTAGGTAATTTAATTTTCTACAACCTTTGTTTGTTACATTTTTCCATATAATGCATTGTGTAAGAGATAACTTATATTTTTAGCTACCATCACCACGCCACCTACCGAAGACTATTGATGCTTAGTTACATCTTAGTAACGCTCCTTTTTCTTTTCTTTATTTTCAACCAGAAGTAAATATTGACAACGATCCCAGAGCTAACAACATCTAATTTGCCATATAAATATGGAGAAAGTCATGTGTTGCCCACATCAGTTTATTTTTTTGCAATTCCCAGCATATCGTCGATAAAACTTGCACGACATTTAAAAAAATTCCATGCATTATAACTACTAGTTTCTTCAGCGTAATTCTTCACGAACATAATTCTACGGATCACTACCCATTTGCTTTATAATCATGATCAATACATGAAGAGATTTGAAAGGAGGAATAGAGAACAATGCATCAAAATAACCCAACACTATTGTGACATAATGACAATTATAATTATAATGGCAATAATTGACTCAAGCAACCGATTTACCATAATGAACAATACATGACGAGATTTGAAAGGAGGAATAAAGAACAATGCATCGAAATAACTCAACAATATTTTGACATAATTACAATTATAATGACAATAATTGACACCAGCAACTGATAACGAATCCCTTTAACAACAACACCGTAACTTTAATAAAAACATTATAAAATGACTAGATGCTGAAGAAACTAGTAGTTATAATGCATGGAATAAATGTTTTTTAAATGTTGTGCAAGTTTTATCAATGATATGCTGGAAATTGCGAAAAAAATAGTTTAAAGATGTGTGTTTATATGATATTATTTCCATATTGCCTTTAGCATTTAAATCTCCTCCGTTTTCTGGGGAGGGTTGCGATTAATTGTCCTCCATCATTGAGGGGTTAAATTTGGCTGGAAGAGGGTTAAACCATTTTCACTACACCCTTTTTTCTTGATTGGATAAAATTTCATCCTACTACATAGCTGAACTACCAAATAAAATTGAACTATATATTTTTAGCATAATAAAATTTGTATTACAGTAAACAATTGCATTAAAGGTAAATGTTTTAAATTATATAAATAAAATTATTAATATTTCAAGGAAAATTTGGGATATTTAAATAATGCATGTTTATGTTTGTATAAATTATCATATCTCAGGACATCACATCATTCCATAGACTCTAGATGATATCATGGGCATATATATTCGTATAAGCACATTCAGAAACCATACATTTTAATGTGAGTGCCTACATTTGGTGTACATTTAAATGTGTGCACAGATGATGTGTTAAAGAAACCTGTTATATTAATCAGTTTTTTACTGTCTCCGCTAAAGAAATAATTTTCATATGATAGAGCTAAAACAGCTGAATAGCAACAGATATCACCAAATACCAAATAATGATTTTTGCTCCTATATCTGTCATATGCATATTCAGGTAACCATACTGAAATGTGCACAAGTTTTGAGATTTTTTATTGTAATACAAAGTGATTTTTCTTGCGCTTGACTGAAAATGTGTCATATTTTTCTCCTTATATGCTGTATGCCATACCTGTCAGTAGTATTTATTAATTACCATGAAAAATGTCTATTTAATACTGTATTAACTCTAAAGGAAGACAAAAGGTTATTTTCCAAAAATTTCTGTAAAAAATTTAGGGATCATCTTAAAATCAAATACAGAGGATTCCCATTATATGTTGGGTTAGGGACCACAAAAGTGTAATGTATATCAAAACCAGTTATAAAGAGGAATTTCCCCCATAAGAATAATATTAAATAGAATTTGGGTTATGGACCGTAAGAACGTAGCCTTCACCTATGCAACCTATCAATGACATTATCATTTATGGGAAAGCTAAAGCTTTTAGGATTATTTTTATCTTCATTTGTTTTCTTATCTTCAAACGGTGTTAGTTGACTATGAGTATTTCCATTGGTGAGAATAATATTTTCCTTAGTAATTCTACTTATTACTTCAACTTTTCCTTATATTTTTATCCATATATTTACATCAGTGTTAGCAGAAATTATAAAGTTAACACCATATGTTATTTTTTAAATTGGTATTACATATTTTTTTCCTTAATAGACCTTGTTTTTTATTGTGGTCATCTTATATTTGAAGTCGTCTTCCTTTTGGGTTAATATGGTATTATGTCTGAAAAGTCCTATTTCCATTATTTTGGTCTAACCTATTTCTATTTTACATCATTTATTGCAACATAAAGTAGGTCATATGACCACGGTATCATCTAATACATATTTGACAATAAACATGCTATTTTATTCAATTTGACTGAGCCACACCCAATTACTGATAAACTCATAAACCTTATCCAGCATGTGGGAGGAGAGAGGTTTATTTCATCATTCATTCAAGTTGTTGAAAAATCTTCCTAAGGAAGGTTTATAAAAATTTTTGTTATCTATCATTTTATGCTTAAATTGTGATATCTTTGTTATTATTATTGTATCATAGTGTCAGATTCCTCATTATTTCTTCATCATTTATTTAAATGCCTCATTTTGCAATTATTTTTTCTCAATCCAATACATTCATATGTGCAGACTGAATTCTTCAGTGCATATACCATTTCTCCTTTGGTTACTATTTTATTTGCTGTTGTCTCCCATTAAAATCTTATTTCATACCAGAGAGTCATCACCACAGCTGTGAATATCCCACTATCCCTTCCTCCCCTGGTTTGTGACTCTGTGATTTGTGTGCATGACATTTAGTGGCTTATGTGGATGTATCTGCTCAGAGGGCAGTGGGGACCTGGTTGGGGCCATGATCATGTCTGCCATGGCGTGGTGCGACGGCTACAGTGAACCTCTATTGGTGCCACTCAATGGTTGGCTTCAGCCTCCTCTACCACTACAGATTAAGAGTGAGTGAACATTTTGCTATAATTTTGCACATTTCTTTAAACCTGCTTTGCTCACATTATTTCATTGCTCAGGCTACTTTGTGGAATTCAGATTGTAGCAAGTAATTTTGGATTTTGTCAAACCATTTCTTAATTTCATTCCTTTAAAATGTTCTTAAATTATTAAAAAACATTTAAAATACTGAATATTTACAATTAGATAACAGTGCTATGTTTAATTCAGAGTTTTCCTATTTTTTATCAATTACTGTATACAAACATTAGTGTAAATTTACCAATTATTTAGAATAACAATACTTTTTCTATTTACCATATTAGTCTAAATATAGTCCCCCCCTTTTTGGCCTAAATATTAGTAAAAAAGTAAGAGGAGGTATTATATTCGCGTCCAAAAAATTAGCAAGCGAAAATATCACCACCTGCAGTAAGTACATATAACAATTAATGCCCTCACTTGATTTGATTGTTTAATGGAGAATTTCTTGATACATATGCTTCAATAACTCAATTCTTTTTGTTCAATCTATGGAATACTTGCCTTAAATGTTCATATTTTCATAATAGCGGGAATTGCAGAAGTTTTCACTTTGAAAGCGTTGATTGTCTAACTTCATCCCTTCCTAAAAGTATGTCCCAAATATTGATATGTAGTAGTGACACCTATCATTATTTTTGAGAAAATGTCATTGCAAAGAAAGAAATTATCTTCGTTACTCATGTTGGCTGATCAAACTGTCCAGCTTACGCAGTTGTTGATTGTATATAATGCAATCGCATTATAAAAGTATTACTTACATAAATCAAACTTTGGTGTTGAAGGTGTTTCAACTATCTACAGAATGTATTCCTTATTGTGATATTCCGAGGCATAAATATCGGTTGCAATGAAAATACAGGCATAATAAATTATGAAAAGAATATGTTAACTGCAAATCTAGTGATAATTACTTTTTTATACATGCACAATTCAAGTAGCTATTGTCAATGGCATCTGAAGGATATGAATGGAATTTCAATAACATTCATAAATGCAAAGTTTTCAAATTTAGTCCGGTAACACTTGATACATATTTAAATTATGCCTGCAACTATAACACTTGAAATGTGATGTCACCATTTCATTGTAAATTGATAGCTGTAACTAAGTTGCTAGTACATATTAAAACTTGTTCTTTAGAATATTAAAATGGAGGTCTGGAATGGGGTTCAAACCTTTTTCCAAAATTGAGGCTTCAGAAATATGGGGGGGACTATATTCAGGGAGGGACTATTTTCAGACTAATGTGGTGATTGTTTCATTGCATCACTGCATAACTGCAAATTTTATACCCAAACAGGCGTTCAAATGCCATCTCCCATACGGCTGATGGAGGCAACACCAACCGGTCAACATGTTGTGGTTATTTCATGGAACTCGCCCAATGAACCTCAGCTTTGGAGCATCCCTTCCTGCACATTAATCCATTCCTTCCGGCCAGGCCACTCTGGGCCCATTGCCTGTCTTTGCCTTTGTCCTGTTGTGGTACCAGTGGCCTCTGCCGACTCCGCCAATATCCCAGCCTCCTCATCTGCAACATCTTCACTTACTCCTGATGCCCAATACCTTATCACTGGCTCAGAAGACACTTCAGTCATGGTGTGGGATTTAACAACTTGTAGACTAAAACTCAGAATAATGTGAGCATAGCTAATATATATTTTTGAAAGTTTGGATGTTTGTGCCACTGTAACTGAACAACTACAGAACACAGGAACAAGAGAAGGATTTTTTAACTTCAATAATAAGAATATAGAAATGGTGTGGTTTTTAAACAGATTTGAACGACATTTTAAACTTTTTTCCATTTAAATAACATTGGAAATGGTGTAGCTAATTTTCATTTGCATTTAAAAATTACTTAAAATCATTGAACAAATTCAAAACTTGAACCCAGAAATGAAGAAAAGTATAAAGTTTCATATTCTTATGGCCAAATTTCAAATACTGGCCATGTTTTTTTCAAAATTAAGCTTCTAACCACAAAATTTCAAGTTTTTTAATTGAAAAAATGTTGCTCTCATGACAACTCAATTGCTGCTAATTAAGTAAATAGCATAATCCAAATTACGTTGGTATGTAGCAGGGATGGCAAATGATTTTTTTGTCACCTGCCAAGAAGGTAATGTTAATCATCAGAATTGTTTTCATGTGTCACTAATTTATTCCTTCTCTAAGAAACTTCATATTTTATACAGAAAATACAAGCTTATGCATACCAAGTAAAATTGTACACATGCCACTTTGGGCACACATTTCATGTATTTGCCATCACTGATATAGTGCCAGTAAAGGTGTCTTTTGCAAAGACAATGAGCCCCAAAATCAATCATGAAGAGTTGTCGGGTCCATCTATGTGCATATTGCTTTTCTCATCTTCAGTTTTACATAGCATGTTCAAGGGTAATTAAACGAAATAATTTGTATATTCTTTTGGCAAGTGGCAAAACCATCAACATAATCTATGAGGAAATATTGTAAAAGGTATTCCACTTGGGAAGGCTCTACTTTGTGGAAAGATTCCATAATGTAAATAAAAAGAGAATATTGTATATTTCCACTAACAAATTTATTACGACCAGTTTCGCCTATTATACTTGATGATGCTGTAACAGGTGAAACCGGTCATAATAAATTTGTTAGTGGAAATATACATTATTCTTTTATTATTTACATTATTGTAAAAGGGTTTTCAGTGTGTTTTTCAAAATTATGGAGGTTGAAAAAGATGATGTTTTGTTTTTGTAGTCATGAAAGATGGCTAGTATCTCCTTAAGGAAAGAAAAGGCTGTTCTGCTAGTTAGTAATTTTTAATCTAAGTGAACCATTATTATTTCCTGGTTTGATCTGTGTATGCATGATTGCTATATCTTCTGTATTGTATGAACAAATAAGTAAAATTACCTATATTTCAACAATACAAATTGCTTTTTATCATAATTATCAACATTAATGGCCATCTCTTCAGTCATTGGTAAATTAATCTCAGCATCTGGCTATGAGTAAGAAGAAATATAATAGTATCTTGTTGCACAAAATTTACTAAAGAATAGCCAAGGAGGACCATATTAAATGTTTATGTGAATTCATGAAATATTTTTATATATCCTTTGAACAATTCAGGGAACACATTGCTCCAGTTCTTTGTGTGACATGTGCTCTGGGCAACACAGTGGTGGCATCTGGTGGTGAAGATTCCCGAGTCATATTAACTTCCCTTGTAACTGGTGAAGTTATCATGAAGATTGATCATCATCGAGGTCCTGTAACTGCTGTTGCTGTGAATTCATCTGATGACGTTTTGGTCTCTGGTGAGAGAAATGTTTTCATTATTTTTTTTGCTTCTGCCACATGGCCCAAATTTATTATTTTGAACAAATAGTTTAATAACAATTCATTCATTCAAGTTATAAGGTCTCCAAATTTATTTCTCATAAAGTACACAAGATACAGAAATGAAACTTAAGTCACTTTTCAACATAGTCTCCTAGAAGCTGCACACATTTTTCACACCTTTTCTTCCAAGCTGTGACGGCTGTGGCAAACCTTTTTTGGAGGTATGTTCAGCCCACTGGCAAATAGCAGAAGCAGCTGCTTGTCGGCTAGGAAATCTTCTGCCATGAAGAGCATCCTTCATTGTCAGGAACAACCAAAAATCACTAGGTGCAAGGTCAGGCAAGTATGGAGGATGTGGGATAACCTCAATTTTGTTGTGTGAGCATTGCTTTACACAGGTTGACATGATTGTCTTTTTGTTCCTTGGGAAGCTGCCTTGGAACCCATCTGGCTCACACCTTGCTCATTCTGAGATCTTCATGAAGAGTGGTATGCACAGAGCCAACAGAAATGCCTGTAGCTGTTGTAATTTCATCCACTGTTAATTTCCAATTGCCCAAAACCATTTACTCAACCCAGCATATGTTGGCTTTGGAATGACTGCTTTGAGGTCTTGGTTCACGTGCTTCATTCTCGCAAGACTCCTGTCTTTCACAAAACTTATGCACCCAGCTACACATATTTTTTACACCCATAAGGCCTTCAGGACACACTTCTGATATATCCCAATAAATTTTAATAGGAGTTTTTCCCCGTGAGATGCAAATATCAGATAATCATATGTTATTCTTTATGAGTGAAGACCACCATTTTAAGTATTACAAACATAGTATGCTGTTTGGAGTGCTGTAATTGATGTGAGGTATTGCATTGTCCTGCCATATTTTGAGAACATTCAAAACTAACTGACAACCATTTTAAAAGCAGTCCCAATCATATATTTGATTATTTTGTGAGAAATAAATTTGGAGACCTTATAACTTGAATGCACCTTGTATGAACACTTAAAGAAGTTATAAGCTTGTACAAACAAAAAACTTCAAATTCTTTAAAAAATGAGCAATTCTACATTTTTGTCATCTTTACAGGATCTTCTGACTCCACTGTCTGTATTTGGTCATTGGATGACTTTGTACTCCTCAACACGATACAGTTACCATCACCCATTGCTAAAGTTTGTATCTCCCCCAATTCTTCCTTCCTTCTCGCTGCTACTGATCTTCATCGACTTTGCCTACGATCGCTTGCAACGGGTTCCCAAATTCATTACCTGAAAGGCCTCAAAGCAGATGTAAGCAATCAATCTTATTTGTAATATGGAATTTAAAAAAAAGAATTATTCAGTTTCAATTTTAAAACATGAAGTTTGTTTGCAAGCAAATCTGATGGAATCAAAATCATTTTGATCAACCAGGTGTGCTCACTGAGTATAGCTCAAGATAGCCAACGAGCTGCAGTGGGAAGTTCAGATGGACGTGTTTATGTATTTGACATGCTTGGTGGATGCCTCTCACGAACTCTGTCTTCTCACCCAGCGGCACCAGTTACAGGAGTCAGCCCAACTGCCCATGATGACTTTCTTCTCAGTGCTGGTATGTTGGATTTTTATGAACTTTTTCATAGTGTAATGTTTATCAAAGAGCTTGCAAACATATTTTTAATTATTGACATTAAAGTGTGATTGTTTAAGATACATTCCCTCAACTTTTACCTAAACAGTGAAGTGACTGACATTTAAGGAAGCTAAGAGGGACATTTTCAAATATGTACCAACTATAAGGAGGTATGCATTACGAGCACATCGCAGGTTATGTAAGCCTTGACTTACACAAACCTGCACTTACATAGCGGCCCCATAAATTATGTATGAAAAAAATTTTGTTATGCCTATGTTAGCAGTTATTGCAAGCAAGCTCAAACTAAATCTTTATGTATGTGTGCAGAGAAAGAACACAAGGTGTGGGTTGTAATGCGATATCCCCACTTTGCTACTCAGTCAGTGTTGTCATTCTAGCAAATTTTTAGCCATATGTAGCAAACTTTGGTTTCAAATTATGCATAAAAAAAGGTTACAGCAACTACCTACTAATCTAGCGAATTGATGTAACAATCTTCCTAATTCTAGTGACTGGCTATAATTGGGGTATATATTTGCACTCATATGAATATAATAATAGATTGCATTGTTGTTACATGTCGGTGTGGTAGTGTGGTTTCTCTCCTAATCCCTTCAGTCTTTTTCTGATCATTGACGTGGGTGCTTGATCTCTTAACGTGTGTGTTCACTTTTGCAATCATGGCTAATAAGCACTTAGTATTTAGCATTTCAATGAACAGCTCTTTTGGAAATTCTCCTTGAACAGTTAAAGCAACTTTCCCATAACTACATAAGATGTAAATGGCTTGAATTGCCTTTGTTTTAGCATGGAAATTAACAGTTTGACAAAATTGACATTCTACATTTTGTTTACCAATAAAATGTCTATAGGATGCTGTGAAAGCAAACTGCACTTAATAAAAAACGACATTTCACTTTGTGTAATTCATTGATTTACATCGAGAATTAATTTATTCATCTTTCAATTCACACACCATAAGTCTTCATTTTCTTTGTAAATTTCATTTTCTGTTAACTATATTCTATATCCACATTAGCAACTGCATTTACATACCTCTATTTTAACAGAGTACTTGTAATGTACTGATGCAGTAAATTATACATACCTACTTTAATTGTCAGAGATTGCTTTTTCGAAACAGCTTTGCATGCTGAATAAACACCTTCGGGGACTGGATCCGCCCCATGGGCCATAGTTTCCCCCCCCCTGCTGTACTTTCATAGTTAATTTCGACTTATGCAAATTTTAATTTATGCAATGAGTGCCAGAACACATTACTTACATAACCCGGGATGTGCCTGTACTGTGGTGAATTTTTGGTGCATTTATTGATGCATCAGTCTTGGATTGATAGATGTGATAGAGAGCTTGATGTGAGCAGTGAGGGTATTACAGGATGGTTTAAATGACAATTTGAGATATAAATCATGATTTTTCAAAAAGCAGGACAAAAGTTGGGGCATTTAACAAAGTGATGAAAAGGAGGTGCTGTCCCTCCAGATTTGAGACTTTTGGTCTCACTACTAAACAGTTGCAATAAAATACCAAACAAGACTGATGTAACTTTTACATAGCTATGGAACCTTTGCTTTTGAGCAGAATATATAAATACTTAGAAGTTGTCAAAATCAAATAATGCTACAGAATTTATATACATATCATTCAGCTTTTTATGAGAATGACAGGCTTACTTATTCTGAGTGTTTGATCACTATTTCTAACAAATTCTCCATAATTGTATCGAAGAACTGCCATCATAAACAAAATACTTATATGTCTATTTTGAGGAGGTTTAAGTATATTATGACTGTAGACAGTATTATAGCTGGGAAGTTTTTCTCCTAGGGCAAGACCACAATACACAGCCTTGAAGCTCCGTAACTCTCTATAATTTTAATTGTGCTCCAAATGATAAATATATTGCATGTATTACCAGAAATACATAAAATCAATCCAACAATATTTTAAAATATTTATTACAAAATATATATTCAGGACTTTTCTATTGCCACCCCTTTGCTTCAACACCAGGGTTGATCGTCCCACTCACCCCTCCCTTTCTATGGCACTGGCTATTGGGAACTCTTTGCTGACCACATATGATTTATGGACTTTATCTTTCAGAATTTGTTCTTTTTCTTTGATTCTCTCTCCCTTTGTTGTTCTTATATCTTTTTACTTTCTCATATATATAGTATATTGAGAAAGTGATGTTATCGTGAAAAAATTCGACTATGAGATTTTGATGGAAATACATGTTTTAGGTGTCGGAGTCCATAAAAGTGGTTTTTGCCACACCGTCTGTCTGTCAGTCTGTTCGCTGTTCTCGAGCCCAAATGCATACATGAAATCAAATGATATTTTGTATTTGTGCAATATATCATCTTTTGCATACCTTTTTTTCATAAAAATTATATTGCGCAAAAATTAAGGGTAGTTGATTCGTGGTGATTTTTTGAAAAAAATTTTTACTCAAAATTGGCTCAAGAGAATTTGATTAAAATCATACCAATTGTAGAGATTGATATCAAAAATAATAGTACATAAGCCACATATCTCTTGAACACTATATGCCGTCCAGTGACATTACAATGTACGCTAAGCCTTATGACGTCATGCCTCTGCCATGATCCATTCAAACTCTTATTACAGCCTTATGGTTAAACTAAATTGAATGATATCTCATATTTATGGATAATATCATTCATAAAAGACATTCTGATTAGATAAATGATATATCGCAACAATTAAGGGTACTTGATTCTTGGATATTTTCAAACAAAATTCGATTTACTCAAAAATGTCTCCAAGGATTTCATTTTAAATGCATCCAAACATACAGCCTGATGTCACAAATAATACTAACTAAGCCATATGTCCCAAAAAATCTACTATATATCATCCAGTGGCATTATTTCTGTACAAGACGCTCAGCGCACGCGTCCGAGGGGAGAGTTAATTTCGGGGCAAAAAGTGTAGTGAGATCAAACATATGTATATGATAAAGTTTGTGCAATGTATATTGCACCATTTATTTTATCCTCTTTTTGTCCAATATTTTCATTCTTCCCAAATTCATTTATTTCTCATTAATTTTTTTTCCTATTTATGCCATTCAAAGTAAATCAAAATGATAGTAATGTAAACTTTCACAATTATTTAATCTGTAAATTTAACATAAATTGTTAATACCAAGCAACATAATCTTTTAACTTATTTTTTTACCTAATCATGTAAATTTAGTTCTTCCTTCCTCTTATAACAGAGAATACTATCTATACCTACTCTGGATAAGGTTGTAGTCTATTTCATTAATTAATTACTCTTACTTTTAAATTCTGGTGGCAATCTAAATGGAAGAATGAGTTTTCCATCCTAAAAATATATTGATGTTTTTGAGTGATTTTTATTACATTAAGCTTTTCCATTTGTTACTACCCAATTAGTAGTGATTGAATTATATATTACAAGCTCTGCACAACTTGCAGGTGGTAATAATTAAACTCAGTAGGTAAGTTTGCATATAAATTGGCTGTAATTTTAATGGGTCAAATATAATTTTCACTTTACATAAAATGTTACTTTGCATTTTGGATTTTTTAATAAATAATATCTCTCAGTTATTACAATGATAATAAAATATTATATGGCCTTGAGTTTCCAATTATTCATTACTAATGAGAAAATTTTTATATTGGCATAAAACATGTTTGTTTTGTAATATTATAGAGGTTGATAACATGGATATGTGGTTTTTAATTCAAATTTCCAACTGTAATACATTCCAAGTTGTGAATTAATTTTACAACATATGAAGTAAACCTGCATAGAAGTATAAAAAACCCCAGGATGAGAAAATTTGGTTGTAAATATTAAGATGGTGCTTGCTATGCTGTGACATCCTAGGTGGAAATAAGATATCAGTCTGGAGTTTCCGACCTAGAGATGGTCTTCCAAACATGGGCACACCACTTGGAGTTTTCAGTGCAGCTAGAGCAGGTTTGGGTGGAGTGGCTGCAGATCCTGAGAATCAGACAGTCCGTACTGGCAAGGCAGCAATGGCAGCACAGCGACCACATGATGCTCCTACTACTTGTGTGGACATTTCTAGAGATGGAACAATGGCAGTGACAGGTGAGTACATCTTTGAATTATTATTTATGAAATTACCATTTTCAAATCCTTAATCTCCTGTGTTGGAATTTAAATTTCTCTCTTCCTGGACATGAATTTCAAGGTATGTACTCTTGTAAACTTGAGCATAGATACTACCTAGATCAAGGAAGGTATACGCTGGCAAAGTGAAGTCCTTTGTTGCAGGCTAAAACCATTATGATGCATCATATGAAGTGCTAATTCTTGGGCTTTCAATTTAGTGATATCCCATGTCATTGGTTCACCATCCATTCTTTGAATATGCACAAAGTTTGCAATTTCCTCTTCTAATACATGAAATCGACCTTGTTTTGGTCCACTAAATGATCTCCGTGTTGAGTTAACACCTTCAAGTTTCTCTTTTGCTTGCTTCCACCATCACAGTCACATTGTATTTCCTCCCTGCCACACAATTATTTGTTTCTTCAGCATAGCACCACCATTAACTTAAAATTTCTGTAGTAACTTCTTCTAATTCCTTTCGATACATTCCCTCTTACTGCAGTTCCTTTTTTTCTTTACACACTCTACCATTTGTTTGGGGTATCTTATTTAAAAATTATAAATAATAACTTGTCACTGTTTCACTTTAAAACTCAGCAAAGCGTGATTTACTCAAATGCTCTCGTAAATTTTCTACACTCCGAAACTCACGTCCACTTTACGTCTGCCGTTGGCATACCAAACGCAAAGCATCATGTTTAAATTGTAATAGATACGTTTAAATTGTATTAGTCTTGTTTACATTGTATTACTAGACACCTTAATTTGTGCCTACATGACTTTGTGTTTCATACTATACATGGAACTGCCCAGCTGTAGTAATTTTTTTTCAACTTGTCACGCGATTACCTATCCAGCTGTAAACACTTCCCTACTGCTAAAGTGGAACCATTGGTCTTTGGGAGCAATTTTAAGAAATTTGTAAATATTAAATATGATGTATTACTTTATGCAATAATAAACATTTTAACGCACATATACTGGACATCTGGGTATTTCATGGTGCATTTAAAATGGGTGTATTCTCACCTTAAATCCTCACTCCATTCTAAAACGATACCTAATATTTTTAATGGTATTTTTGTGAAAAAACCTTGTCTTCCTTTTGGGTAAATACAGTATCCTGAATGTGCCCATACAGCTGGATTTGATTTTGGATGTTTCAGATTTTCATCTATGTATTTGAGAAAACCTACATACAGGGTCATTCATGACTTTACATCAATACTTCAGAAGCTTATTCCTGAGGCCAGATCAGAATTGTCATATGAACATTGGTCTGATTATCAACAGTAACTTACATAATGTAATTAATAACTTTTCTCATATGTATGGAAGATTTACCTTATATGAATAATTACCACATTCACACTCACAGGCACACCTACCTGGTATACAGAAAACTAATTCTCTCAAGGAACCAAAGTATTATGCATGCAAGTTTGTGGGAAAATGATTCTGCGCCAGGGACTCACACCAATGCATAAACACACACATACATTCACACAGAAAATCAGGCAACTATACCAGTATTTACTTATAATCCTAAATGTATATTTTGACATCAACAATGTCATCCTCAGTAGGAAAATTAGGGAAATTCTTTCAGTGTATAAGGTGTTAAAACTTTTCATTTATTCACCAAAGGCAGATTGCATATTACAATTACAATGACGACCTAAGCATTACTCAGTTCTTAGAGTAACCGTTTTTGGTGCTAGTCTCAGGGGGAAGAAATATTCCACTTCCTCTTAATTTTTAAAATTGCATTTCATTGTAACGAATATATTTTGGTCGTCCGCACGACTTTGTTATACTGACATTTCACTGTATATGATCTTTTTTGCATTTATCTTTTTAACTACTGTTGATGCTGTTATTCCTTGTGGGTTATTATATTTTAGGGTGAAAAACAATTTAAATATTATGATTGAAATTTTTGTCTTTGCCATAAAATTATCAATAAATCAGTATTTTTTAAACCTAAGTAATGTAATATCTCTATTTAATAGGCTCAGTGGACTGTTTAGTTAATGTTTGGAGTGTCAGAACCACACCAGAAGTTCACTGCACTTTAGAAGGACATACAGCTCCTGTTTCAGCAGTAGCATTTGCTCCTAGTGGTCTTTTTGCGGTGTCTGGCTCAGAAGATCGCACCGCTCGTGTTTGGGGTCTCACCCTTGGACTTCTTGTTTCATGCTTCCGTGTAAGTGCTTCATTCCAAATCTTTACTAAATTTTATCAAATTCTCCTATGTTGATGGATAATATTACTGACAAGATTATCATCCAAGATTATGTATTTTTTTCAATTTTCTATGTATGATTCCTCCAAAATATCCATCGTATCTAACTGTTGACATCCAACATTTATAGCATAAGTTTCATCTTTAAATGAAATAGAAGCCTCTCTGGTATTGTAAAAAAATTAGTGATTTTTTACCTTTTTGTAAGTTTTTGAAGTTTTTTTCAAAGATTCTTCTCCAAATCATTAGAAATATATCCTCATAGAAAATAAAAATAATGCTTATTAACATTATACAGTCATGCCTCATTTAGCATGTTTGTGTTAGAGCTATTGTGATATAACATGATTGGCATCTTGGAACAAATTTTTATTATTTTTTTAAAGTAAAAAATAACATCTGAATTATACTGTAAAATTAAAATACTGTGCAACATGTGCATTTTTGCAGGTTTTGTTTTGTTTTCACTTGCTTTAGCACTGGCCAATCACCATTTGAGGTCTTCACTTTAAACATCATTAGATCAGTTGTCATGAGCCATAGTTATTTTGGCTCATTACTAAAGCAAAAGTAATATTTAATAGTTAATAGGAGAAAACTAGTTCAAATAAATCACAGCAGAATAGAGAAAATTCAGTGAAGGCAATAAAATTGCAAGAGATAATCCTAGATTATCAAGGAAAGGCATACATCTTGAGGAAAAGCTTAAAGTGATTCAATGTTTTGAAAAAAGATGAGCATCAGAACAATATTGCATAGAAATTTAATTCAGAAACAATTCACATGATTCTGTTAAATGAAGACAAAATAAAATTTCTATTGAAGCAGTCATTGTAATAACTGTGAAGAAACTCACAGAATCACATAGTAATATCTTAGAAAGAATGAAGAAACAGCTAGTTTTGTTGATTGATGCTAAACACTTTTATGAATGCATGCCCCGTAGCTAAGCAGTCATTTGCAATACACTATTTGAACATTTAAAGCAAGATGGTGATTTTTCTGAAACATTTGATGCCAGTTTCAGTTAGTTTAACAAGTTCAAGCACCACTCATATATTCAAAGTGTTCACTATCAGCCAAATCAGCCATCACTTAAACATTGTATGTATTATTTTTATTAGTAACAATAATTAATATTAAGAAAACAATAATTAGTTGACATTATTTTCAATAATATTCATGTCTTTTTATGCATTTCTTGTTTATAAAATTTAAAAATATAGTGAACTATGCATTATCATGAATTGATCCTAATTAAGTACTATGTAATAAACTGTATGTTTAGCACAAATTTGGTTATTGAGAAGATCTTTCAGAATGCATCCTTTGCACTAAAAGAGGCATGACTGTATTATATTTAACTGATATTTATCAGTTGTTATCAAGGAACTATTTTAAATGATCATATTTCTAGGGACATGGCTCAACCATAACTTCAGTTGCAGTGATGATGGACAGCAGGAGGGTGGCAACGAGTGATCGAAGCGGTGTTTTAATGGTCTGGGCAGCAGACAGTGGTGCCCTTCTGCTCAGTCTGACTGGTGTGATACCAGGAGTTGGTTCCAATGCTCCTAACCCTGCTCCTTCTACCCCTGGTGTAGGAAGTGTTTCAAGGCTACAGTTATCTGTCACAAGTGATATGAGATATGCAGTTTCTGGAAGTGGAGATAATAGGTTGGCTGATATATGATAATGGGTTACACGTCAAAAGGGCAAAACAATAAAGTCGAGCATCAAAAAGGCAAAAACAAAAAGGGCAAATGGATAAAAAGGCAAATGGAAAAAAGGCAAAAAAATGAGCGAAAGTAGAAAACGAAATTAAAGGTAGTATAAACTGGTGTGTGGTTGGAACTGCTTTCCATCAAATGATATCCACAACATATCTTCTATCAAGAAATTGTTTCTTTGTGAACAATCGTGGTTTATTGGATCAGATATGGATACCAATCACTGAATTCTTCAATGTATTTCTCAAGGCCTAGCTATTATAAGATATTATTAAAATACATATTTAATAATTATTATTAAATTAAAACAATCTGATGTGACCATCACATTTATTTAGAAAATGGTAAGAATCCAACTCCCAACCACAACCCAACCCGGGGGAGAAAATAGCACCAATTCAACCACCAACCACTTAACCGAACCCAGGAGAGGAAAAAGAACAAATCCAACCTCCAACCACTTAACCCAATCTGGGGGGAGGAAAGAGGACGAAAACAACCCTAACCACTTATCTCATCATTAGTCGAAAATACAGCAACCATATAAAACCACCTAATTTTCTTCATTTACTAATTTCATTTTCTACTTTTGTTCATTTTGTTTTCACCTTTTTGATGCTTGCCCTTTTTTCCATTCACCCTTTTTGTTTTTGCCTTTTTGACGCTTCGCCTTTTAATACACGCCTTTATTGTTTCGCCCTATTGATGTGATACCATGATAATGTTATATTCTTTTTGATATTCTTTACAATTCTAAATTAATATTAACTGATTTATGATGATAAATTCATTAACTTATTGTTAGCATACATTAAAATATAATATGTTGTAATATTTTATGTCAATTTGTGTGACTTTATAACATTTATAAGCAACCAATGACAGATTTCTAAATTTCCCACTCCTAGGCCAAATAAATTTTCTGTCCCTTTATTAAATTTTTTATTACATGAATTAATTTGGCATTAAAAATTTAAATAAAAAATATTTATGATTTTCCTGTACATACAGTGGAACTTGGTTAGTACGTTCCTCGTTAGCATGTTTTCCTCTTTAGTACATCGATTTCTCAAGGTCTCAATTCCAATCTATTTAAATATTTGTTAAAAATATTTGGTTAGTACATCTTAAAATAATGACATTTCCTGGTTAGTACGTTCGATGAATCATCACAAAAAAATGCATCACTCCATAACTTGCATCTTAAGTAAAGGCAAAACCATAAAAATGTAGATGCAAGTTATAAACCATTAAAAATGGAATAGGTCCCTCAGTTTATGATTATATAACAAATATGTTGGACCTCATCCTGACACAATCAGCATTTTTGTGATGTCATGTAAGGACAAATCATGACAAATTAGCCATAGCGCTGTAGATGATGTTCCATTCTGCACATTCTCAAAGCAATGATATCGCTATCTGCCAGACCATGCCAATAGATGACATACACATAAACAGCAGGTGGCAGAAAATGGAGAGGGTGATGATGAAGAAGAACCAGAGCCACAATCTGCTCCCAGTCTGTCAAAAACAGTTAAGGCTATGGACATAGTATGCTGATAAGTGACTAGTTTTGTGGTAGGAGATGATGTTATCAATCTAATTACAAAGTTGTACGTAAAAATTTATGAACTGGGGATTAAAAATGAACAGAGTACTGTGGACAAGTTTTTTAAGTAAATGTAAAACATTTTCGTGATTTTTGTGCAAGTTCACCCATGGACAGTTCATCATTTAATTAACCTTTGATTCAATATATCGATTGATATATCGTTTGGTAGTCTATAGCATAGCATAGGTACCTACAGAATTCTTTCTATGGACAAATGTTGCTTAGTCTATGTGAATGTACGTAACTTGCTTAGCACGTTTTCCTTGTGAATACGTTCGTTTGTCCCATCCCCTGAAAAAAATACCAGGTTTTACTGTATATTGTTGTGGATGTCCCGCATTTATGTGATATAACAAGGCAACCTACCTGCTATATCACTTGATTGGTAAACTGATTCACTCAGATCTCTCTCTATCACCACAAACGTGACAACACTCCCACACCAACTGTCCGCTGCATACACTTCCGGTCATGCTAACCCATCACTCCCAAACCCCATGCTACTGCCATCTTGTGGGCATTTGCAACAATATTGATAATCAAGTATTTAAATTGGAATTACAATATCTGTTTTAACCCTTGGGCATGGTCGCCTAGGTGTATCACATCCAGAGCATTTTAAAATGTCAATATTTTTCTTTTCTGAAATGCTGATAACTGCATTTGATTAGTAGCTGAGTTTTGAAATGTTTTGAGGGATTTGTGACAGATTTTAGTGCGATTGCAACTTTGGAACAATAAATAACAAATTTCTTGTCAGAGCTCTGGGTACATTACTTCCACTGACTTCGCTTTTGTAATATTTTTTAATACTAAAAATATAAATAAATTGGCAGTTTTTATTCATTATTCTTTGGATTCTTGCATAGTTGGTTTGTATTTGTGTTATATAATGTTTATTGTGTTGTTTTCAACAGAAGACCCACCTACAAAGTATAAATCCAGAATGCTATTTTTGAAAGATTTAGCTATAGGTCTTATCCAGCCACAAATTAATATTTGTGCTAACCTTCAGAACCTTTCTGCACATCTTTTATGCACCTGTCATAAGCTTATGACATCAAATGCAGCAGAAACAAATGATGAAATTGAAATACAAAAGAAGAGAAAGATGTCTGACAAATATTTCCAATGCCAACTATGTAAAGGAAATGATCATAAAAATAAATCAATCTGCTCACAATTCAGTTTACACATTTGCCAAGAACATTGCAATTTCTTTTGTGATAACTGCTAGAAGAAGGTTTCTGTGCATATGGAGACCTTGTACACCTAAGATGATTAAATTTTTTTTTACTACTTCAAATCTTTGTATATTTTTTAAATAAGACATGAAAATACATCGCTTTTTCATTCTTTTTAATTTTATCATATGCTTATATTAATTTTACAATAACAGGTACATCACCCTGACAGTTAAATCCATCCAAAAGTACCTTAGAAAGGACTGGGTGTGTGACACCCAGTGACCTGGATCTCATTTGTGAAATAGGCAACTGCACTCGAGGGTTAAATAAAAAATTAGTTACAGTTTTCATCTTGCATTCCTTTCTGCATATAATTCAATTGTGTTATGGAAGTCAAAAAGTCAAAAAACTCCCCTTTTGAATGTGTATGTAGGTGTATTGATAAGGAGCACTGTTAAGTGGCACGACTGAGCCTGAGCTGCAGCATGTCACTGAAGTCATTCACTATATTTCTACTATATTTGTAATTGCTCATTGTCTGATCTGAATAGTCTATTGGAATGATGTTTTCATTAAAAGCTTCTATATAATTAATTATTCCCATTATTGCCCCAAAATCCTGTTTTTAATGCCATCTAATAACCATTACCACCCCTTGGCCATTGCCTATTTTGGCCTTATTGTAGATCCACAACTAATAACTCTACATAATATTTGCATTCATGGAAGAAAAGTGGTCATGTTCTTGTCAATTTTCTGGGAGTATTTAAAAAATTGTCACTACACATGATTCTTTTTATATAATTATATATTTTTTCTGTTACATGGTTCCATGGTTGTTGTCTCATACAGTCTTCGCATATGGAAGTTAACAAGAGAAAAAGAGGAGCGTGATTTAACTGTGTCACATAGTGAAGAAATCACCTGCTTTGTGCTTACTGCAGACTCAAGGCATGTCATAACTGGTTCTAAAGATGCTTCCCTTAAGGTCTGGCAGGTAAGCAAAACATTGATTGTATGTATTTTAAATATAATTGCACTTTTCCATCAGTAATACTTTTTTTAATTCTGTAATAATTATATTTATATTATTAGCTATCATAACACTGCATGACAGATAAAATTATAACTTATTTGAAAAATATGGATGAAATGTGACATTGTTAAAATTAAAAACAAAAATTAAAACAACAGTTTTATGAATACATTGATTTATTCCACATAACAAAGTAGTTCTGGAAAGAACTAATCTGCCTACTTTCCTTTCAACACAATTTTAATATATAACTAGTAGGGGTTTACACTGGTTTCCCGTGGTACACAAGTGCTTTTCGTCAAATTTGCCATAGGATAATCATATACTAATGTATTTGCTTTAAAATCAGATAATTATTTTTCTTTATATTGTGGTAGTCCTGCTTTTTTGATCCGTTCTAAACATATTCATCTTGTTTTCCCATTCTATACTCACCTTACAAACCAAATTTCTTTGAAATTGGTTCAGCCAATACCTTCAAAATTCATAGTTACAGAAAAATTTTAACCTTGTTATTGTGGTAGCCCTGTTTAGTTGACTCGCTTGAAATATGATATTTTGGTTATTTATTTATATGAAGATTAAATATACTCTATTTGGTTAAAATCCATTAGGTCAGTTCTCTAGAAATATGTGTAAAAGAAATATTATTTAACTTTTTATTGTGGTAGCCCTGCTCTTTAGCTCCACTTTAAACATCTTGTTTCATTACGGTATGTTGTACAAATCTTATAGACTAAATTTAATTGAAATCCATTCCCAGGGCTTACGAAGTCCCCATTGTACTTCATCCTACCAAGCATTCACTCTACTTCCTCTGGCACCATTGTCACCTTCCAAAAATCATTTACATTTTTCTTAAATTGTTTGACCAATTTATGAAAGGGCTTAAAGATTTCCTCAGGTAACTTATTTCACTCACAAATTCCTCGATTTAGGAAGGACTTCTTGGCGATGTCAGTTTTTTGCGGCCTATATTTAATTTTGTATCTATGGTCATTTTTCCTGATGTAGTTAGGTTTCTCTATTCCATTTAATAAATTTTCCCATGCCCCTTCCTTATTTAATATTTTTAATATCCCACATAGCCTATTTAGTTTCTTTTTATTTTCTAATGATTTAACGAATTTATCATTTCTGCTACACATTCAGTCTTCTTATGCTTCCCCAGCACCTACCTGGCAGCCTTTCTTTGTACCTTTTCTAACTTTTTTATCAGCCCCACTTTGTACGGATCCCATACATTCATAGAATATTCCAATATTGGTCTTATAATGGATTTATATACTAATTCTTTTGTGGCTTTGCCGCTCCCCTTGAGGTTCCTTCCTCATCACCCAATGTAAGGATTTATATGCCTTTCCCACAACATGATCGATATACTGTCCCCGCCCAAAAATAGCTGAGATATGTATTCCTAAATATTTACAGTACTCACTATTAGGGATGTTGTCACCCATTAGCTCATATTGCCTACATTCCTTAACTCTTCTTTTAGTAAAGGTTATGAGTTTACTTTTCCTGATGTCCATTTTATTAATTGATATCCAGGAAGCCACTTTCTCTAAGTCCTCTTGTAAGCTGCTCCTATCATTCTGATTTTTTATCCTCCTATATATTATGCAGTCATCAGCAAAATGATGTATATCTGATGTTATTTTTTCATGGAGATCATTGATATAAATGAGGAACAATAAGGTGTCTAGGACACTCCCCTGAGGGTCTCTCAATGTGACAGGTATTTCGTTTGAGTACTCTTGTCCTATTCTGACCCTTCGTGTCCTCCCAGTGAGGAATTCTTTTATCCAACTTTTTACCCTTTTGTCTACAGTTAGCTTTTCTACTTTCTTGTGTAAATGGTCATGAGCTACACTCTCGTATGCTTTTTTGAAGTCAATTTCCTCTCCTTTGTCTAAAGTGTCAGCAATATCCTGACAGAGCCCTAGTAGTTGTGTCTCACACTAGTATCCTTTTCGAAACCCATGTTGGTTTCTAAAGAGCCAGTTCTTTTCATACCAAAATTTTCAAACATATTTCGCTAATATTTTTTCTGTCAACTTTCACATGACCAGCATTAAACTTATTCATCTATAGTTCTCAACCTTACTTTTTTTTCACCCTTGTATATAGGAATAATGTTTGTCTACCATGAATCTCGAAAACTTCAGCTCCAAGGGTGCAGGCTATTGAAGCATAGTGAAAAAAGTAATATGATTATTAATTGAATAATTTTTAAAATAATTGAGATTATTTGGATTAGTGTGTATGAGCACGATACATGTTTTAATATGTTTACAATTCTTTTATAAATTGGGAATCACATAATATTTTAAATACATGACTATAATTGAGGTAGCATTGCCACCTGGCCAGTAATCAACCTGAAATGATTGTCAATAAATAAATAAAATTAATTAATAAATATGTCCAAATCCTTAATTACTGAAAGAGTTTAATTTGTAATTGTGGCATCCCTCAAGTTCACTGAAGATGCATTATTTTTCTTCTCTCTTGCTTACTCCTTTTGGGATTGCCTCATTTTCATCTCTGTTTATATCTTCAAGCTTTCCACTGCTGAATTCTTCTTCTTCTTGTAAGCCACTATTAATTTATGGAGACCAATGTGCCTTTTTCCCAACAATAACTCCTGCCATCTCCAGACTTGTCAATTAGTTCCTCCAAAATCCTACAATACATTTCCTTTGACTCCCTCACCCAATCACGTCACTTAAAATGCATCTAAAATTTCCTGTGCCACAATACCTGTTTTTTCAGGGCTAACAATTGTAAAGGTGGACTCCTGTAGTGCAAAACTCAAAGATTGGTCACAAAACTAAATATCTTAATCATTAAATTGAAGGGGGAAATCTCATGAGCGATAAGGTTTTCATAGGCTCTGGTGATGTACTGCATTCTTCGCCAACTCCACATGGTGGGGAGGCAACATCAATTAACCTTAGCTGGGAAATTCATGGTCAGGGAAAAAGCATTTTCTGATTGTTGGGAAAGTGATATTCTGTAAAATAATATTCTGGAAAATATTCAGGAAAATGATCATTCGGGAAAGTGATACCAATCCGTAAAATCTTATTTGCCATTGGCTCATGGTGTTGAAGGTAGAATATGCATAATGCAGTCACCACCAGCATCCACCAGGGTACCAGCTTTTGCTCAGTCTCACTTTGTTCTCATGTTCATGTGGCATCATGTACATAGCATCTTCTGCTTTTCACCTTAAATTGTGAATTAACCCATATTGAAATCAAGTCAGGAATGAGAAGGCTTCTAGAAGCAAAAACATATTTTATTATGGTATTTGCAGTTTATTTTTTTGTTTACTGTACAATACAGTACAGTATTTTTGTGTGTTCTGTATTTGGTGTTTATTTAGTTTAATTAAGGGTAAAAAAACTATTTTTCATTAAGTTAAGTATACTGTAGGTACTGTATAGATACTGTGAGAGGCTTGGACGATAACACCACACAAGGAGAGTTCTTTAGACAACAATGCACATACTTTGGGTTTCAACATGAGATTGAGATCACACATTATAAATTACTCTTACTCAAATAATTCTCACCAAATTTACACTTACCCTTGCACTTCGGTTTCCTCTAGCTTCCCAGAAGAGACCCCTCAATCCGATTGGCATTAACCCTTTAACTTCTATGCACATCTAAAGACGTAAAATGTTAGATATGCTCCCACTGCTATACATGCCTCCACTGCTATGCACATCTAAAGACATATCTTAGATTTTCTCTTAACTGCTGTGCACGTTTTGAACCCTGAAGTAGTGGAGGCATCTTACGGACACTCCCATAACTTGATGAATCTATGAATAGGGTTTGCTCCCAAATATACTACTGCTTTCAAAATACAATGTAATGTAATGTAAATACAATGTACCCTTTGTTTCCCCCTTGTTGTCTAAGCCTGTAGCACCAGCAGTATGGCAAAGAAACTACCAATGTAGCAGTTAAAGGGTTAAATACCAGCAGGCTATATTTGAGGTAGTGAATTTGGTAAAAATTGCTGCAGGTGCTATTTCTCAAACAACAATTCTTGACTTCTTTTCTCGAAAGAAATTTTTTGACTAAGGTCTAATAAGCAAAACACAATGCAATGCATACTGGTTGACACAGAAATCAATTAAAAATGACACAAACCAACTGCTAAGGAAGGATACACAAATGGAAAATGAAGCAATAAATTGAAGAGATGACCATGTATGCCCATTTTGACCGACTCCAAGAAAGAAGAAAAAGAAACGTTTGGATCTTTATTTCATATTGGAGAGTGGTAAATCATGCTCACTTAATAGATGACATCAAAGTAGAATCTTTCTAGGCAATATTTGTGTTCTTTGTTACTCAAAAAACCAGATGGGATTCCCAAAAGAAATTATTTTTTGAAGGAGTGCACTGGAACCACCACATGGCGAGAACCACAAATTGAGTTTACCTCCTGGATAACCACAATATGGTTACTTCTCACTCCTAACCCAACCATTCTTGTTCAGGCAGTTTCATGGTGTTGGAAAAAGAATGACAAAGGGAGAGCTGTCTGCGTTCTGAGATGCCAGCACATAAAGAAATCAGACGATCTAGAGACTTCCTCCTGCTGAAATCAATTATCCAAACTTTCAAGATGGGATGGACCTTTCAAAACAAGATGCATGACACCCCATGTGTTGGGCAGAATGGAAAATAAACTGAAAATATTTAAGGCCCTCAATACACACTTTAACAATAGATTACTAACTTTCCTTTGACAAATGGGATTACAGTAAAACTTCGCCAAACGCGGCTTCCCGCAACGCGGATTCAAATTTACGCGGTACTCAAATGCGTGATGAGCTTCACCGACCGCGGGAAGTGATTCACTTTTACGCGATTTCCTTGAATGACCATTTTCAATAAAAGGTTTGCTCTGAAAAAAATCGTACTACGATTATAGTGTTTTGTTAAGTCTGTCGGCACCCAATAAAAAATCATTCAGCGTTTTTAACTGCTTTTTTATCTTCAACTCCAACCTGGAGATTTCAGTTTTTCACGTCACGTGAGACTTAGCACTTAACTACCGTCATTAAAAAGAAGTCACATAAGACGCCGATGGATCTCTTAGCCCCCAGGAATATTTCCGCTGGAAATATCTTTTCTCCCCGAAGATACAACGCACACAAAACTCACTGCGGAGGTTGCCAAGACTGAATCACTAAGGTATTGACGAGATGAATTCTGGACGGTCAGAATCCCGACAATACGACGTAAATGAATCTACAATAAGAACCATGAAGAAGACGGAAGAAAAAATTCGTTCTAGTATTTGTGCCGATGCTTCTGCTAGTACCTTCTATGTTAGCAGATGAGATGCACTAAAGGAAAAGATGTTAAACATTTGGATCGAAGATCAGGCGCAAAAACGTGCTCCTTTGGATGGGTCTATTATCAGAAATTAAGCCCTTAGTATATATGAGCATTTAAAATCGCAAGAAAGTGGTGAAGAACGAGGAGCCTTTACTTTTCAAGCCAGCAGAGGATGGTTTGATAGATTTAAGAAGCGATTTCAACTTCATTATGTGAAGATTGCTGGCGAAATTGCATCTGCTGATCATGAAGCAGCAGCAGCTAAATATCCAGATGTATTCAGTGAACTCACTGAAAGGAAAAATTACCGACCTGAGCAAGTCTATAACGCCGATGAGACGAGTTGATTTTGGAAAAAAATGCCACAACGAACGTGGATTGCTAAATACGAACGGTCGGCTCCTGGCTTTAAAGTAGCAAAAGACAGATTTACCCTTCTATTTTGCATAAATGCAGCAGGAGATTTTAAGTGAAAACCAATGTTGCTGTATAGAGTGGAAAATCCGAGGGCACTGAAGAGCAAGACCAAAAGTTCGCTCCCTATATTTTGGAGGAGTAACAGCAAAGCTCGGGTTACTGCAAGACTTTTTCAGGATTGGTTTGAGAATTGCTTCGTTCGTGAAGTGAAAAAGTACCCGAAGGAAAAAAATCTTGCATTTAGGGTGATCCTCGTAGTGGATAATGCACCAGGTCATCCGAAATCTCTTGCTGAGGCCCATCCTGAAATTGAAGTTGAGTTCTTACCACCTAATACAACTTCACTTCTGCAGCCCTTGGACCAGGGTGAAATTGCACCCTTTAAGTCGTATTACATCCGCAGAAGTATTCTTTCAATGATGGAGACAAATCCGTCCTTAGGAGTTAGCGATTGCTGGAAAAATTTGATATTTCGAAGGCCATTGAAATAATAAAGGGATGAAGTGAGAAGTGAAACAATGAACCTTTGCTGGAAAACTCTTTGGCCTGATATCGTTCGTGACTTCCGAGGTTTTCCCGATAATACGGAGGACGTTAGGGAAATAATTAATGTCGCAAGACACATCGGGGGTGAAGGCTTCGAAGACATGGAAGAAAGTGATGTGGAAGAATTGTTAGAGTCCCATGCAGAGGAACTAACCGTCGGTGAATTAGATATGGCGGCGCAAACTTCGAGTGAAGGCGAAAAAACGATTCGGGGCCTGAGAAGCCAAAGTTAACAGCAAAAATTTTGGAGAAGTTTTTGAAGCAGGCAGAAGATTTAAAAGAAGCACCGCTGGAATTTGATCCTTCAGTAGAAAGAAGCCTGAAGTTCAAGAGGAGTCTAGAATCAGCTTTAGCTCCCTACGTAGAACTTCATAGGGAGTTAAAAAAGTCCAAACAGATGCCTATCACGAAATTCTTCCAGTCAAGGTCCGAGCACATCGAAATCACAAGACCGAGAGCAGACCATCTAATTAACCTTGGTGAGTTTCACTGTAACTTCGTTAAAATATTTCATTAAATCTTCAATAAAATATTTCTAGCGATAAATAAAAATTACGCGAAAATTAATGCCAGTATGTACCGTTTCAGTGAGTGCAAACAACTGGCGGTAGTGCCGCTAGTGTTATGCATCTGTGCAGAGGCCAATCCGGCATAGCTGAGGACCGATCATTGGATTCGCTGTCGATATTAATGAATAAGTTTTTAATATGTATTGTTTCAGTTCTGTGAACATTAAGTTTAAATATTTCAAAAATTGTTTCTAAATATTTATCACTGCGAGCGATGAAAGTGTCGTATTTAAGCAAACATTTCCAGGTATAAAGAGAAAACTATAAAAGTGAATGTCTGCCTAGTGTAAAATTACGCGATAATTTAATTTTAATTTTTTAATAAATATTTTTTTAAACGCAATACTACTGTATATAATTAGTTGATGCGATGTTTATTATCTTTTTTCGAGGAAATATAAGCAAACTATGTCATTATTATTGAAAAAACGCCTTCAAGGAAAACATTTTTCCGAACTCGGAACGGAACCCTTTTATTCCCATAAGACTAATGATTCCTCCAACGCGGATTTGCGCAACGCGGATTCGCGCAACGCGACACCCTTTTAGAACCTAAACCCCGCGTTCGGTGAAGTTTTACTGTACTAACCATTCATCTAACAGACTACCTCATACTAATATTTTTTAATACTTAACAATACTTCAATACTCTCTGGTACATTTAAACATACAATACTGTATTAAATTTTATCACAGCATTCCAAATCCATTTCCACTATGTTCTCCACAAATAGCACATGAACATGCACTGCAATGAAATCATGTAATTCTTCTCCTCTTAGAAGGACAAAATGCACATATCAAATGTTTGCTCAGTTCACCCTTATTCTGGCTCTCCTGAGACAGCTCTATTTACAGAACATTAGTGATCACCGACTTAAAGAGTATGACTTAATTTTAGGATCACCAATTTATGTTAAGGCTAACCATTTGTCTGTGAGACGACCTCAGCTGCATAGCATAAAATTTCCAAGTTAGAGGAGAAAAATTTTACGCTTAACTGAAACAGAACCCACATTCTGGACAGATGCTTTAACCATTTAATCTATAAATCCAATATATTTCTTCTTTTCCTTGAAATTTATGAAGAGATCCTTAACCCAAAGTTCCAAAGGTATAGGGGTGGCTAGTAGCTCTGGCTGCAAATGATAGGGTTATATGACTGAATACTGCCAAGATCAGGGTTTGTTTGTGTTTGTCTTTGTTATATTCTTCCTAAAAGGCTGTTTAGGAGGAGGTTAAAATAATATATGCAAATAAGTGCTACATTTAAAGTTCAAATTCTGCATAAAATCAGTTATGGTATTAAAATGGTAGAATGTGTTTTATTGTGTTTTTAATTATAGACACCATGAAAAAATTATACATACATTGGTAATAATACTTTTAAGTCTTGTTCATGTTCATCCCATATTTAAGACCAAAACAATGTCAATGCATATAAAAATATATACAGGTATCCCTCGTTATACGTTATCTCAATTTACGCGTTTTTGCCATAATGCGATTTTAAAAAAATCAAAATAAAAACCGCATACAATATAATTGCACGACCGGTGGAATTGGAGTAATTAGTAAAGTAATTTTATATGCGTACATTGTATAAGGTGGTCGATTATGGGGACTGCATCTCTATTTTACCAATTATAATTATCAATTCACTTTACGCGATTTCACTTTACACAGCAATTTCTCGGAACCAATTAATCACATAATACGAGGGATGCCTGTATTTAAAACATAGAATATTTAGATTTATTATACTTAATAATGCAACAAATGGAAAAACTAAGTCTCTCCAATAGCCAAGAAAAAGGTCCAGAAACTCAGACGTGCATTTTGTCCACAAAGTAGTCATTATCAGTGGCAGCCAAAATGCACGTGTTTTTCCCAGAATTTTTATGCCTAATCTAGAAATGTTTTTAAATTTTATTTTAGCCATAAGATAAACTCAGTGATTCATTCTGGAATTATTGTAGCATGACAAAAATATTTTAATTAAAAATTGCTCTCACTGAAAATTCTTCAGAAAGATTAACTTGGAGAAAAAGAACACCAGACATTAATTTTAAACGGAAATGGAAACATTAATTTATTCTGTATATAGCTTTTCCCAAAAGCATTTCTATTTTTTCCTATTGGATGATTTATTTCATAGGTGGCTGGAGGCAAGCTGGCACAAGTTTTGGTTGGTCACTCTGATCACGTCACATGTGTAGCAGTATCCATTCAACCACCTCCCCCACTGGTACCAGACAGTGCCAGACCTGGTGCTAGGCCTCCAGGTCTTCTGCCAAGGTCCCCAGCTCTGCCTGGCCTCCCTGTGCCCCCTCCAGTCATCGGTGAGAAAGTAGCACCTCCCGAGGCTCCTCCTCCAGTGCTGGTTGTGTCTGGTGCCCGAGATGCCAGTTTAATTGTGTGGGACATGGCAACTGGAGCTGACCTGCGCACCCTCTCTGGCCATCTAGCATTCATATCTTGTGTTGCTGTGGCTGCAGATGGAACAATAGCTGTTTCAGGTGCATTTTGATTTTATTATTGTATGAATGTCAAATTAGAAAGAGTGAATGATAGTGGCTAATTGCCAAATTCAGCCAAAACTATTCATACTTTACAAAAAAATAGACTATGTATTAGAGAAATTTTAGTGCTTTTTAATGGCTTTGAAAATGCTAACAAGTGAGGTTTAAAGTTGAATTCATTTTGAATTTAGTCGGGGTTCTTTCCAATGCATTGCACATTAGAATATGTTACAAATATTGAAGTAGATTATTAATGAAAGGGAAAAATGATAAGATAGATTCAGCAGAAACAAAAAGGTGAGCGGATTTTTAATGAATATGGTCAGTAGAGTTGAACCTAATTAAGGGCAGAAAATTGATCTGGAAAAGAAGTTGAATTTATGTATTTCTTATAAAGAAAAGGAATGTATCAAAAAACATCAAATTATTCAAATATCTACTTTTGCTTCTCTGTAAACTTATTTAAGCTTTATTTCATTATTCATATAAAGGCTCAGAAGACAAAAGTGTCATGGTTTGGGATACGCGTCGAGGTCTTCCATTGTCTTCACTCTCAATGCATGCTCCAATATTGGGTTTGTGCATGTCAACTGATGCATCACGAATAGTTCTCCATCTCCAAGACTGTGCAGCTGTGCCAGTGGCCTGTCTCCATAACACTCCTGCTACTTATGTCAAACTACCAGCATATGTCCAACCAGCTATGGAAATTGAGGGTACTTAAAAATTTTTCAATATCATTATTACCTATATAGCAGTTATATCTATATCCAGCAGCATAAAACAATTAAGGAAATAGCTGCTGAGGCAGACAGTAATGGCATTTTTTCAAAAGAAATTGTTAATAGAGAATGTTAAAATTTGTGTACTAGTATGATTAGTCTGAAATAATACTATATACAATTAAAGAAATAGCTGCTGGAGCAGACAGTTTTTAAAAAATCTGTTAATACAGAATGGTAAAATTTATGTATGAAAGTATGATTCATCAGAAATAATATTATGACAAAACATTTATCAAAAAAAGGATATTAAAATTACATTTTATCCCCATTCTACTGGCTAATAGAACCTCCATAAGAAAATGTACAAAACAAGACAGAATACTGAATCAATTAGGAAAAATGAAGTCTCTGGAAGCTTTCATTTAGGAGTAAGTGTATCAGACAGACAGATGGACAAACTGAGAAAACACACTCAAAATGATGGAATACTGAGTTGATTGGCAAAAGAATCACATCTCTAACTGCTTCTGCTTAGCAGTCACCATTACAGACACATAGACCTCCACAAAAAAATGTGCTCAACCAGACAGAACACTAAATTGATTCACCAAAAACCAAAGTCTCGATCTGCTTTCGTTTATAGTAGGAGTTAGCACGTAAGTCAGGTGGACAAACTGAAAGCATAATAGGATTTTTTTAAATCTGATAATAAAAGTAAATTTATATTAAATTTTTACCACCATTCTGCTGGCCACTAGAACCTCCACAAAAAGTGCTCAATGAGCAGGGCTGGCTTGATGGTGGTGCCATTGGTGCAACTGCACCAGGCCCCACACTTACACAGGCCCCGCACTCTCTAAAAAATATTGATTGTGTGTGTTAATTGCATTTTTAATATATCAGAAAAATATGGAAAACTCTCATAATGAGAGAAAAAGTTGCTTTATTTATTAAATCTTACTATTAAAAATTTATGAATCGTAAGAGGCACCGCGTGCACACTTCACACAGGGCCCCGCAGTTTTCCAAGCCATCTCTGACAACAAGTCAGAATACTGAATCAGCTGGTGAAAAAAGTCTCAAGCTGCTTTCATTTAGGAGGAGTTAGCATCTAAGACAATGGACAGATGGATAAACTGAAAATACAAGCCAAGTTTTTTAATAAACCACTAAAAACAAATGTTTGAGCTGATTTTTTTATGACTCAAAAGTAATAGAAGTCATCTTTAATGTTGGCACAAAAATCCATTCATCAAATAAACTAAATTTGATCAATTATCAAGGGGTACTCAAAATGATTCTTATTATGTGGCATATTATCATGTTACAATGAATTATTTGGATATTAGACCAATTTGTTTTTCTTTTCAACCTAGACTTACGCCCATCTGCACCTAAACGTCCAATGCGAAGGTTGTTGAAAAAAGAGGTGTCGCTTGACACTTACACATGGCAAAAGAAGTATGGCCACTTGACCTCATCAGCTATGGTTGCAGCTGTTGAGGAGCGCTTAAAACGGCGATTTTCTGTTTCTGCATCAATGGAAGAGATATCGAAAATTCCTGGATCCGCAATGGGCTCTCAGGTAATTTTTCTTTATCACCAAGAAATATAATGGTTTTCATTTTTTAAATGCTGCTGTTGTTGTTGAAAATGGTATTAATGATTTATCTCAAACCTTTAATAATAATTCATTTTAGGTCCTTGGGCCTGAACAGGCTGCCTTGGCCCAGTCACAGCATTTTGAACACCTACAGGCACTTTGGAACAAGAGGTCCCCACCACGGAGGAGGCAGAATCCAGTAGGTGTTCCTATTCAGTTTTTTCTTATGAATATGAAAATCACTTCCCTTCCTTCCTCTCTGCTCTCTAAATTCAATCCTGGCAAAACATCCTCTTTTCATTCGCTGTTGCAGTCACTGTCCAAGCAAAATTCTTGTAGCAGTCGTCGAGACTCAGCCGACCCAGGAGAGGATGATGGAATGGAGGAAGAGGATGAGGAAGAGGCAGATGAAGAGACAGGCAGCAACAACAAGAGGCATGGGATCCCTGCTGGCGCTGGGGATAGGGTATGCGTGTGAAGAGGGGCAGTAATTTTCGTATACTAAGAGACGGGGTAAAAGGATGAGTAAGTGGATCGTAGGTAATGAAGAGATGTGGCAACTCAGGGCAAAGATAGTTCAGAGGGAATTTTGTTACAGATGCAAGATTGTGTAAGATAATTGATTGGTCAAACTATACATTTTAGGAATGAAACAAAAGAGGTATATGGTTGGTAAGAGCTAGGCAAGAGGAAGCTGATTGAAAATGCAAGGCAGACTGTATAGGGGAAGAAAAATGGGTAATATGGTATTAGATGGTATTATTTGTAAAGGTTGATGGCCTGTAAATGCTGTTAACCTAAGATTGGTGTGTCTTCTCAAGCGATTAGGATAGGCTGAAGTTTCTTCCCTCTCCTTGACTATCAAACCACCTGCACTCTCTTCAATGGATCTTGTTGCATCTCCCAATGCTCTCAATCTGTGAATCTCTTCAACTTTTTGTCTACCTCTAACAGCTCTCTTTTTAAAAAAAATCACCTGGTATTTTCCTATCTTGGTTGACCAATCATTGCTACCTGATGGAAAAAATCCCATTTGCATTGGGACGACGTCTAGCTCTAAGAAAACTGTTATCTCTATTTTTCAAGATGAATATTTCTATCTCTATTGACAGCATGTGAAAACCATTCTGTTCTGTTTTTACTTCTGAGAAAGTGTGTCCACTCATTCTTTTATCTGACTGTTCCTTGCCTAAATAATCAAGTGATTACAGAGGTGTTTATCCTCTTCATGTGAACTGCAAGTATGATTAAGCACAAGAGGGCAATAATAGCATAAAACATTCCACAAAAATCAGTGTTTGTAACTTTTTCTACTACATCTAAAAGGAAATAGAGATGCACAAACATCATTTCTTTGTTGTTGTATAGGCTTAGAACTGTTGTATAGTTTATCTAAAATTTAATGTAGATAAGTTATATTTATTTACGATGAATATATCTCCAACTTAATTTATTAATTGTTAAAAATGCATTCCATTTCTATATTTTAATTGTTTTCAAGAACCTTATAAAGTTACTATAATTCAATCAAAATTTTTTAACATTCTTTGTATTTTTATATCAGATGATCATGTTGAGAAATATTTTGAAATTAAACTATTAAGTCATGTTCAAAAATATGTTAACAAAGGAATTCGTTTTTCGACCATGTGAATTTGTTGACATCCAAGGCAACTGATTCCTACTTCAGTACATAGGAAGAATTATTCTTTGCATTGCTTGCTGAAAACATAGAATTGTTTACTACACTAATCCCTGAAACTGTTATTCAGAGACTTAATTGTAAGACAACTTGAATAGAAATTCTTCAATTAAGAACTGGTAAATGTTGTGATGGAATTAATTTATTGTCATATAACCTGATTTGTTTTCAAATGCAGCATTTATGGCTAAATGTGTGTACTGTTAGCCATTAATATTTGTAGGTAGGTTGTTGATGGCCTTACATTTTCCTAACTAAATGCTGTGTCTATTCTTCCTGTGCGAAGGACCTTAAATTTGCCTTTTTCAGGCTGTCATCTTATTTCCTCATTTTGTGGCACACACTATCTGCAGCATAGGTGTGAATGTATAAAATTGTAATTGGACAATCAAACTCATCATTTCACTTCATACAATTGTGAACATTCTTTGTAACTTGTTTTCCTTTTGGATAGGCAACAGATTGTATTTTCATTTCCATAAATTCATTGACCATAAATTTCTCTCTCCAGTGCAATAAGTAAATTAATAAATTGCTTCTGCATCTATGTGTTTTTTCATGCATGGAGTTTATTCCACCTTGTTACATCAGATCACGTAAATGTGTAGGAAATGATATCAAAAAGAATTACTACTCTATTTTCAGTTTGAAGGACCATAATATCTCATTAGAAATTTATTCCCCTCATATCAATCAATTTAATATATATACAAAAAATATTTATCATGATCATCACTGTCCAAATGATGCATTCATTTTCATTATTGTAAAATTCCATAGAAAAATTAATGCCATTTATTTATGGAAATTAAAAGTATTAAATATTGAGCAATTATCATGGCTTTTATGTACAGATGATTGTGGTGATTCGTGTAACCACAATACCTCCGAGTAAATCATGTCAAATGCAAAGAAGCTGTCCTAAATAGTAACTAACCCGTTTTCAGAGGCTTAAGCACTTAAAAGATTATGGATTTCAGCCCATAAGACAAATCCCTCTCCTGAAATTTTATAGTTAATCCTTAACTAGTCGCATTCAAAAAATTATGTAACTAGTCACGTTGGGTCATCAGTGACCCGATTTACATTTTGTAAGATCAATTAGAATGAACAACAGGAATATAACATCAATCAAAAACAAACAAATTTATTTGTCATTTTACATAAAAAGTTTACATTTTAAAAAGTATAATGATTACAAATAATTGATAAAGCATAAAACAAAATCGAATTTTATTTTGCTTAATTTTTGTTGCATCCGTGCATATGGTAGTGGTGTGATTTTTGCAAATATAGTTTCTACATTTGTAACATATTTGTGAAAATTTTTTGTCACTGGCACTCGGGCAAAGATGACACTTTCTTCTAGTATTTTTCCCTGATGGTGCTTGTTGTTGTCGCTGGCTACCTTTTTCCTTTCTAGCCATTTTTTCTTCTGGTTCCTTGGTACTGTTTTCCTTCAAGAAAATATATGTATCCTTTTCCTTAGATTTTTATTTATGAATTTGTTTTCAGCTCTTTGCTGGCGATGGGGTAGGGCAACCTCATTTGATATCTGTTTTATAAACGATTGTCTCGTAATTCTTTTCTCCATTTTAGAACTTGCAGCACTATTTTGCTTGTAAATAACATAAGCATTTAAGTCTGAGACATTTATAAAGTGAAAGAAAACAATAAAATAAATGCTTGCGAATGAAGTTGAGAATTTCCCCGAATTAGTTCCAGCAGACTTCTCAAAATGTGTAATGCAAGTAGTCGCGTCTGGTCACTGGTCGGCTTTTAACGAACTAGCAAGCGAATGAGTTGTTTAAGGTTGCTGACAAGTGTCACAATGCAAACAAAGACAGCAAAGGAAGGTAGAGGGATGACACAGAGTGTTATTTCCATTTGGTTTCATTTAACAATCTTCAAAAGAAACACTCAGGTCATATTGATCCAACATGACTACTTAAGGGTTAAATATTTATCTATCCAAAAAGCTGATTATGTTGATCCAGATTTGGAGTATTTTTGACAAAAATGGTGGACTAATTCTCAATAGTCGTTCATAATTCTTATCTCATTAAAAATAAATTTTATATTTTAATATTTTTTCTTGCCTTGCTCTAAGGTTCTATATATGCACCATCATTGTATCTTCCAATATCAAATCTGTTCTTAGCATTTTGGAACTGAGTCTCAAGACCCTCTGGGTTTATTTAACATCTGCATACACACATCACCACAGCAGTTGCTAAAATAACTCAAGGTTTGAGAATGTTTTGTAGCACAATCAACAGATTAGAGATTTGAAGATACACTGATAATTTATGCTTAAGCATTTATGGTCTGCAGAAAAATATTAAAATATCATTATTTCAACAAAATAGTATGGAAGTTCTGGATCATACTGTAACTCTAAGATGCTGGTTTTCAAACTGGGGGATGCACTCGTCTTGGGGGGACATGATGGATAGGTTGGGAGATGCAAAGGATTTCTCATATATTTACTGTCCATTTAAAAGGGGTGCTGGTGGTGAAGTGGTTAGGATGCTGGCTGTTACTTGCCTGCTGCTCGAAAGGGCAGCAGGCACAAATCTTGCAAAAGTAGGATTTTTTCCAAGGTCATCTGGCCACTGTTTGTGTGGTTTGAGGAGACTGCACAAAGCTTTCCATTCTTTGGAAGAGACGTTAAGCCGTTGGCCCCCTTTGTGCTCTTTCTTAAGAGTAGGCTAATGCCGGCACTGGATTTCCTTCCTCCCTTGTGATTGTGTCTGGTGTGGAAGGACCTATGAGTATAATAATCCAAGAGGTTGATTAGCCAAAAATACACGTACACACACATACACATATTGTTCAACCATTCTAATCTTGAGAACTACAATATGCAGCAGCCAAATTCTAGCCCTCAATTGGCTAGGATATATCATTTGCATCAATGTTTTTCCTTAAGATGGTTTTATTAATGGTAATTGTATGTTCAGTAGATGTTGTTTATGAACTGTAATTGAACATGTTATAGGGGGGGGGGGGGGCAAAGTTTTCTTAGATGAGGGGGGTCACAGCTTTGTAATGTTTGGAAACCGCTGCTCTAAGACTTTTCTGGCAAGTTGATAGAGACAAAAATCCCAAAATGGCTGGCAAGTAAATATATTAACCCTTTCTGATCAGTTGTAGACATATAATCGACATTCCTATTTTGCTCCCACAGTCGTATGTCGACCTATGATCGACAATTTTTTTTCATTTATGGGAGGTTGAATGTCGACTATATATCACTGCATGTTAGCTAAGCATCCTGAGCATGTCTCCAGCAGGTGCTGCCATCTGTAGAATTCTGATTGAACTTTTTGAAGAAAATGATTTGTTAAATATCTTTAACAGTCGAAAGTTATTATGGCATCAGATGAGCAAGTGGCTGGTCCTTCATGTAGAAAAAACACGTTTTAACATCTTTGTAAAAGAGGACATGGAAATTATAAATAGCATTATTGATTGTATTGTTTGCAGAAATAGGAAAGTTACAGGAGGGAGAAAAGAGACATTTCTATTCTAAGACCTGTAGAAACAATCTTGCAATGTGCTCCGGAGAATGTTTTGATAGGTATCATACATTAAAAGATTTTAAAATAAATTAGTATTTCTGCACTTGAACAGTTTTCTAATGATTTTATACCTATGCCAATGAAATTAGAAAGAAGTACGCATACATGTTTTATTGCATCTATGCCCCAAGCGCCGTCTGGTCATTATTTAAATCACACTAACTGGAAAGGATTAAGGGTATTATTCTTATTTTGAAATTATGCTATTGCCAGGGACGTAACTAGTACTGTATTTAAAAATATGAATTTAGAAACTATATGGCTATTAATAAAAAATTAACTTTCATTTGTGTGACTTGTGCTGTGAAAATTAGGCAAAACATTTGGTTTCATATTATTATTTTTATTTCATTTTTTAATTCCTCCAAATATATTCAGTAAAATCTCATTACAACATACTTCACAATTACGTATGTTTCAAATTAACTTACTTTTTTTAAATCTCCATCATTTTTCCCATATGAATACTGTATAAATATTTCAAAATAACGCACTTCAACTTAACATAATTTTCAATAATACATATGAGCTTCAGAGATCCTGACAAATTTTGCTTTTGGTTTTAATCTATGCTTTCATCCGTAAATGACTCAGACATGTAGGTAAAATCATTCATGCCGGTTTCGGTTTGTGCTGGACCTGCAAGAATGCCGACCCCCACTTCCAAAGAAAATGCTAGACCCCCATTTCTACTTAAAGGTCCTTTACCTTTCCCTTATCTCCTTTTCCAAGAAACTCATTAAGGGTCTCTCCTCCAATTTTGGGAAATTTTTGAGTGTCTTCACCTGGTCATTGCTTCATTTTCACTTTCTAGCCCTTCATTATTGTAGGCCTCAGTTCTCGGAGAGACAGTATGCATGTATGAAGCAGTCTTTATTTGTGAGTGTGTACATCCAGTCGATTTAGATCACCAACCACAGTCTTTTGTTTTAAAGTGAATTTGTTCATTGAACACTGAACCCTTAGTTATTCCCACATGCATGAGTGGTTTCAGCAAAATGGCAAACAAATGGAAATAGTTCTCGTTAAGTGAAAAAATTAATATTTAAAAGAAATTGACATTGGAAAAAAAACAAGCAGCTATCACGAGAGAATTAGGGATTGCTCCTACAACAGTGTCCACGATACTCAAAGATCGAGAGAAAATTGTAAAACTTTACGAGAGATTTGCATTGTGCCCCGATCGGAAATGGCTGTGCTTAGGAGATCTTCAAGAAATTGAGGAGGCTGTCAATTGGTTGTTTAGATTTCATGAATGATACCAAATTTCTTGGAAAGTTGTCACTGGTGAAGAAAGGAATGCTGATATGCATGCAGTTAGAATGTGTAAGGAAGAAAAAATGTTGGAGATTGTGTGATCATATAAACCTGAGGACGTCTTCAATGCTGATGAGACAGCGTATTTTTACAAATGTCTGCCTGACAAAACCATGGCCTACAGAGGTGAGAAATGCAGTGGTGATAAGAGATCAAAAGAGTATGTTTTATTTTGTTGCAATGCTATGGAGACAACCAAGACGTGATAGTGATAGGTAAATATGCAAAGCTGCAGTGCTTTTAAGGTGTTTCTTCTTTTCCAGCAGATTATAAAGCCAATAATAGCGCATGGATGACAAAACAGATTTTTACTGAGTGGCGATTAAAAATGGACGTAATCATGGGAAGAGAAAAATATTACTCCTGGTTGACAATTGCTCATCACATTTAGTTGAAATTCAACTGGAGAATATAAACTGGAGTTTGGTCCATCCAACTCTACCTCAGTCATACAGCCATTAGACCAGGGAATTATTGAAAATGCAAAAGTGAATTTCTGTCATCGACTCATCGAGAAGATACTAATTGATATTAATCATGATTTACTAACAAATATTAATGTTTGCCAGGGCATGGAGATGATCACAAGTGGCTGGTGGGATGCCAGCAAGGGAACAATTGCTGGAAGAAGTCGGGCATTATATTTTCATCGCAGATTGCTGATTCTACTTCTGAAGAAGATTTCAATGTTTCCCAAGTGCTTTGGAAAAATGTCCTCAAAACTTCAACTTGATTCTTTACTGACATTTGAAGAGTTTAATAATGTTGATAATAATTTGGAAACCACGTCTTTAGTAACGGATGGTGCCATTCTAGACAGCGTTATTGAGCCAGGTGGGAAAATAAGCAGTGAGTCTGAAGATGAGGTAGAGGTTGATACAAGTGTGATGTCATTAGTGACATTGTTTGAGGCATCCGAGTGTTTGGATAAATTAAAGGTATTAATTAAGAAATCTGAAGATGTGTCAGAGACATTATTTGAATCATTTGATGAAGTAGAAAAATATGTTAAGTTTCACATTCTAAAAAAGATGAAACAAATAAAAATTTCAGATTATTTTATGAAGTAATAAAGTAGCGTTGCAATACATACATAATCTTTTTGTAATTTTCCTTTTCCGCTGTATTCCTTATGGGTATTTTCAGTATACCGTACTTTCAGCATAAAGTATAAAAATTCATGCTCCCTAGACACGTTGTATCGAGATTTTATTGTATACAGACAAACCTTGATTTTATGGATTAATTGGGAGGAAGGATTCACCACTCCAAATTTTTTGAGGTTACACCATTGCAAATATTTAGGTACTTTTCGGCAATCTCATGCTGAGACAACAAAGTTAGAAAGAATCAGAATAGATGGCAGAAACCTATAGAGTAGACTGCTGAAGAAAGTGTCTATAAGCTCTCTGCCCACTGAGAAAATAATTCTTTTTCAAAGCACATCTTCTTGCTTAAAGGGTTAAAGGTCAGTCCCAGTTCTCGGAATGATCCATAACACATCAGAACACTTCCTATTCATCACATGCATCAGTAATATCCATCCCAACCAAGGAAACATCCACGTTCAGAAATGAGAAAATTGATCTGCTACGATAGTTCAGTGGTAGAATATCCGCCCGGCAAGTGGAAGACCCAGGTTTGATTACTGGTCATAGCAGACTTTTTTCTCATTTCAAAATTATTCCCAACATTACAGCTTATGCCTGTCTGCATAGGATCTTTAGATCGCTTTATTCCATCAATTTCTTGCTTGGCAATCTCACTATTTGAGAGGGAGGAGTTTTCTTTGATGTATCTCTTCGAGGACATCCATTGGGGTAGTTTGATACTAGCTTGGCTAGTTCCGTCCCAACCAAGGAAAAATCCGCTTTCAGAAACGTGAAAATTGATCTGCTACGATAGTTCAGTGGTAGAATATCCGCCCGGCAAGTGGAAGACCCGGGTTCGATTCCCGGTCATTGCAGACTTTTTTCTTGTTTTAAAATTATTCCCATCAGTTATATCATTTGTCTCGTCAGACAGTAATACTGTTCCAGAAAATTAGATAGATCGTGAATAAACTATATATTATTCAATACTAGCTGCACCAGCACAAATAGTGCATGTAATATTGAGATCTATAAACGCTCACTGTAAACTGTTCAAGTAGAGCACACATACATCCTCTATTATGATTTGCAGCTATTTTGGTTGGCTCCCTTGGTGCTCTTCATTAAGAGTAGGCTAATGCCGGCACCAGGCTTCTGTCCTCCCTTGTGAGTATGTCTGGTGTGGAAGGAGTTATGGCTACAATAATCCAAGAGGTTGATTAGCCAAAAATAAACACAAACAAGCAAACAATCAGCTATTTCGGTATGCAAATTTCGTGTCCACTGCCTTCAGTTCTACTAACAGAACAAGTGTTCTGTTTCATAATATTTTCCATTTCGAGCACTGGCCAGTCCAATCAATCAAACTTTAAAGATGTGTTAAGTTTGATCATGCTCAATTCAAGACAAGAATTCTCTATCCTAATCACTAATGACAGTGTCTGTTGCTTCCAAAATCCATTAAATCGATTTTACTGTATTTGACAGTCATAATCTCCCCTCCACATTTTGGAACCAAGTGGCTATGGCTGTCAATTCATAAATTATGAATACGAAGTGTTCCATCTTTTTAGTGGGTTTTTATTAAATCTACTTATGTAATCATTTTGCCTGGCAGTCCATCCGTCCATCACACTTCCATGGCCCAGTGAACTGGTTTTACACTGTTCAAGTTAGACCAACCAAATTTAAGTAATGTTCATTTTTCACTAAATATCATTTAATTTCAATGTGGGCATTTTAAACTTGCAGATAACGATATCTATCATTTCAAATTTAATTTTACGTTCATTTGAATATTAATCCAAATCATGCACTTGTTGTTTTTAATAATTAGTTTAACAAACTGGTTATCCTTACTACATGTATTATATGTATGTACATGTATTTAAGCAGAAAATTGTAATATTTTTACTGTTTTTCATCTATAATTTGGTTATCAGGAACTCAGTTAACATGAGCACATGGCTTTCTTCTCCATTGGAGCTTGTGTTAACAAGAGTTTACTATTACTATATTAATAAAATATTTTGATGTCGTAGTGGAAAGTCAATTTACGCAATCCAAGTCTGTATTGGATATCTGATATCCTTGACATTTACAGGAAAAGGGTTGGTAATTCAGAGGGTTAGTGTTATAACTCATTTCTGAAGGCTTTCTTTTAAAATAGTATTGTACTTGAAAACATACCAATCAAAAGTGGGCTGCAAACTGAAATTAGATATTCAAATATATTAAGAAAATTAAAGAGCCTCAGCTGGCATAAACCTAAAGGCCCAAATAATATAGCAGAAAGTACAATGAAACTAGGAGATGAAGCGACATTACTGTACCTCAATTTGACATTCACTTTTCTCAATCTAATGGTGGCATCACCATGGAATGGAAAGAGGTGACAGATATTCCCATTTACAATTGTGGTAATAAAACATAAGTTATGAATTATAGACCAGTGAGCTTAATGTTAGTAGCTTGTAAATTTAATGGAGAAATTAATTGTGGATAATATGCATTACTTCCTAAAAAATAGTGGTTCTATGAAAGGCCGTATGTGTTCAGAAATGTTCACTCATATGAATTGCTGTGCCAAGATGTTGTGGGTACACTCAAAAATGGTGGGGATAGTAATAGATTTGTCAGAAGCATTTTGACCATTTAAATCCTGCTGACAAAGCTTCGCAGACTAGGAATAGACACTGTAGTAATGAGATGAATAGAAGATAAGAAGCTAAGGATTAGAATAGGGGGTAATCCATCTGATGAAATAAAGGTTGCCTCGGAATCTCTGCAGGGTAGTGTTTTAGAACCATTGTTATTCCTGATCTACACCAACCACATACCCTTACATATTAAATTGAAGATAAAACTCTTTGAGGATAGTTGCTTAATATATTAATTATTAAATGCAAGAAAGACTGAGGATTGCTTCAGCATGACATTTTTATAGCTTGGGTAAAAGAAAATGAGAATTGATAGAAACTAAATTAAGCACATTGTGTTTTCCAGGAGGAGAGAAAAGGACAGGTACCTATATTATATTGAAAGTAGAATTACCATATATTTTGGGCTATAAGATGCATTTTTTCCAGAAAAATGACTCCCCAAATCAGTCTGCATCTTATAGAATGAAGGTAAGATTATTACTTTATTTAGTAGTGACACTCACGAAATGATATAATTCACAGTCATTTATCACAAAATTATTAAAATGTGTATTATTAATTATTAATAGTGAAAAAATTGTTAATATATACAATAAAACCTTATGCAGCGTGAATTTTGACCATGCATTTTCATTATTGAACTTGATTACTCTCTCTAATCACAATTTCGGTGCATTAGCAATGTTTGTTGCACTATTTAATTCCTTGTGAGCCTGTTAAATAGCACAATAATGCCATGGAACATTAGAAATCCAATAATATCATCATAATTTCATTAGTAACTAGGATAAATATCATTACATGTATTGAGATTTCAATGGCTTCAAGTGTAAAATGATATGCCTACATTATTACCTATTAGCTTCAATGAGCAAAAACATTTGGAAACTGATCAGCAAAACATCACTTCAGTCCATGTATCACAGAAAAAATGATCTGTAAATAGAGAAAACAGGAGGAAAAACTGAAGTGACAGTTAAAGAGAAACTTAGTTTTTGTAAGCTTGGTCCTCAATTGTCACAACTACAGGAGTAAGTGAAAAAATGGATAGTAGAACAGAGGAAGTTAGGTATTGTTGAATCTATCAAAATGGTTATGTACAAGGCAAAAAGAGTGGCAGAAAGAAATGGACTAATTGAGCGTAATTATCACTATTACATTCTATTTATTAGGAATTAAAATTTCATCTTGCACTCATTTTGTTTCATATTATTATTTTAAAATTTAAGAAAATACTATCAGTAAAGGGTGTATATACATGTGACGCACTCTGACAGCCTAATTAATAGGAATGCCAAGTGCATGCCAATTAGCTATAAAGTTTTCGAAGCAATTATTTATATTTTAGATCATCCCTATTTACTTTCATGAATTAATTATTTAAAGCATTATATTTAACTGTTATCACACCATAATATTTTATTTAAATGTTGCAAGATACAGAATTAATCATGGTTAGAAATTATGCACAATGTAGCCCTTCCTAAATTTGATGAACCAAAATACTTTTATCCTGAAAAATCTAAAAAATTGGGGTGCATCTTATAGCCCCAAAAATATAGTATATTGCAAGTTGATGACATAAAGTACCTAGGAGTGAATGCAAAACACTTAGAATTGGGTCTTCAGACTAACAATGTCATTTCAAGAGGCTTGAGAAGCCTACACTTAGTAATGTTGTTGGTGATCATAAGTACATTCTTGAAAATGTGACATTCAACTGCTATTGAATTATTGGTTTGAGGCATACCAAGCAAAGTTAAATAATTAGGATAATGTATAGTTAAAATGCAGCCATTTTCATAATTTTCATTCTCTGGTTAGGTAAAAAGTTACGACGCTTTTTAGAAGGTAACAATATTCAACAAGAACCTCAAAAATTCAGCTGATATTGTTGTGTTTAAATTTTCTGTCACTGAGGACTTATTTGTAAACAAATGTAGTATGTGCATTCATTATGCTCAATGTAATAAAAGTTATAATCATCATAGAAACTCAACCTCATGAATATATCTATAGACAAAAGATATATTTTTGTTGTTAACAGAACTTAATCCATCCTGAGTTACCCTTAAAATTATAATGTTAACTGGGAAACTGTTAGTTTTTTTCAGTCCTTAACAGAGAGAAAATGAAATTATATGACATAATCTTAAACTGCAGCTAAATTATAATTTAATACAGTTAGATTCAGTGTTTTTAAATGATGAATGGCTTTTCTTATCATAAATTGGTTTTCTACTCTCCACAAACATTCATTGTTTATGCAGCAATAAACACCTTTTGAATGATTAATGCATAATGTGTCAGCATAAAATTTTTTTAGTCTGTAATGATTATTTATAAATAAACTTCATCTCCAAAATCTTAGCTCAGGAATCTTTTTCCCTATCTATTAATTCTAAGGGAAAATTGATCCACAATTTGGGGGTTAACTATTTCATGCATTTTAAAGGATGCACCATATAAAAAAACTGGATGTTCTTGTAATTAATTTATTTAATGGAGCTGGAAAATATCTATTTTTGAAACAATATTTCAATAGAGAATTATCAAGCTTACCTTATTGACACAATAGGTATCTCCAATAAATTATGAAAACTAGATTCACGTTTCTATTAAGCAGTAATTGTGTTTTGTTTGCTGTATTTACTGGCCTATATGATGCATCAAGATTGTTCCAAGTTTCATCATTTTTACATAATACACACTGAATTCCTTATTAAATGCTAAAATCATCATAGAAAACTCATCATAAAAACCTTGACTAAAAAATTACTATTTTCTTCCTCTTTCTTAGTGATAATTATTTTGCAACTGAAGTACGTATTAGTATTGAAATATTCAGAATGAAATGAGGATTAAGTGTTTTAATATTTAACTATGCCTTCATCACTTCACTTTACTTTTTAAACATGAAATATGAATCATTAATTTTGTAAAACCATTTTAGAGTCCTTTTTTCTTCTCTAATTCATGAAATTTATGAAATATCCATTTCTTTGGAATATTATTTCTATAATGATTCACTCAAAATCCAATTGAATTATTAGCACCAAGAAAGTTATATGCATTCTGCAACCTACAGAGTGAGAATGTTCAGACATAATCTGTACATAGCAGAGTTTATAACTGCAGTTACTGAGTAGAACTTTGAGGATATCAAATAGCAGAATAAAAACACAATAAATAAAACAGTACAAAAATAACGGTTTTAATTAAATTATATAAAAGCAAAGGTTTTATAAAAGATATAAAAAGTAATTGTAGCTGAGCTATCATAATGACGAAAAGTTTGTACAAATCTAGGAAAAGAATACTCATTTTACAAGAATTTTCTTATAGAGATTCAACTCCTACACACGGTGGGAAAATTTTGTCTTGCTTATAGTAAATGTGTACATTATTCAAGACCTTGGCCGGAAACGGGACATATAGAAATCACAGTCTGGACAGTATATCGCAGGAGGAAATACAAGTTTTTTACGACACAAGTGACACGGGTTACCCGAAGAACTGGGAATACTTGTCCTATTTACATTCTCATCTGAACCAGGGGATGGTGATGAAATATGGCGAGGTGGGACAGCCCCTGAGCCAGCCGCAGGCATCGGGGGTGCTCTGTACGGAGGGAGAGAATGCCTCTCTACATCCTTTGAATGTCCGTAATGCCTCTGACCATTCCAAGTACTCTCACCTTGCACGGGCCATGGTGCACGTGAATACAGGTCTCTTTCTTGCGAAGGCGTTATATTACTTCTCCACTGGCCCTGCTGCGGCAGCCCCGACACATCTCTGAAAACTGGAGAGCACATATTCCGGTTCCGTGCCATCATTCCAGGAGATGGCGGGGTGGCACTGACATATTCAGGATGTTCATGCTCTACAGGGGGGGTTAGAGGCACAGAGCCAGTTTGTGAGTGGGAAGTGGGCAAACTCTGATTGGAAGGTTGAGTCATCCAAGGTCCTACTATAATAGAGTCCATAGGAGGAGAATTGAGGGGCACAGAGTTTGTTGTGGGAGTTGCAGAATTCTGCCTCATCTGCAAATCCAGAGCAGAACGGAGAACACGTTCTAAGATGGGATTTGGGACATAGCAGTCTGCATCTTCATCCTCTGCGGTTGCCACTAACACAACCCTATCACAAAATGTTACACTCTTCTTTGCCCTTTGCGGTCGCTTTTGGGAGGAAACGCCATCAGCATTCTGTCTCAATGCATCAACACCACTACTTGAATCAGTCTTTCCAGTGACATCTTCTCGAGTCTGTAATATTGATTCTCTGTTCGACTTGTTCACCTCACCACAATTAGTCACTAAGGGTTCTAACGTCCTAGCATTAACCCACGTGCTTTGTGCATCTATTGAAGATACTCTTGCATTTGGAATACCATCAGGCTCATCACAGTCAATGTTTTCCTCCTCAACAATCATTACAGGAGAAAGTCCTTTTTCAGTCTGGCTAACTCGCATAGACTCAAAGCAGGATGCCAAATCCCTGACAGAACGTACCTGTTGACTACCTGCAGTCACAACATTATGTTTGGTCCTTGTCATATTACACTGAACAGGACTGGGGCCATTATTAATATTCATGCCATATTCTGAGTGATTTAGTTTGTCTTGCAGTGGCTGTGAGGAAGGAACTTCTTTTTTAATGTCAAAGTGATTGTTCATAACAGGAACATTTTGAATAGGTTGGCATCCTGATGAGAATGGTGGTAATCTATTTACAGTCTGATTTTGGGGATGCTGATTATGAATATTTAGTAGGTATGATTGAGCAAGTGACGATGGAGGATTGGCAGTGAGATCACTACTCCTTTCCATTCTTGTACCCAAAATCTGCTCCCTTTTACGCTTGATTTGGTCAAGAAAGGAATTTCCTTTGAAGCCTTTTGCCTCATCATCATTAAGAGAGGCAACCAGGTCCAAAGGGGGAGGGGGAAGGGGAAATTCATCCACCTCTACTGGAGGAGGAGAATCTGGAGGGCTCGGGTATGGGGGCAATGTAAGTTCATCATCTTCCTCGGTGCATCTCACAGGCTCTGCAGGTGATTTGCAGTCCAAGCGACCATTGGCAGAATCAGCACCACCCATATTTAGCCCTTTACGAGGAGCATCAACTTCATCATATGACACCAGATGTGAGGAGGGCATTAGCTGATGAGGAGATTGGGACTGCTGATGCGAGGATGGATGCATCTGCTGAGTCGAGTTAGAAATTTGATGCGGCAAAGAGATCTGATTCGGAACAGGACATAATGTTTGGGGTGAATGACGAGCTGAATCAGAGGCACCGATTCGAGAATTTGCAGAATCGGAGGAATTAATGCGGGAATTCCCAGAAGGAGCTCCTCCATCTTGAAAAGTGGAAAGAGGTTTGGTGCAGAGGCGTGAGGTGGTGCGTGGAGGTGGTGGTGGAGGAACTCTACCCATGCTTCCATGGAAGCTCCTCCTTGCAGGACGGCTTCTCTCAGAATCCATTCCACCACTTACACTATATTCAAGATGTCCCTCAGATAAGTATCCACTACTCCTCGAAGTCCCATCTATTGCATTCAAGACAGACGTGGACCCACCATCCACGATCCCGTTGCTGCCGTTTCCACTGCCCCCATTTCCCCACCCACCATGCAGGTCGGGCATGCTTCCGTTTCTCCTCCTGGTAGGTCCTCCCAAGAGCTTCCTTCTTATCCTGTGCTGCTTTTTTGAACGGGTGTTCTCTACACCTGGATCACCAGGCACATCCACAACCACGGGTATCCCTGGTGGTCCTTTCCTCTCTTCACTACGTGCTCTTTTCTCCCTGGTCCCTGACCTCAGACGCTGCGTTTCCACTGTGGCACTACGCGTTGGACTAACTACTGTCTTTCTTCTGGGCAAAGTGGCATACATTCTGACGGAGCCTTCTTCCCCTTCACCAGATCCTGCTCCTCTAGAACGAGGTCTTCTAGTGCCTCCATTATTCCTTCCATGGTAAACGCTGTCTGCAGTGGTGCCACCCTGTGAGCTTTCTCCCCAGCCTCTGTTTTGTACTTCTTCACCATTGGCCACCGACCCTTTAGAACCACCCGAAGTGACTGAGGCATTTACTGCTGCCAGTCTGCGATGTAGGCTGCGGGCCCTCATTATGCATGCACTGTGCTTCATCCTAGCCACGGTCAACATGTGAGGGTTGTTGTAGGGAGCATCCATGGCTGCCCTGGCTTTTGAGGCAGCAGATCGACAGAGGGCAAGGGCAGTTTCGAGTCCCTCGCCACAGCACTGAGCATTGGCTCCCTCCTCTGCACGACGAGATCCCTCCAAGAGGCGGTCTGCCTCAAGGCAGAGGCGCTCACAATCATCAGGTGTTGATGAAGAAAGAGAATGAGAATTGTTTGTTACAGAAGGTACAGGGGTGGCAGCCGTTGGAGATGATGAGACCATCTTTGCTTCCCAGCCACATGAGAGAGATGAAGGGCCAATCCATCCATTACGTACGCCTGCTACTCCACCTGGATGGGTTCCTTCAGGAATCTGTGCGAGCTGAAAGGAGTAAAACGGCTGATTAAATAAAATCTGAATCAGTAACTAGTGCACGGGTTATAGTGGTGATAAAATATTAATTAATTTACCTGTGCATAGTCAAAGCAATATTTTAAAATATTGCCTATACAAAACTAAGTAGTAATTATATAGTTCATACTTAATTCACAACAAAAAGATTGTTATAGGTATGAAACTGGCAGGAAACACATAAATAATATTTTCAAATCCAAAATAATTTTCAGGATTACTTACAGGGTTGCCAGATTTCCGAAACTACTGTGAGGGACATTTTTTACGCATCAGCAAAAAAGGCATAAAATATTACCGAAACAGCTGAATGTTGAAATAATACTAACACCTTACTTTTGAAAGTGAAAACATTTATTTATTTGCAATCAGCATTACGTAGTACAGCCACAAGCTTGACAATAATAAAGTTTTAGAAAAATCACAAAATATGTCAATATAATGCCAAAAGCACATATAAAACAGAAAGGCAACCGTCTATTCATATTTTCGTCACATTCTCTCTAAGGAAACCGGCAAACAGCAAATTTCCACAAGTACGTATATGTTAAAGAATATTTAAAGATAAAACAAAATTAAAAGGTATACATAAGCGCAGATCAGTACTTAAATTTTTTTATTGTTATACTTTTCATTTGACTTGATCTTTTTAAAAATATTAGTGCCTTCACTTCTTAAAAATCAATATCACTATATACCAATGCACTAAAGCTTTCTATTTATAGTAGGTGGATTTAAATCTTTAGTTTCAAAATGGTTTAGCGGGACATTTGAAAGTCGTGCGGGATGCGGGACAATTCTTTGTTGCACGGGACTGTCCTGCGCATTGCGGGACGTCTGGCATCCCTGATTACTTACATCTTTAAATATTTGTAACTTGAATTCACTCATATACTATACATCAGGAATGGCCAAACCTACTTGATCTCGGAGCCCCAAACGATAGTCTTCAGAAGTTCGCGAGCCGCAAGTCATATATCCAGTGCACACAACGGTAAACATGGTCTTTAATCAAAGCAATACAGAGAATGAAAGTCCCTTAGGCATTCCCAAAATGTCTCAATTCAACCAGCATTATTGTGTTCTTTAGTGAAAAGCATTGAAATGCCCTTGAATAGAAATGTAAAAGAGCCACATATGTCTCAATAGCAACGGTTTGGCCACTCCCGCTATACTTCTTATAATTATTATTATTATAGCAGTATAATTCTTTTTGTCCAGAAACACTGTATGGAGTTAAATGGTAGTATATATAAATGCTTATGAGTCAAGAATGGTATTTCCAACTGGAATATTCCTTTTTTGTAATTTTGGCAGACAAAAAAATACTATGGTAAAGTATCACTGAAACTAGAAGTAGCTTACCAAATCTCACAACAATTATCAACAGTTGAATCAACTGCACAAAATTCCATTATGACACAATTTAGTATCTTTTCTTGCATTTCAAAATTATATTTTTCCAGGGAGTACGTTTTGATTATTTATCAAATTTTATCTCACCTGAAGATTGTGTCTAAGATTCTGCTGTAGTGGTAGGCTGTCTGTAGATGACAATGAGTACGAATCATAGCCTTGGTCACAAGGACCACTGCTTGAACTAGAGAGCTCTCCAGGCCTTAAACCTGTGGGACTTTTAGGTACTCCTGAGTTTCCCATGGAAATTCCAGGTAACCTGAGATATAAAAAACCAGAAAATAAATCATATTTTTATGATTAAAAAATATTAAGTATTTATTATATTTATAATAATTCTAAATGTTTAATCATGAAAACCAAATTATACACACACCCATATCAACTATGATAAAAAATACAGGTATTTTCGTTCAACACTTTCCCATCCAATGTACAAGAAGAGTGGAGTGCATACATGTGAGGCAGAGGCATTCTTAATGATTTATGCCATCATGTCAAAAAAGATAAATATTAATGACTTAGTAAAATGTCTAAGAACTGATAGTGATGCCGAGGAAATATTGAATTTTTGGTTAACCGATTTATTCCCTAATCAGTTTTAATTGATAAAACAATCAACAATTATTTAAAGCATACCTCACTCAAATAGCACTAATATAATCTTTATGTTCACGTTCATTTGCTTGTTGTAAATTACCTTTTTGACTTACAAGCGCTGTTTGTGCATAAAGAAAATAGACGTATTTACGTTAATTTTTTCATCGTAGATAATCCATTTCCCTTCATTTACCAAATTTTGCATGTGCACAAAAGAAAATAAACAAATCAGGTACATACAGCAGATATTGTTTACTTTAGTTGCCATGAAGATTGTTTTCATTGAAAACAATTAAATAACAATGGAAAATTGTTCTAAGTTCAAAGTGAATTACGACTTTCTCATTTAATTTTATTAAAATCAGCAACTCCTTCAATAAAAATGTACTGAACAAAACATATGCTATTTGACTAGTTCTACAATTTTGTTTGAAGACTTTTTTGTAATAAGTTATATTTTATGAGATATAAAGAAAAGTTCATATTTTGTCACCAGTAAAGTGGCACTCATGATTAGGCTACATGAACCATTTATATCATTTTCTTATTTTATTTGCCCTTATGTCCTAAATACCAAATTTCATGAACACCCGCTCAGTAGTTTTGCAGATGAAACATGCAAAAGGATAGATGGACATGACCTAACCATAAGGCATTCTTTTTTTACTTTTGTAAAGAACGCCTAATAAGCTACCACAGGAAAATTTTCCTGTTCTGTTTCAATATCATAAGTTTTCCATTTTTATTCAAGCAGGATCACAGTAATTGTCATTAGTCATTGGTATTACAATACTAAATGTATTAATTGTTAATAAGTAAACAATTATGTAAAACAGTAAACGTACATTTTTGGCATTTTCACTAGAAATAATTAAAATTTTAAGTGCTAAAGATGTTTGGGTATGTCTTTGGTGACAGGTGCCTTCCATGCGGGCGACGTGCATGAATGTGTAGAAACTTTTCTCGGGTACACAACCGGGTCAAAGTTTGATCTAGGATCAACGTTTCGAAGGCTGACCCGGTTGTGTACCCGAGAAAAGTTTCTACAATCAATCCACCGGGAAAGCACCAGATTGTGCATGAATGTGTTTGGCATTTTCACGTAATGTTACAGTGACATCCATGATGGAACATCTTCAGCGATATACATATTACCAGTCTGATATGACTATGGTGTTATTTACAAAAATACCAATAGATGTTAGATAACAGCATATTCATGGATACAGGGACTTTTCTTTCTGTACTACAATATGGACTAATTTCATTGCACCAAACTGCCTTATTACTGTTATTCTAGAGAGGACTGGTTTTTTACTGTTAATAATGGTTAAAAAATTATAGTCAAATGCAGAATTGCTTGATTTCCTAAAGGTTTTATCCAAAAATCCAAAAAAATAATAATTTAATAAATTAACAAATTCTTTAAAAAAATAATTTACTTTTAAATTGTTATTATTTCTTTTATCAAAAATTCATAGATCGATTTGTAAACATAATTCATTTAAGAAGGTTGGTAATAATTAATAAAAAGAAATGTCGCAATGTGACATTTTTTAAAACAGTGAAAATGGCCAGCATGCTAAATGTTAAGAGTTGATGAGAATACCATTTCATTAAACAATATTGGAAAGGATTGTTTAAAATTAGTAGGTAAGATAAAATAACATTAAACTGATCTATAGCTGTCCTTTAAAGAAAGGTCATAAGTTATAGTTTAAAACTAATTATTACTTCATGTGCAATAAATTTTTAATTGTTTTTCTAAATGAAAAATTTAATTTTAGCACATCGAATGATATATTTTCAATTACATTAGTAAAGAGATATTACACATATTCATCTGGAATTGCGAGAATTGGTGTAACTTAATGGAACAATATTATACAAATGAAATCAAACTCACCACGCAAATTTCCACTTTACTTAAATGGAAATTTACACATTTTGATTTTATTTGAGTATTGATTTACTTACTCTTTTACGCCTTGATAAATTAGGAATGTAAAAATTCCACGTTAGTCATATTCTCTAAAGTTTATAAACCTCAAGTTAACTATGCAAGAATATATATCTAGTAGTCTAAAAATGATGCATTTTAAAACATTTGTTTGCTGTTTATGTATAATTACATTTTGGTTTTTCAAACCAGCAGCTTAATAGAACAAAAGGGTAACATTGATTAAATTGACTAAATATACCTTGGTCACAGTAAAAAGAAATTTTATGATCAGGCCCGGACATAGAGACCCAGGGCCCCTAGGCAGTTAACAGAGTAATTTAGCAAAAAAAAACTTTACTTTTATTTTTTATTATTATCATTTCCGGAATATTCTATCTTACGGGATTATTCTATAAAATCTTAAGACACTATACACTAGAAAATTCTATCACATTCTTTAGCTTCTGTCGCCAACACTACTCGTATCGTAACCTTAACTAACCTCAGCAAATGTGCGTGGAAGATAAAACCTTTGAGCCGCAAAATTGAAATTGATACAACTTTCTAACACACACATTCAACGCGAACTGACAAGTTATAGAATGAAGTCAGGTGCGATGCAAAACAAAGAACACAAACAGAATGTTGCCACTTGACTTGTCAAAAAATTAACTATGGTTAATTATTTTCTATTTCGTTCGGAAAAATTGACATATTATTTTCCGTGTCCTGTGTCCTCAATGTGTACCATTTCGGCCCCTGGTCGGGGCCCCCGCCGAGGTTGGGGCCCTAGGCATAAGTTCGCCGCTGTTTATGACACATGCCATAATCGTACTCTACCTAATTACAATAAGTATTTGCCAATGACTGACATACTCAGATAAGTTAATGGAAGCCACATGGTTTCTCCCAATTACAAAATTCAGCAATTTGTGGAGAAACAACCTGGCAAAAATATATAAGTGATAAACATTTGCAGACTAACCTCTGCATCCCTCCAGGTATGAAGGAGTAAGGATTCTCGATGGTTGTTGATGACGAGGAGGATGCACTGTTCCTGTCTCCACTCCAATTTCCTGAATCCCTCCGACCTGGGTTATTGAGGTGATCCGGCACCACAGGGTCCAGAGGGTAGCCGAGGTCCCTCCAACCTCCTCCGCCATCATCCCACTTTGCCCTCATCTCCCCGCCGCCCTGCAGAGGAGACGGAGGAGCCCTGACTGCGGTTCCCGACTGCACTTTCTGGACGTGGGGTGCGGCATCCGGACCCGGCGTCATTGACCTCCGTTGTTGCTCCAGTCCCTGTTCCCCGCAGCCTCCCAACCCACCGAAGTTCCTCTCTGGAGGCCCCGGCGTGACAGACCTTCTGTTAGGTTGCGGAGATTGCGCGTTTGCCACCGCGACGGATATGCCGTCGTCGCAGGCCCTTATGGGGGCGGCGCCCGGGTCCGCATACAGCAAGAGCAGGGGTTGGAACCTGCCCCTCCTGCACTTGTCCACGACCTGCTCCCACCTCGGACCCACTTCCCGCACCGAGGCGTCGTCCACGTAGATCCACGCCCGCAGCCGCGAGTGGAAGAAGAAGGTGGAGTAATGGCGGCCGTAGTAGGCCACGAGGCCCACGAGGGTGTGCGTGGCGGCTGCGGCCCACCTCGCGTCGACCACCGCGTGGAAGAGGTCCTTCGGGCGAAGGGTGGTGCCCACGGATGACAACACCGCGGATATCGCCTCCGGAGGGGGACGCTCCGAATCCCACACGATTCCCACGGAAATGACGTCCGGAGTGCTGGTCAGGGCTCGCCTCGGGGAGACGCTGGCGCCGCAGCCTCCGGGGCAGTCCCTGAGCTCCCCGACCCCCGCGGTGAGGCGCAGGAGGCGGCCGAAGGAGCGACTCTCGATGCCACCTTCCGAAAGGGTGCGCCTCGCAGTCGCCGTCAGGGCCGAGGCGGAGACGTAGTGCACCATCTACGGCGAACAAGCGTGAGCGTAAATTTTTTCATATAATTCTGTTTTCCGTTTTTTATTTTAATTAATTAATTAACCCAAGGGTAGAGATTTGGTATCCCGCATTCGATGTAGACTGCCACAGCAGTAATTTCTGTCGACTGCGACATGAATATTGAGGGTAACCGCCGTCTTGTACGCGTACCCGTTAAAAAATATATATTTTTTAAGGATCCCATTGCGAACTTTATCGCTCTTATAAACCGCACACGTCTTAACAAGGCCGACCCCTTTAATAAAAGAAACCAGAAACGAGGCGGAACCCCGGATGCAGCGCGTGCCTTCCTCGCCGTGCGATATCGCGTTACCGGGGCGACGCGAGGCTGGGGCGCGCCGCAACCCACGCCTCGCCCCGCCCCCGAAGAAAGCGGAGAAGGCGTTTTTCGCTTAGAGAGGGAAGGAAGGAGGGCAGCTTAAGAGGGCGCCTCTCGCATGGAGAAAGGGAAGGAGAGAGGAGAAGATTATCTGACCTGTGTGAAGGGCAGCGGTTCGGAGGTGGCCCCGCACGACCCGCACACGCTCTGCTCCACGAGCGTCATGGCGAACTTCCGGTGAGGGATACACTGCTTGGTGATGCACGTGTCCTCCGCTTCCCCGGCCGCCAGATGGAAGTGTATGCGGAGGAGGATTGTCTCCTGAGGAAGATTATAAGAAGGGGGAAGTCAAGAAGACGAAGGGAGGCAGGCAGTTGCCCTGCGACAAGCCCATTAAAACTATAGCTAACACAAGACGCAAACATGATTATGGATGATCACGATAACTCCTGTCCACGTAAAATGGTTCAATAAACCAAATTTCAACTTCAAGGTTCTTAATGGATCAACTATTGGGGGATTAAACCTGAGGATGACTGCTTTGTGACTGATATGCGAATCAGGTTTGCCGTTGTGTGACTTTTCGAGTGCCGTGATCGTCAATTGGATTTAAGCCATCAGGCTCCATCGTTAATTTTTCTTCAAAGTTTCGTTAATGAGGCATGAAAGAGGTGTTTGCAAAAAATAAAACATGTTGAGTAATAATATGATGAACTCGTCATCTACAATATGCCCTGTACGTATAGTATTTTTGCCAATTATTTTAAATTGATATTTTTCCATTAACTTGCTTAATTGGGAAGTTTTGAACTTTTATTTATTAACTCTGTTTTACTTCATTACAAAATTTTTAACTGGTCGATGAAAATTTCATTAACATTATTAAAAATTCATTATACCGCCGTTCATACCGGCTGATGCGCTATATTGCTCATAGCAAGTAAGCTTTATTTGTAAATATTAGTGTCCAGTGGCGATTAAGACTGATGAGAGATCACTTACGAAGCATTCCGCCGCGTCGTCCATGAGACCTAGTTGAAACCTCCTCCTGTCGCAAAAGGTGCGCGCAAGGGCGCTGCGCAGGGCATCTGGTGCAGGGGCGGCCTCTTGGCTGAACTGCAGTTGAGTGAACAAGTCCTGCAAAAGAGAACAACCAGTGAAAACAAAGGCGAAAACGCCGTCTATTTGCGGATTCATGATGTGGTCTTTTTTGGACTCCAGTATCCGATTTTCTTAGTCTATCTTCTATTACCCAGATTTCTGTACGCTTCACATTCAGTCGAAGGAATTTATTATTTACGTTACATTACAGATTAAAATTTTCTAGAAAAAAAATTGGGTCATCCTACAATACGTGGCCGCTTGCAATATCAGGGCTTACATACGCAAAAACAAATTGAATTTTAATTTGATTTACAGGATTTACTCTAAAAATAGTGCAATTTTAATAGGATGTCCACTTGTACTCAAAGATTACAACACATCCGCAATGAATTAAGAAAAATAAATAAATAAATTTCATGTTAATAGCACCAAAAAATTGTATGAGATTCTGATTATCAGTAAACAATAAACTTCAATATCGGCCGGAGAAAACAATTTAGATCAGTGAAGGGCAACCTTTTCTACGTGATGGGCCGCATTGGTGGTTTCAAATTCCTCGGCGGGTCGCATTGCAAGTTGCCAATGCATCGGCGGACCTGATTAGACTTTAAATCGGAAGCTAACTAGATATTCTGAGGTATCATATCAGTGAAAATCAAGTCCAAATTAGATTTTTTAGAGTTAACATTTCAATATCAAGTGTTTTAACCTCGTTATTTGAGTATATATGTGTTAAATCTGATATTAATCACAGCTACACGTGCCGCACAAAACGTCCTCGAGGGCCACATACGGCTCCCGGGCCGTGGGTTGCTCATCACTGATTTAGATAAAATTTTAATCGTATTAAAGAGCGTCAAATGATGACGAATGGAGAAGATCATTTTTGTCTTCAAGTCCATCGATTTCAGCTGAATGCATCGTCATAGGGAAGGTGCGGCCGAGGGATGGTTGATTTGACAGCGAGCAGAAGGCATCTGATATAACGCCGCAAGCTTTGAGATTAATAGCTCGCCTTTTCGCGGCGGCGCGAGCTTGTTCTAGCAGACCCGTACACATAACAACGAGAAACGAGTAGAGAAAGGGGATTTCCAACTCACCTTCAGAGCGCAGAATATGCACGACTCCGCCATGCACGCGTGCACCGTCAGTTCCCTGAAACTCCTTCTGAAGACGTCCACGTGCCACAGAACCTACAATTCAAAAATGAATCGCGTGGTTACGTAAAGCTTTCCATTCGTCGCAAATATGTGGGCGATTCTGCATTCGAACCAAAATGATTAGTAAATGGGGAACGCAACCGTTCTCTCAAACCAAGCGAAATAAGGAGGTCGGAAGTTTTATTTAAGCAAATTAATTTACGATTTAAGTGATATGAAGCAAGTCGTCAAGATCCGTTTGTAAACGCAACCATCAGATAGACGGTCAAAGTTTGTTTTTAAGGTCTGTGAAACGGAATATTTCAAAACCATCATCTCAAACCTTATTCCTTATATTTTGCACCAATGATCCCATTCCTCTTATCCACAAGTTCGAGAAACGTAATTTTAACGAAAACTTTAGTGCCTTCTTAATTAACCTCTGCCTAAACAGATAATGCATATGGCGAAGACCAACAACTCGTCGAGAAGGACAGTGATTCTAACCGACCCATCATTTTTAGCGATATTTCATATTTAGTGCCCCTTTACCTTGAAATTTTTACCTCATTGGTTATATTCCCATTAGAAGGAGCAAATCTGAAAAACAAAGCGATCGCATCTTCTTCTAGAAGATTTTAAGCCTGCATTAATTCCGGTCGTGTTTATCGACACCGACACCTTTCACGTGTTAGTTTTTCCTCGGTACATGAGTAATGGGGGAATCATCTCCTTCTTCCATATCTGCGATGCAGGATTTCTCTTTGTGAACTTGCAAGAAACGGTAAATGGCAATATTGCTCACGTTGTGGGAACTCTCAGATAGGCTGCGGCGAGGAGAAAATCACTCCATCTGTGCTCTTATGAAAAACTGATGACGCTCTGCTGATTCATTGACTAGCAGTCTTGCAATTGAATTGAAAAAGAGGTAAATTCGCTACCTTTACATACCTATGAGACATCTGAGTAATCGTGAATACGAAAATAAATAATAAATCGGCTGTTAGCGTAGAAGTCGAGTTAATGGAAAGTTTAAACTTGATAAAATTTTAGATATATATTTAAATAATTCCCGTTAAGTATCTTCTTGTGCGTGTATATGATATCGAGATGCTACACACTTAATTATACGCGTGTTTATTGAATAATAAGCAGTTATTAACTCATCGTGAAACGTATGGTTCTAGTAGACAAACTTGCTCGAAGTTTCTTCTACCCACTCGATAAGATCTTAAAAATTATGCATAAATATTCAATAGAAAATTATCGATCTCGTCTAAAACAAATCCATAACATTGTTATGGCTACTGTAGATGCTTATTCCTCCAAATTTCTATTCTTAAGTACTTATTTTTTAAAATCATGTAGGTCACCTTAACGATATTTAACCCCGAAGCGACCATTCTTCCGAGTACAAGGGTGAGCAACCTATCCTATAGCACATAGCGGGCTGCATTGGTGGCTGGGAATTCTTTGGCGTGCTGCATTGAAAGGCATTGAAAGAGGCCAATGCTTCGGCGGACTGGTTTTTCATTTCATCGCAAGTTATTCTGAGGCATCACAAGAGTGAAAATCAAGGATAAGTAATTTTTTAGGGTTAAAATATCAATATTAAAAGTTTTATTATAATGATTTTGTTTGAAAAATATGAATTTGTGAGTCAGATTTTACGGATAGTTTTTTCATCATAGCAAAAAGGGTCGCATACAACGCTGTTGGGAGCCACATACAACGCTCTTGGGGGCCGTAAGTTGCTCACCCCTCTCCTCATGTATTAATGGAAATTTATTTGCGCTAGCATGTCTTTTTAACACCTGAAATTTTTACTTTCATTGCAAAAGACTTCCGTTACATAGGTATACAATTACAGTTTTTAATTAAGTTTTCAATCTCTTGAGTTCATGGATAAAGTACATCTCGGCGGAATTATTCTTTTCGGCGCTATCGATTGCATAAGAGTAACTTTCTAAACAAGAAAATTCCGTGGGAAAATTTAATATATTACGCATGAACAGTTCTGCGGTGAATGACTGGATAAACTCAGCAGAGTTGAAAAAATAAACTAATCGACCACGAAAACTAGATCATCATCATAAATCGTCCCCTAGCCGTCGATCTCCGCGAGGGAAATGTAACTCCTTAATTAAAGCAAACGGAACGTCGACATGCTGAGTGGATTTTATATTCTAGCATCTCCATTCTCTCAAGGAGTAACGGAAACGAAAGCAGCAAAGGAAACGAGCGAAAAGAATCCGCGGTTACGCTGAGACGGAGCCGTTTGAACAGCGGAAGGCCACACGTGGTATGAGAATAAATCAACATTTGAAATTGTGAATCGGCTGCTGCGATTCACATGTCACATATTCCGATACCTCGTACGAAAAGCGTGTTCAAGAGATTAAAAAAGAAAACATGATAAGTCCTTTAAAATCCTATCGAAAAGCAATTCGTCGGCCCTAAAACGTTAAAGAGAAAGTGAGAAGTGTATATTAAACGTAACGATTATTGGCCGACCGCAGAGTAGCACCGGAATGCCGCCTTTCGGTCACTCTTCCTGCGGTCTTTTTCCCTCACGACATCCTGGACGTAATTCGTCGACTCAATTTGGAAAGTTTGGGAAAGTATCCGAAAAGCGAGAAGGATTAAAGAAGAGCCCCGAACCAGGGAAGCCATTCAACACCGTCGTTTACCCGATGTTATTAAATTAGAATCGACCGAGAAATGTAGAAACACTTGGATGGCGTAATTTATGAAAATGATATTAACCGAAATAAGATCGTTAACAAGTTGAATGCGAAGGCATGCGTTCTGAAGTTCGTTCATTCGGATGACGTCATTTTCCGGTTTATCCAAACCTTTCCTTCCGTCCTATGACGATTCTCGAATCAACTCAACGTGTCGTAACGACCGTCGCGAGCGAAAATCCATAACTGCAATTCAAGTTTCACGAAACAACCGAAAGTTAAGCTTCAGCGATGAACTGCATCGATACGTAACAAGTGCAATACGGCGCCTCAGCGGAGCGCCAGATTAGTGGAGCATGAAGCACAATGCATGAGAACTAGATTCTCCCTCCCCCGCTCGCTGCCCTCTCCCCCTCCCCTTCCCCAACCCCCGCACTCGCGAAGAAGAAAGCAAGCGCTTAGTTCGTTGCGAAATTAAACGTTTTATTTGGCCCCTCACTTCGATCTCTTTCGCCTACGCAAGGAGCTGCCTTCTAGGCAAGTCCATGGGGTTCCATTTGGAATGGCGCGTAACTCTGCGTGCGAAAAAACAGGCGAATTCTACAGATTGCAGAAACCGCCGAAAGAAGATACGCGGGTTTTTTTTTGCGTTCTTCACCAGCGAAGCGGTAGTAGCAGAACGCCTTATGGACACGTCTCGTCCGTCTGTCTCCCGTAACTTTCATCTCCTAAACCGCTGGACGGATTTTAATTAAATTATGCAAGAGTGATCCCTATTGACATTTACCGCCCAATTGTGCTTTTGAACTGCAACCGTGAATTAGAAATTCCACTTTAAATAAATACTTCAATTAACTTATACTCGTATCTCGTTAAATGGTATCCGTCAAGCAACAATTAAATAGCATATTTTTCTCTCCCTAGCTCTTATATGATCTGCATAGGTATAGATTTAAAACATTATTCGGATAGAGGATTTCATTTATCACAAAGGAGTCTGCGAGACCACATAATTACGAGTTATAGATTGGGAGACAAAAATTCAAGAAAATCTTGAGCAAAATATCGCATATTTTGTTTACATCGATCTCTAAGACGGTTCTCGGCAAACAACAATTAAAATTCACGTTTTTCTATCCCACGCCCTTATATGATCTGTAATGTATAGATTAAAAAGTTTATTCGGATAGGACAACATTTACTACAAGAATGTCCGCGAGATCACATATTATGGTTTCGGAGATAAAAATTCGAGAAAATTCCGAGCAAAAAATCGCATTATTTGGACATTTACTACAAGATAGCATGCGAGACCACGTAATTACGACTTTTAGTTGCGGGTATAAAAATTCAAGAACTGACCAATCTTTCGATAGCGTTTCATACGTATTTCCCATTAAGGACGCCTTTTAAATCTCTGTGTATTCCATTTATGGAGTACACTTTTCCATCTTTTTTCAATTAAATTCAGCCTGATAAGGTGGACGCGGTTCGACGGAAAAAGGGAAGCGCGGGTTGGAAAGAGCTCAGTTCTCTTAACGAACGCAGGGGTCAATGATGCACTTTATTTTAGTTATAATAATATTCTTATATACTATTCGTGATCCTAAAAATATGACAGAAATAAGGGGAGTGCCTGGTTGGGCGATATACGTTGTGAACGGGAGAGCTTCGACAGCTTAATTGCAGAATGTTTCATTCATACACAAAGTATTAGTGACCTATTCGTAAATCTTTTAATTTGTTCGTGTCGGTATTAACATATAGATAATTTGCGTATATTCGGTGTAATATCGCCACCTGGCCAACTCCTTTCGATTAATTAATGACCGCAAAGATGGACTCGACGCGTCGTCAATTGCGGTGTCGACAGCGGGAACTTCTCTCCCCCTTACCCGACATCCTCCCGCTCTCTCGCAAACGAAGCAGAGGCACGTATGCATTCCGCCTCGCGCGAATCTTCCGCGGACGGTTCGATATGCACGCGCGCACGTGCCCTGAATGGCACGGGGGCGCCACGAGACAACATAAAGGTGCAGAGGATAATGGGATTTCTGAGCGTTTGGGTGTTTTCGTCGTGGCGGGCGCACGTCGAGGTTTCCTCCGGGACAGCGATAAACTGCAGAGAGAGAGGAGGCGAATTCGGAGGTGGCAATGTTCCAGAGAGAGGCAAACGTCGTGACTGCTGAACTGACAAAGAGAAGCCTTAATAGATCGGATGCGATGACGGCACTTTTAAAATAAAAAGAGTCGAATCGAATGCGCTTCGGAGATGTTGTACTTCCGAGAAATGGCGGGAGAAGTGACCTCGATGCATTGCGATTGACGCGTCAGATTTCCTGAAACGAAGCGTCAAGAGAGGCGCGTCGCCGGACGAGGGAAAGGTCTTCCGCAATTGCTCATCGAACGAAGTCTTCGCGGGCAGTACCTGTTTGAAAATTATGTTATCGTCAATTTTTTTACGGTTAGGAATTAAATATCGTTTCATTTACTTCGTGCATCTATATATAATTTGTCGAATGTCCGTCTGAGGCAAAGTCATTTGAATGACACACTATTTCAATAGCAATTTGAATCGACATAAACGAGGAGTCCGCGTGGCATAGTGAGTAACGCGAATAAGAAGTCGAACCCGATCGGGTAACTTTTTTTACTCAATTTTATATTTCATTTCTTTATTTAATTCGATTTATGATTTTGATTTGAATATGGTCATCTCTTTTAACTAAAATTTTAAACAAATTTAAATTCGTACATTATCTATTATTCTGAAATATATGAATTATAAAAGCAAAGTATATTCCTTTTTTAAGTTGCGTAGCAACGGACAAGCGACTAGTTTCTATAAAAAAGCGAAAGATTTGGAGGAACCTCAAATGGGCGAGAAATGAATTCACACGCTTTCAGAGCAAACGGGCGATCCGTTATGGATAACCTTTTGTTCGCCCATCAGTTTTAACCCCGAGTCGAACTTTTAACAAAGTCAGAAGAATGATTTTGTAGATCCTTCTTATCGAATTAGCCGGATTAATGTTCAGCTTATAAACTGTGAGCAATCGAACTTACGTAGTGACCGCACAGCATATTTTTCACATCCAACCGAGCTCAATTTTTGATCAAGAATATTTCCAAAACTGTTCGGAAAACCAGATGAGCATTTCGGCTAGGAAGGAGTCGATCTTGGCGGTGATTCATCAATAGTATTTTCAAAAAATCTACATATAACTATATATATATACTTTGTAGAGTCAACTACCGGCAAATCACTACCGAAGCTTGCTTCACCTTGCTTTCCAAACATTTTTGTGAATATTGGTTTTTTCTCAAGAAACAATTGAGCTGGTGATCAACTGGATTCCGGCCATTAGGTGAACTCGATATTTCATTTTTCGAATTAAATTAGCGTATCTTTATAAAACTCGATGCAATTAATATACCATTATGCGACGCATTAACTGATTTTTTTAAATCTGTAAAGTTTCAGTTCGAAATGCAGTGTAAAATATTGAAGTTTTGTGTGCAAGGGTGCATATACCTGCTTGGTTGGTTCAAGCATCCACCTCGCAAGTAGAAAACTTTGGTTCGAATCCCGATAAAATTCAGAATGTTTATCCTTCTCTCCATAGGATTTTGTATTTCAGTTATCTTTAGAGGCTTTAAATAGAAAGTTAACAGCAATTTAATTCTAATTTAAACTAAAAGCAAACGCCTTCGTTGATTTATTTCGGAAGCGGGTGATTTTTCCGTCGCCACGAAACACTTAAAGCGCCTAACTTTACCCTATGATAAACGCAGTCATTAGAGCGTGCAATATCACGGTGGCGAAGTGAAACACGGGCGCCATCACTCTAATGCACCTGCTCTGCTTTAACTAAATCTGCGCAGTTAACGACTGTGACGAAGCTTAAAGGTGGTCCACAAAAAATGACAAAAAAGAGCGGGTAGAGGGAGCATCTTTCTCACTCCATCCCATCGGAGATCCTCTCGGAAAGTCAGTTTCTCAAAGCGGCCGACAGGGGGATGCGAGGAGAACCTGTTGCCTGGGTAACTCCAGGGAGGGCAGGTGGTTTGGCCCAAGTGGGTGACGCGTAAAAAAAATGAACGGTGAGCTCGGAGAGTGGGTATACGAGGGAATCACTCGGTTGTGCGTTTTTTAAAAGATGGAAAGAAGCGGAGAGGAGGCTAGGAGAAGGGTTGGAGGTGAGGAAATGAGGAAAGGGGAAAGCGTGGGGAGGGGGTAAAAAGAGTTAGAGGGGAGGAGCAGAGGAAGAGGGAGGGGAATTCTCGTCCTGCAGGTTGTACGGACTACACTATAAGGCCATTGTCTGCTAACCATCCCTCCGCCGTCGCCAACACCGCAGCCCCTCACCAGACTCTTTCCCATCACAACACTTCCCCCCTTCCGTCCACAAGGTGCCTCTCCGACCCACCCACCCTCCCCCTCATTCCCTCACCCTCCCTTGCAGTGTCTATTGGCCCGTGCGACGCGACCCGCCGCGTAAAAGCTCTCTTCCCGCGCTCTCAGATACACGAAAGAGAATCGAAAACTTTTCCCGCGGAGGGCGCAATGGATCGTGACCGCTTAAAAAAGCAGTGCTCCCGGAGGCGCGCGCGGCGGCGATAGTTCCCGGGGCGGTCTCATCCTACTCGGCCCGTCTCCGGGGGAGGAGAACCGAAACAGCGACAGGCCAGGTGCAGGCGTCCGAGGTTTTTTGTTTCCGACAAAAAATAATACATGCGCGAGACCTCATCATGCTAAATCAGTAGACCTTATCCGATCTTCCAACTTAATTACATAAAGAGTTTTGGTCTCGTCCAAGGCTGTCGAAGACTCAAGGGTCTGATACAAACGTCCAGCTCGTCACGAATCTATCTCGCAGGCTGACGCCGGGGATAATGTATTTATGGACATTTGCCGAATAAAACTTTCACTCGATCTTCAGATTCAAGTGAATTTTCACATATATAGCAGCGTAAACTGAGATCTAAGAGCTAACGCGACTTCACCACAATTCAGAGATTATGGTAATTCAAAAAACGATGCGCTTTTTTCACAAAAACTGCAAAGCGCTCATATAGTAATCGTCGGTTACCAAAGACCAAGAAAAGAGATACATTTTTGTAACATGAAAGAGCGTTCAACTTATTTCCTTATACTAGTTTCAAAAATATTTTACCTAAAAATAAAGCTATAGTCTTTTCCGAAGTAATTTCTACTACACGCGAATACATTTATTCTTAAAGGGAGTTCTTTTTCTTACTTCCTTGGAGACTACAAATCATTTTCATAGAAACCGTCGATCTTAAAAAAATACGAATACATAAGTATGGACTTGATACTAGAAGGACCTTGAATATAAAGAAGTCTTCAAAATGACTAGCCTCGAAGTTTTTGATTTATTTAGAGTAATCATCGAAGAGAATCGAATAATTCACCATTTTCGGTTGAGCGCTTTTAAGCATCCTGTCGGAAAAGTGATGGATATTAACAGTAGGGTGAATGCTGTTCATTTATAAATTAGAATTTTTTACAGCTCAGCTCCTAAGAAAAAAGGACTTTTGCCCTTTCGTTGTATGGCTCCCGGTATCTTTACCCAGCTTCGCTAATGGAGCGAACCACGTGCGAAAGTTGCCAAGGAGAGGAGAAAGAGCAAAAAAGCGACTCATTTTCTGGCGCGCGCGCACTGCTCGTGTTCCGAGAAAAGAAGATCGTGAATCCCATTTCTTCACGGGTCAATCGAGTCTTCAAGTCATCCGGAGATGGAGACGTGATGCATAGTTTTGAATAAGCTACAAATCGTTATTTGTAATTTCATTTCACCATAGAACCAGAAGGATTTTTAATGAAGCCATCTAGTTCCCCTCCCGTCCAATTAATTATTAAGAAAAAACAAAATGACTCAGAAGAGTTTTATTCAGCATGAAAATGAGGTAAAATAATAAAGTTATCGTATGCGTTTGATATACGTTCATAAAAAGGTTGACTAAATTTCCGCTGTAAAATGTGATATGTGAACAGTAGAAGACATTTTCTGAAATACTACATTGCGATATCATTTTATAGTAATTCCTACTATACATATGTAGTAAAAATGAAAATGTACGAAAATGATTTAATTGTACTAATGACGCGAGAGTCGTGTACTTTAGCCCTCGTTTCGAACCGCGACGAAAATGACAGAAATTTATATAACCAAATAAATTCTTTATTAGGCTTCACATGAAGGTAATAAATCGTTTTATTTACACTTACTTATTTTAATACCATAACTGGTAATATTGTTAACTCATCTTATTTTAGTTATTTATTTTAATGTTATATTTTTTGTTATGGTTATATGTTTCAATGTAATGAGGCCTCTGTGCTGTTTTTGAAACTGAATAAATAAAAATAAAATAACTACTCCATCAATAGAAATTGCTAATTGCTACTCCTCCAGAATAACGTATGAGAAGTTACTGGAAAACAACTTTCGATAAACTTACGAAGAAATTTTTTGTATATAAGAAGAAACGGTCCCGATTAGAGTAAAAGCAGAGGCTCTCTTCCGACTTTTTTCGAAAATCGTGCGCAGGAGTTTGGGTACACGTCATCCGTCACGATGGTCTAAACCTCAAAACGGGCAATCTGCGAAGAGACCCTTACAAACATTTCCGGTCTCGTATAGAAAGGTGTAGCTGTGTCTCAGTAGTCCCTCCTTTCCTACACACCTGCACCGAGCGTCATCCTGATGGAAGAGTCCATGTCGAGAGGCCCGCCAAGGTGAGGAAGGAAGGAAAACGTGAGCTAAGAAAGACTTCCAAGGTTGGTAACGGAGTAGCTTCGCTAAAATCCCGCGTGGAGGCGCAACGTGTGCCGCAGTTAGGGCGACGGCCCTCGCGGTCTCCTTGGCTCCCGATTTAAATCGCTAGGATCACGCAGTGAGACTAGATTAAAAAGTTCACACGATTTTCCCTGCTGAAAATTCATGGAGAGATATTCGAGGAAATGATAAAAGCGCTGATTTTAATGTCTATTACTCTCACGCAAACGGATCGCAGTCGACTTTCCTGGGAAGGTACTGCTTTTCCCCAGGTTAACCTTGACTTTCCTTTCTTCCAACCATCTTAATATATTAATCATAAGCGAGAAATTATGAATATGGTTGGTAGGAAGACAAACTTTGGTGAATACTTAAAATCTATTGCTCATTTAAAAGATAGAGCGTAATTTTTCAGTAACGCAGTCAGAAATTAAATTGGGGAGAGGGGGCAAATATTTCAGCACAATAATATCTAAGCACTTGTTTACTGATTAATCCGCAAGAACCTTCGTGTAATGATAGAGGCTAATGAATAAAGGAGCTGATTATAATTTGGACATCTTCGATTCGATTCATTTCCATCCGACGCCCGCATGCCTTATGCTTTTATTAAGATTATCTCCGATTTTGGGGGGAGGGCAAATGCCTGGTTCAGCCACTGTGTCTTTTACTCAAAGAAAAAAGTTGTTTCAGTTATTTTATTTCCATTTCAAATAGTATATTTTTATAATGAGGATATGTAAAAACTGTTATGGAAAAGAGACCTTTACCGATCTGCCTTTCTAATCCACCGTTGAAGTCTCCGTAACTTCAAATAAAATAGCGCTCAGTTGCGGCTTCCATGTTTTCACTGGCGCTTATAAGTAAACTTGCCTCAGTCTCTAACATGATAAAAAACAAGATGGAAAAGTATACTCCATAAATGGAACACACAGAGATTTCAAAGGCGTCCTTAATGGAAAATATGTTTGAAACGGTATCGAAAGATTGAGCGGTTCTCGAATTTTTATTTCCGAAACTAGAAGACGTAATTATATGGTCTCGGGAACTATATTGTAGTAAAGGTTGCTCTCTATCCAAATAAATTTTTTAATCTATACCTTACAAATCATATAAGATATCATATTTTTAATTGTTTTTGCTGAGAGAACCGTTTTCGCGATCGATGTAAACAAAATATGCGATGTTTTTCTCGGGATTTTCTCGAATTTTTATCTCCGAAGCCATAACTCGTAATTATGTGGTCTTGGGGACTATCTTGTAGTGAATGTTGTCCTCTATCCGAATAAATTTTTAAACTATAAAATTACAAATCATACTCGCATAAGGGCGTGGGATGGAAAAACATGGATTTTAATTGTTGTTTGCCGAGAGAACCGCCTTAGAGATCGATGTAAACAAAATATGCTATGTTTTTCGCTGTATATTCTAGAATTTCTATCTCCGAATCTATAACTCGTAAGTATGCTGTCTTGTGGACTTTATTGTAGTAAATGTTGTTCTCTAACCGAAAATTGTTTTAATCTATACCTTACAAATCATATAAGAGCTAGGAAGAGAAAAGTTTGGTATTTCGTTGGTTTGACGGATACCATTGAACGAGATACGAGTATAAGTTTATAAAAAACAATTATGTAAAGTGAAAGTTCTAATTGACGGATTCAGTTCAAAATCATAATTGGCGATAAATTTTAATAACGATCACTCATCATATAAAGGCGTGTTACAGAAAAAAATGAATTTTAATTGTTGTTTTCCGAGAGAACCAACCGCCTTCGAGATCGATGTAAACAAAATATGCGATGTTTTCGCGGGATTTTCCAGAATCTCTATCTCCAAATCTATAACTCGTATGTATGTGGTCTCGTGGACTTTCTTGTGTTAAATGCTGTTCTCTCCCCGATTAATTTTTTTAATTTATACCTTACAGATCATATAAAAGCTAGGGAGGGAAAAGTTTGGTATTTCATTGTTGCTTGACGGATGCCATCTAACGAGATACGAGTACAAGTTTATTAAAAATAATTATGTAAAGTGGAAGTTCCAATTGACGGATTCAGTTCAAAATCACAATTGGGCGATAAATTTTAATAGCGATCACTCATACTTAATTGGATTAAAATCCGTCCAGCTGTTTAGCAGATGGAAGGTACGACGGACGGACGGATCAAACGTGCCCATAAGACGTTCCGCTATTACCGCTTCTCTGGTAAAGAACGCCTAAAAAACGATAAAAATGGAAAGTTGACCAAAATCATTCTTTCTTACTCTCTGGAAATGAAATTACCGATAAGGTGTGCCGAAAGAAAGGCGGATGGCTGCCTTATATCCTGCGGACGGCCCCCACAACCCCCGGGGCAGTAGAATACTCGTTTCCGTTCCAAAGCCTCAAGCGGGTCGAGCGTAACGCCACTCCCACGCGAAAGGGTCGGAACCCGGGACCGGAAGGAGGGGGAAGGGGGAGCGGTAGGTGGGTGGGGTGGCAGTGTGGGAACGCGTCTGCACGGACACCCTCACGCCGCATTTCCCCCACGCACTCTCTTTCCACGAGATGATCATAAGAGACTGATGGGGGTGAGTGGAAGGGGGAGGAGAGGGGTGGGGGAGGAGAGGGGGAGGAGGGGAGATCACGGACACAGATATGGTCGAGTGAGAAGACGCACCATTACATGCCAAAACACTTTCAGTCTAAAGAGAGTGAAACCATAGCACATTTTCTGTTTTGCCGCACTTTTGTCGCAGATTTACGGCAGAGATGTTTGGTCTGCGTTGGTTGTAACATGTTTAATTTTTGAGTTTTCTGTATCCAACAAATTTTTTGCTATCAAACTTACGAGATGAAGCTTTTTCTATCAATTAACGATAAATGAAATCAGCGTTGATTGTGAGATAATTCTCGTCTTTTTAATTCGCCCAATGCGTATAATTAGTGACGTACTTAATGTTTCGTTCCTTCAAACGTGTCTTTACTGCTACTTTTGCACGTCGAACGACCTATTTTAGTATATCGAGGTGACCCATTAGAGACTTTCCGAGCGAATAGTTAATAATAATTATGGTGATAAACATAATAAGTCCCATAGGGACACCATGAATAATATTCATCCATCCATAGATATTGCTGAGTAAATTCATTCCCGCGGCAGTTCTGCTTAATTCTGTCAGCTTTGAAAGGGGCGCTTAATTTAGGCTAAGTCTTTTATGCATGAAGCGTTTAAGAAATCTCAGTAAGGTACTGTTCGAACTTCCCGGTCGCGCCGACGAGATTCAGACATTAAATCGCACCGGCAGCCGAGACCGGCTTTTGCTTTCGTCACGGACGTGTGTACCATACAAACCGGTTCCCAGGAGTGGAGTGAAGCAAATACCCATTCACAAGTTAAAAGTTCCGTTTAAATTGCGAAATAGGTCATAAATTCTATTACTGAACACATATAACTAATAAATGTTTCTCACTGCGTCAATCGACTCGCAATCATAGTAGGAAAACTTATGACTGTTCAAGTGGCATCAAAGATTTAATATGATACAAAATTCACCCGTTAAATTTTCCTGAGTTTGATTGCATTTTTAAATGGAAAAGATTAAATTTTGGTTTCAGAAACATAAGGAAAAGGAGGCATTTTTGTGTTAATATTACACTTACACTTAGCCAAAAATACTGATGGCGGAAGTTGAGGCGTAGGTTGCTTCGAATGACCCCATACTGGTTTTCGGCCCGACAAAGCGGTGAGGCTTCTCATTTCAGCCTCGAGCTGTTTTTTTCATAAACGGGGCCTCGACTTTGAAGCACGTTTAATATTTTCTTCGAGCTCAACGTAAGAGGCTTAACACGCGTCAAAAATCTAGTGAGGAGACTATGCAGGGAGAATAAAAAATCTCTCTGGAGCTTATGAAAGCGTTGATGCATCACCCTTTTAATTTGCAATTTTTTTAGAAAGCACACGTGCAATAGTTTGAGGGACATTCTTGTAGAGTTGTTTGTATAACTTTCAGTTATTAGAAAATTACTGGGAATACACCGTTATTTTATATTTCCCATAGCTTATTTGGCTCAGTTATAACGGAGCTATGATTACAAACATATTTGATAAAACAAATAGTCAATGTATTCTATAAAAAGACATATAGTATCTGTTTTATTACCAAGAAAATTCTCTATTGAGAATTCTTCGCCTTAAACAACTATGATTTTTGCTAAAATAAGACAAAAATTATTTCTTTGTTCTTTCTTAATACTACGGTACTACGAACGAATCTTCGACCTTCTTTTATGCTCATGATCAAATATGTAAATATAAACTTGCGTGATAAACTATAATGTGACTAGAGATGGCGAATACAGAGAAGAGCACAATGAATTTCTACTGTAAATTCATAACTTTCGAAAAAATAGCAACAAAACCACCCAAACAAAAGTCATTAGCTTTTCTATGTTTAAAACAACGAAATTCCGCTAAAACCTTTCTATGCTGGATCACATTTTAAAAACAAATTACAAAATTTCACGCTCGTTCCTCGAAGATACGATTCCCTTTAAAACACGCATCTCTGTAATTTCTCGAAAGACAGGCCACAAATTGGCGTAGGACAATAACAAAGCGTGAAATTTCCCGACTTCCTCGAGACACAAAGAGAACCTTATCAAAGTTTATTTCCCATGCAGATCCTTCCGTTCCCACCGATTCCTCAAGGAGGAGCGGGGTGAAGCGGGTTCAACCAAAAGGGTCAGTCACGCCCCTTGGGCACAATTTTCGAAAGTCTCACCATTTCCACGAACAGACGGGACGAGAAAGAAAGAAAGTGGGAGGGAAAGAATAAAAGTAGAGAGTAATGTGTGTGTGTGTATGTGTGTGTATATATATATAAATATAAAATCGAGAAGGATCTCATGACCAAGTATTCAGTAGGGCTTTACGAGACGAGGGCTCCGTTCCGCACCAGATCACTCCTTTGGAGTCGCTCACGCCTCTCATAGAGGCCCTACTTTCCCTAGAGATCTCTTGTGCAATCGCTAATACACCCACGAAGCCTGCCTCACCGCCTCCTTCCGCCTCAACCCCCTCCACGATTCCTCCACTCTTAAGGAGATTTTTTTTCCTTCTCTACTCAACCGGGAAGGAGGATAAGAGACACGTCAATATACGGAGAATAGTGAAAGAGCCGCGCCCATATATGACACCTCACGCTTCTTCCATGAAGCCCCGCGCCGGGTGGCGAGCGGGGGAGGGGAGAGGAGGAGGGATATGAGGGGGGAGCGAGGGGAGGGATAGGAGGGTGGGAGAGGTAAGGCGCCCTATTGGATCGCCCTCCTTTTCTAAGGAACAATCGTTTTCATTCCGTTTTAACCGTTTGGGAATCGTCTTTCTCGCAAGGGAGAGCGCTTAACTGCATAAAGGGTCATATCTGGGGCTTATAAACTCCATTTTAATCGGAAAGCGTGTCATGTGTTTTTTTTCCTATTAACCCTTATTTCAAAAAAGGAGGCGTGATGAAATTTTATGCTAGGAGATTGATCATTAACAGTTCTATGCAGATTCATGACTCATACTTTCCCAGTGACTTAATGGATAAAGTACCTTTGTCTAATCATATGATCACCCATTTATATCTCTCTAGCACATCGAAACCGCCACCTCAAATTTACATATAACCAATAAATTGGAAAAGAATTGAACTTCATCGAGTATCAAAAGAGAAATGTGAAACCGTGCGTTCAAGTCTCCAAATAAACGAACTAAATGCGCGCTCTCAAAAACTGTTCGAATTTTCGAGTAGTTTTTTTTTCAAGGAACAAATCGGTGGATGAATTAATAATAATACCATTTTTATTTTCATTTGTATTATAACACAGGAGCGCTAATATAGCAAGAAAAACGAGAGGGGATTCAGAGGTTTGCACACCGCACAATGGTAATTTACGAAAACTAGCGATTGTTTCATTAATATTCGTCCTTATTTTTTTGGGTCACGAGTTTACCGTCATTGGCCGAGTCCGCTGCATGACTAATGAGTGCTCGGTGGGAAAAAGGCTGACCGTGGTAAGGTTAGCTCGAAAGTCTAATTAACGTGCGAATTTCTCCTGAGCGGTCGCGACCACTCAATCGAAAACCAAAATGAAGAAAACTTATAAAATAATAAGACCGTAATCTATCGATCGGCCGTCAGTGCTAAATGCCACACGCCAACGATTTCTCCAATGTTTATCCTCGAATAGTCGCGTGCATCGCAATTAAATGCATTATTCGTGTAAAGCAAAAAAGTTAACGAGTAGTCAGAAGTGAGCAACAGATCGGCGCTGATAGGAGACCCTGCAATTTCGAACGTTTTAAGTCTTTTTTTTAACTCTTCTATTCCTGATCTTATCCGCCTTGTCTTTTTTCTGGGAGAGTGATTTCTGCATAAACTGCATGCGTGAACGCAAAAGCCGTCACACCTGTTGCCTTCTACGCGTCCGAGTGTCACTCCAGCGGCCCCGGTTGTTTTTATTCCGTACGAGGGTTAGGGGAGGAAGGCGGTGCAGGAGGGAGGGAAGGTGGAGAGGGAAGGGGGAGTGGAGATGGAAGGGGAAAAGGAGATGGAAGGGGGAGTGGAGATGGAAAGGGGACTGGAGAGGGAAGGGGGAGTGGAGAGGGAAGGGGGAGTGAAGATGGAAGGGGGGAGGGGGGAGGAGATGAACTCCCTTGCATGAAAAGGGACCGACACGAAAACTACGCTTACCTATCTTGTTTCCTTGGATTAAGTGAAAAGAATTATACCACAGCATCTGGTTGTCGGTCGAATACTTTGAAAAAGTAAACATAAAAAGTATGATACGCTGAAATCGTTGATTGTTTATTGATAACTTATGGAATGCGTCTAGGTTAGTAGCATTTTTTATAATTCTCCATCAAACTAGGTTCAGTTCAATAAACCGAAAATAAATAGAATTTAAATGAATATAATGGTAAGTGAATCGTGTGAATAAAATAAATAAACTGCGAAACGTATAAGTGCGAACAATATGAAACTTTAATAGGTTTACTGAATGAATTTTCGACTGCTTCACATGAAATTTCTGAAAATATAAGTTTCTATAATCCGAACATTTATTTCTCAAAATTCTAACAAATTAAATTCTATTACAGGCATAGATTTTTATTTTGTACAAAGGCACTCGCGTAGAATTTTTGCTCGGAGAGGAAATGTTGAGCAGGTATGGGATTCATCAACAAAAAATTCCAAAAAAGGGCTCAGTCACTCCCGCTATATTCAGCTTCCGATATGTGAAGGGAATTTAAGTAATTTCCGGACAATGTGGCCGGGTTTTATCGGCAACTTTTCAACCGATGGACGCATTACGAAAAATACTGAACGTAACTTTCTAGAACTAAGGAAATGGAAATGAAGCATTAAAATTCACGATGTGAGCATCCTGTACGATATGCAGATGAGATCAAAAAAGACGTCAAATTAACAAGGGAAATTTTTTAAATGGAATGATATTTACTATTCGCTAATTTTTGGGTAAACAACTAAAAGTTAAAGATAAAACGGGGAAATTTTCATGTATTTGGTTCTTGTCCTTGAACTTTTCCGCCTTAAAAAGTTGCCGATAACGGTAGAACAAAATCTTCCAGCCGCCAAGCGCAGGACCAGTCGTGGACATAAAAAAATACACCGCGCCTCGCTTGCTGTTTCCGCGTGTGAAACAACTGTTGTTAAATAAATATAAATGACGAAAGAGATGGAACTTGTAATAATTAACAGACTAAGTTATAGCTACGCGACTGATTTTTTCCAATAATTTTAATAAGTAAACTCCGATGATGTTATCTTTCAAATTCATCGCGCATTTTAAGTGAACACTTAGCTATTAAAAAAAACGTTTCTCTTCAGTGAATCAGCCGCACAATTACAATAATATGAGCCAGAGTAGCGAATACTAATAATAGCGAAGTAGCGCATCAAGATTTGGAATTGTTTTTCGGTGAAATTACTGCAAACGTTTCTGAATAACGTTAATTTTTATTGCAAAATATTGTCGAGGTGGGACATTTAAAGGTTTAAAAAAGGTAAACACATAGCGACATGCGCCGGAAAGATTCCCTTTAAACCGATAGAGTGGAAATTAAAAAATAAGGTGTTTCCATGCCTTGGCTGCACTGAACTCTTTTGAGACCATCACGGGTTATCGGGAGAATAAAAAATTCATGGATTGAGTTTATATCATTAAATCACTGAAACCATTATAAGCAGCGTAAAGTATGCAACGGATGGTGAGCAACAAAGGCGACACAATTTATCCTTTCGTTTAATGTCTGCACGATATACTAAAAAATAAGCAATGTGTGGGGTTCAACAGGCAACGCAGACAAGAGCGTACTGAGCGCCAACTTCGTGTAGGCCAATCCTTTAGGTTTCAAGTTCAGAACCATATAAGGAAAGTTGCATTTCATATTATTCTGCAGAGCGCATTTCATAGTAATCGCGATTTTGACGTACGTACAATCCAGCGGTGACCGTGAGCCGCTGCAACATAACGCGTGGGACAACAAAAACAAAAAAATGCAGAAATACATTGCGCCACGGGCCAATTTGCCCTATAAAAGCGGAACGCCTGCATTACACAAGAATTCTAGACGTTCGGGCGTTCTTCCGAAATTAAGGTTAGCTGTCTGGGCTAGATGGGAGCGTCATCGAGTAGAAAACCGTTGCCTTTACAAGTCTCAAAAGAGGCCTCGTATCTTTTTTCCCGGGAAAGCGAAGCCCTCTGTCGGACGAAGCCAGCACCACGGAGGTGAGCCCAACGCTGGCGCGAAAGGGCGCCGCAACCACGCTGCTAGGCAACGCCGCACGAGAGGTCACGCTCCCATGCGTAGGGTACGCGGTGGATATCTGGCAACTGGGCAAGCACGAGGGCAAGGGAGTGAGGGCCTTGGCCGCCGGTAGACGTGAGTAGTGGATGGGTGGGTGAGCGGGGAGGAGAAGGGGGCGGAGGGAGAGGGAGAACCGAGGTTTACTTCAGGTGAGAAGCAGAAAGATTGGCTTCGGGAGATCTGACCATCTGGGGAGTAGAGGCGAGCAGCGTCTTCGCTGTGACGCAGAGCAAGGCGCACGAGTTTACCGTAAAAAAGCAGTATACTCAAACGCGTCACGAGGTTTCAACATTATTTAGAAATGACGGATAAACTGTCGACGTGCTTGAGGAGTCGTATTTGCCAAATTATTTTTAAAACAAAAAAATCGACGCTACGCTTAGTATACTTCGGGCAAAACAGGATTTTCCGACCAAATGACGCTGGGTTTAGAATATAAAACATTTACGCAATCTCCGATCTATTTGAAATGATCGGAGGAATTATATTATAAGTGCTTATATTTATTATCCATCTCTCTCACGTATTTAAATTCATATTGTTCAATAATTTCAAAAGCCTACTTTTTGACAAAATTATTTCTAATTTTGTCATTTTCTGAAATTGAATATTCTTCCATTCTCATAGGAAAGTTGTCAAAAACAATTCATTATTTAATTTTATCTGGTTAATGCAATCGATGGAAATGAGTAACGTCTGTATAGGAACAAGTAATTAAACTTAAACGCCGAAACGGTAGCGTTATTTAATTATCACAATAATAGAAAAGGGCTTTTTAAATATCTTAATCTCCATGCGTCAGATTTTGATCAGCCAGATACACATAATGAGTTTGTGATGAAATAATAGTAACTGATATTTAACCTTGGAAGGGAACACTGAATAACCCACGGATTTATATTTTGCGTGTAAGTATATTAACTTGTCACTTTTAGAATTCCTTGAGGGTCACTTAAAGATGATGTTGAGAATTCTTTTGTTTGTCATCACTCTTTTTTGTGCTTTCTGTAGCGACTTTGGGGCACTGAATACCCCAGTGTACAGGAATCGGATGTTTTTTTTCGAACTTGTTTCAGTGAACTTTATTATTCACCGTAATTTACAAATCCGACGAAAACTATAACTCCACCGATCAGTTTAGTACAAAATGCAACATTGAGACACGTATTTATACATTGCATCGATCTTAAAACTTTGCCACGGATGCCGATATAACTGTTTACCTCTCGAAGTGGATGTATTTTTTACTTTTAATATATATTCCTTATTAATGTTGTCTTTATGAAAATCAAAAACATGTTTAAAAACAAATTTCACCCAAAAACTTTCAATATCACCATTTGATATGTCGCTCTCCAGAAAGGACGGCTGAATAGACAAACCTGCATAGCATTTGGCGTTTAAATTTGTTTCTCGGAAAATAAAATCGAAGGAATTACTGAAAGAAAGCAAACTTACAGCTGTAGGAACTTTGAGAAGAAACAAAAGAGAGATTCCTGCAGATTTGATCTAACTACAGGGACGCTCAACTGAAACAAGTATTTTTGTTTGACAGACTTGACATGTAGACATGTTTGATCAACTCTGTCATGCCTACAGTACCTCAAGAAAAACTAGCTATCTTTTATGGGTAGTTAAATGCTGCAGCGACCAATGTATTTGTTATTTTGTCACACAATAATGGCATGAAAGGCAAATCTAAGCTGACTAGGCATTCATGAATTTGGGAGAAGTTATGAGAAGTTGGAGAACTTCCCTCCGTAAGTCCATAGCTTCGACTGCCAGGGGCTTGAACGAGTACTGCAATCAATTCAGAGTCAAGGAGTGGAAGATGCCAGCTATGCGACCGCAGCAACGACTGCAAAACTACAGCACGCTGCAAGAGCTGTCAGGAGTTTACTTGCCGGAATCATTCGGATATAATTTGCCACAAATGTTTTAAATAATTTCAAAAACTGTTTCGTTTCACTTTTTTGTTTATAAATTAAAAAATAAACATTTCTTTGCCAACAGTTAATGGCTGAATATATATTTTCTTCATGGGGTACCTAATGCCCCAGTGTACCTGAATAAGGTGCCAAAACCTAGTGTACCATACCAGGGTTAAAGAAACACAATCAAATAGTATAATAAAACGTCTGGAGATAGAAATTTTAGAAGAAATAAATGGGATTCAAAGGAGAAAACGTGGTTCAGAAACCAAAGTGGAAAAGTTCGAGACATGCATAAAGGAAAGTAGCGATATGTATCGGTAATAGCATAAACTCGTTCATGCTTATTATTTCAACTGTTAACAGAAAGATAAGCATAAGCTGCGAAGTTGATAACGTCATCGACATGATATCCATTAGCAAATGCTATTACATGAAGACGCACGACAGCTCATCTGCAATTCGAATGAATTCAAGCTAAAAAAAAACTTCTCCGTGATATGTGGCTTCATTATCAATCGAAACATCGATACAAGATTTTTTTCCTCGCCCGATTCCTATCGATGCTCAACTTGAGCAATTACAAAATCGGTTGAAAGGTCAAGATGCACATTTTAGCTACAAATAAGCCGTCCTCGATGGCATTATACCGGTGAATTCTGTATTTTATTTTTTTTGGAATCCATTACTAGGATACGCTTGAATACGGCAAACATCTCCTTCGGAAGGGACTTGAAGCAGTTGTCCTCTTTGGTGATCTTCGTAAAGAGTAGGTCGGCACCGGGTTTCCCTCTTCCCTTCTGTGTGTGTCCGGTATGGAAATAGGTATGGCTATAATAATCCAAGAGGTTGATTACCCAGAAAAATAAAAAACAAAAACGGTAGACGCCTAATCATAAACCCGATCTAGAATAATTCATAGAGGGATGCTGTTATTTCGTACAACGTTGGAATGAGCTGTCAATGAAAAGTTTTTCACATCATGGTTTCTTTAAAATCTAATTCGTATCAATGATGACCATCGTTACCCGACGAAACGCAGCGGACGAGTTTTTTTTACGTTTGTAAACGTGGACCTAAAGTTTCATTTAAAAAAACTGCTCGGGATATTAATACGGATTCGAATAACTAATTAATCTAGTGAAAATTGTTGTACCCTCGTCTTATAGTAATGGTTTTCCTAGACAATTTTTTGTGAACGCGAAAATTAGAGGATGCGCGTTAGTAACGCAGGCGACGACGATATTAGATTCCATAATTTTATTTCTCCACAAGAAAAACCAACCCTCGGTACGAATGGAAAGTTAATCTAACCATGGATGCGTTTATTACATCCCATGAGGAGGAAAATGACTACGAATTAAGTCGGACCCTTCTCTCGCTACCGTCTGAACGCAAGCATGAATATCTATGAGAAAGAGAGAGATAAACAGAGCTCGTTCTCTCGCTCACCTGAAGGGAACGGCGACGCCGAGGAGGAGAGAGTGGTATATGAAACGGGAGAGACGGAGTGGGTGGCGAGAGATGAGGGGAAGGGGGAAAAGGAGATGGGGAAAAAGCTCAGAAGACGCTACGAAGGAAGCATACAACAAGTACAAAAAAAGGGTCGAGTGAGTGGTGGTCTGAGGCGCACGTGCCCGAAGGTCCAAAACACCTCGAGGGGAAACCTCTGGAGCCGTCAGACCGCTTTGTCTCTTCCCTCCCATCCTCTCTCCTCCCTTCTTCCTCCCTCACTCTCCCTTCCTCCTTATTCCTCCCTCCGCCTCCCTCCCTCCGTCTTCCTCCCTCCGTCTTCCTCCCTCCGTCTTCCTCCCTCCGTCTTCATCCCTCCGTCTTCCTCCCTCCGTCTTCCTCCCTCCGTCTTCCTCCCTCCGCCTTCTTCCCTCCGTCTTCTTCCCTCCGTCTTCCTCCCTCCGTCTTCCTCCCTCCGTCTTCCTCCCTCCGCCTTCTTCCCTCCGTCTTCCTCCCTCCGTCTTCCTCCCTCCGTCTTCCTCCCTCCGTCTTCCTCCCTCCGTCTTCCTCCCTCCGTCTTCTTCCCTCCGTCTTCTTCCCTCCGTCTTCCTCCCTAGGAGAACTTTCCCTCCCACAAGCCATCCTACCATCTGCATCCCGCCTTTTCTCCCCCTCCCTCGGCGCTATCATCCCCTCTCCTCCCTCCCCCACTCCTTCCGCGTCCCGCACGCTTCGCCCCCTCCCACTCAACTCCCACCACATCCTCTCCGCTTCTTTGCTCTTCCTCCCCCTACGACACCCCCTTCTCCTCCCCTAAGACCTCTTCCTCTATCCCTTCCCGCTTCACTTCGTTCTCCGCCTCGTCTCAGGCGTTTCCTCATCCCCCTCCTCCAATCTCTCCATCCCTAGCCTTACTCTATTCGCACCTTGGTCCACTACTACTTACTACATTCGTCCCAAAAAGGGTTTTGTTTATGTTTACCAAACAGTAAAAAATCGTACCTACGCCCAGCCGCCTTTATCTTCCCCCTTCTCAATGCAAAACCTCGAGCGCGATGGCGCACACACCCTTAGCTTTTTGTATATAGTCTGGCCAAACACAGGGCGGTTAACAGAACGGCAATAATTATTTGGTGATGGCGAAGTTCGTCCTTTTCGCGCGCCACCGAACAAAGACGCATCGATATTAATTTTTCACCCTCGAATATATCTGCGTCTTCGGGGGTCATCTGCGAACGTTAATTTTCATGCTGAGCGATTCGTTCGTTCGAAACTTTCCAAATACCCTCTTCTATCGCTTTATTATTAAAATAAACCGAGGCACTTCACGAAAGCGAATTTTTATGTTGAGGTGCGATCAGTGGCGGATTTATGTATTCTGGGGCCCCTGACGCTAAACAATTAGGGACCCAGCAATCTGCATATGTATATAGTGAAACCTCACCTAGCGACAATCCCTTTATTTTACCCTTATTAACGATCGTTTTAATAAATCTAGTATCGCAGTGCTAAAAATATACATATTTTTCTCCGTAATTTCTAAAATGAGACATTTAATATTTCTGGGATTATATATTAAAACATTTTTCCGAGGCCCCTGGCGCTCGCCAAGTGCGACTCTCCCCCCTTAAATCCGCCACTGGGTACGATTACTCCTTAATTACGTATGTCGAGGCACGCATTTCGACAAACCAAAGGACTAAAACGGACTCGGTTCTTCCGTGGAAGCGAGTCTCCGAACTGCTGTTACCTTCGTCATGACAACGGCGGGAGAATTTCTACTACAGCCACGATTATCGTTTTGAAAGTCCGGATACATCTATTCGTACACGACATTGAATAGACGAATCAAACAATAGATGCGGTCTCTCTCAGATAGCCTCCTCGTCCTATTGTCTTCATTTTTTAAATCCCCCTTTTTCCCATCCATAGCTGCCTCCTCTTCCCCTCCCTCTCTCCCTCCCTCCCTCACTCCCACTCCTCGCTTTGCTCTCTCCCTCCCACCTCCTTCCTTCGACGAGTCACGATCGAACTCTCTCCCTCCCTCTAACCCCTTATTTTTCCGGAAAAAGAATACGGCGGGAAAGCTCCCCAATGGCAGAGAGAGAAAGGCCATCGACTTTGGTCGCTAGTCACGTGTTTGCAATCATTCCCGCGTCGGAGAGATTTAAGGCGCCATCGCGATGAAAATGCCGCGACATTAATATTGCATCTGAAACTAATTTTAGGCAATAATTCCACGTTCGAAATAAAATATTACTTTCGATTAATCAAGAACAGAATGAAATTCAGTTTCCGCTCAATTCTGTGGAGGTTTGTGTATGTGTGTGCGCGCGCGCATATATGCACGAAGGGTCGGTCATTTGACTATATAATCCTTATATATTTTTTTAAAGATGAAGATAAAAAATCCAGCGGAAGTTGCTCTTTATACTGCCATGCTGTCATCCATTTTAAAAATATTATATTAGTGAAAACTTTAAACGATCTATTCTTTTAGATAAACAATTTATTTCCCAATGCTCCAAAACATCTACAACCAACTTATTAACAACATAACAAATTCATATCGCAAGCGTGTGCATTAGATCCACTGTTTATTGTTTTACCCCTTTCGACAAAGGATTGCATCACAGTTCACTCCGCTTAAATGACGAAATTTCGCAAAACAGAGAACTGACATTTGGGAAACTGAGACAATGAAGGTGACGACGAACTCACGAACTGGACGCGCTAAAATAAAATTGATGAACGTTTGATTGATCGATTAAATGCTTCTCGTCCCGGAAGGTGTTAATATAATTTACCCGTGGCCATGCTGCGAGTTCCAATCCTGTCGTGGAAATAGTTTTCTTCATTTTTATTGTTATCACATCCAACGCCCGTGTGTTGCGATTGGGCCGATGGTTGGCCGTTATTACTTTTAAAGTCAGCCTTGGCATCGTTTTCTCATTTATAAATTTAGCGCACTCGAAACCGTCATGCGTAACGCGGGTAATTGCATCTCTCGCTGTTTTCATTTTTATTTTCATAAATAAAAAAAAAAAAACAAAAAAGCGGCCAAAATCGCATTCGCTTACTTAAAAAATGCATACTGCCCATTTATACAAATTTTCGAGATTGGTTTTTCGATAAATTTACAGTTTATCGAGTGGGGTTTATGTAACATCGATGTTCCTTCCACAATATGGCCCTTCGCCCATTTTTTGTGAACATATAGGCTGCCTAGCAACGGGTGGTAAATTGATCGATTCTCTTCTGCGCAACTTAAACCGGTTGTCTGAGGTTTTAGGGAGCTTGTAAACGCTTTTACCTAGCAACGAAATGCACCGACCACCACTTATAACGCGGAGAATTTCGGTACCGCTAGCGTTCGGATAGTTATTTACCAACCTTTCGGGTTTCTGCAAGACCATTTATGAGAAGTTTGTCTCCAATAAAACTGAAAATCTTGAGCGACGAATACTCTTAAGGCTAACTATATTTACGTTCTAATGTCAGATCACTTTCTATATGTGTCACGGAAAGCTATCCGTAAATCGCCGAAAACTACTGAAATCTTTCAAGACAACATAAAATGACGCGGATTTAAAATGGTCAGCTCATTTTTCTTTCTGCTTTTCATCTAACGGACGTGGCAATTTATTGCTTTCTTTGGTTTTGGCAAAAAGATCAACTAGGCTTTACATTGCGACACGCGTTTAAATAATTCGCCCACTCGCCGAAACCTCAGTGTATAAGATTCACAATGGTCGAGTAACATAATAGAATGCTCTCAATAGATCTTTTGAACAAAACCCACTTCCCTTCTTCCTGTCACCGGAACAAACAGCACGCGCTGGTTTTACAGCAGTGAACAAACTTCCGAAAGCCATAAATACTGGTCGGATGAGAGCGCTGGTTTGGTAGTCTCACGATTCATCCGCGGACAAAGTCGGAATAATGAAAGAGAGCGCTGCGGTAAGCACTAAAGCAGCGGTTTCCAACCTTTTTACTTGGGGGCCGCATCGGTAGTTGCGAATCCTTCTGCGGGCCGCATTGGAAGTTGTCAATTCTTCGGCGGGCCGGATTAGAGTTTATATCGGAAGTTACATATATGTACAATTTGAGTTACCACATAAGCGAAAATCAGGTCTAAATGAGGTTAGTGTGGTTAACATTTCACTTAAGACGCAATCAAATATCGAAATGAAGGGGGTAAATGACGCGAAGAGTTACGCGGTCCTTCTTGCTTGAAATGACCTTTCACGACCAAAATTTTAAAATTTCCTACAATATGCCATTCTGCCTGATATAGAACATAAATGTCTCCTAAAATTTCAACTGCTTATCTCACTTCCAACTTCTTTAGCAATTTAAAAACGACCGAATGTTAAGAGAAAATACTTCATGTGCTTTTCCATCGTACGATCCTTTGTAAAGAGAAATTTCTTTGAAAAAAATAAAATAAAAATCTAAGCAGCCAACAAGTTTGCTCAGGTACGTTGTAAATAACCCAGATAATTCTCATAGTTCCATGATGAGAAGAGGCAGAATGATGAAAAAATTCACCATTATAGAAGTGAAGCGGAGGAATAAGTGAAAGAATAAATTAAAGAAAAAACTCATCCCTTTAATCGTAATGTTAAACGGATGGTTATAACATCAAGCCACAGGATTAAGCATTTCAAAAAAGCCGCAAATCCATTTGAACAATAATTTTTCATTGTGGAGAATGCAGTACAGGTTTGCTTTAAATGAATTACTCGAGAAAATAGTGATTTTGGATGGCCAAATGGAAATTTCAGGAACAACATACTTCAAAAAAGAGGAAAATGGCTGTGCTACGATTCTAATAACGAAATATGTAATGAGCAGCGGCTGTTTGGTACATCGAACAATACCCATTGTCACTACACGTTTATTCTTCTCACCACAAAGTAATGCATGACGAAAAGATTTGTTTAACGAATCTTCCCGGTAATTCCCGGGTGCTTAGTCACAATATGCTCGATTATGTTAACGAAGAACTTATTCAGTTTAGATGGAATATTTCCTTTAAAACACTAAAATAAACTCGATACCAGGATAACTGCACATCATATGCTTCATATTCCAGTTTTAATGAATTAAATTTTGAGTTTTTGAATTTTTTCTCCACAAACAATTATTTTAAACGTCTATAACTAGGCAATCAAGGATTGCAGCATTGTCGATAATTAGATAATAATAATATCATAAGAAAGCTCTTCTATTTACAGTCGATGCTCTTCCAAGGCAACTCTCACAAAACGCATAAATTCCTGCAACTTGGAAAATATTTAATTCGGGGTGAAATTATAAAAAATATAATACAGATTTTCCACGCAAAAGAGTGTGAACCGATAACTACCGAAACGAGGATGTTACTCATAAAAGAGTGGCCACTTTGCAATCCGAGATAAAAAACCTCACAAGATGACAAAGCAGTCGATTCCCTTTTCGAATGGCTCCATTAAAGCCGGCAGCAATATGGTGCGGTTAATGAAGCATCAACGATGGGACACCACATAAATAGGTGAATCATGGCCGATCGTCAAACAAAACACCTGGCCAGAGCCTCTTAATATGCCACATTACCTTGTTTAAAAAATTATTTGATAGCAAAGGAAATCATCAGTAACACAGGAAATTTCTCGTGACGACTTGAGCATCTCAAACCGAAATTCGCAAATGTGGCGCAGGCACCAAAATGGCTACTGCAAGGGAAGGAGAGAAAGCGGGGAAAAAAGAGGGAGAGAGCTGAGGGAAGGGGAAACGCATCAGGTTCTAAGACGAAAAGTTTACATTGCCACATTATAGTTGTTTTTCGATGCACGTAGCGAGCCAAGAAAAGAAAAAGCAACCTCACCAAAATATCATGGTTTTAAACGAGACAGAATTCAATACTTTTCGGTTGGGATTTGTTTTTGAATATAATGTGCCACGCCAAATAATAAAACAAAAAAGCTCGTAGAATATAAAGCTGTTACAGCTAGTTCTATCCATGTTACTCTAGGTAGGCTTTCGGAGAGGGCTGTCCTTCTTTCGAATTATTTACTACGTGAACTTCCAAGCAGCAATGATATGCTTCTGAAGAATCAAAATGATAAATAACTCGTCTAAGTTATTTGTGATAAATTGCTGTCTTTTCCTTTTTCATTCATTTTATTTTTTATCGAAAATAATTTCGTTTTTAGGTAAAAATGTTACCTAAAAGTAGCTGAGGATTAGCAATTTAGTTTCGGTCTTTAGTTGCTAATATGAACCCTCAAATAATGGATTAAGGGTTGCGTTATTTTTTACAAAACGAATTTTTGATACACTTTTTTCATTTGGATTGAATCAACAACTTAATAATCTAATGGAAAATGACATTGAACGTTAGCGAAGGCCAGATAGTAATTTTTCTAGCTCGTTAAAAAAGCATCGAAAAATATGCATTTCGTCCTTCTCTGACGGGTTTAAGAGTTGGCAACACTGCGTCGAAGTGCATTTCTGCTGCAACGACTCGAGCAGACACGATTGCGCCACAAGTAAGTATTATAAATCAAAACCGGCAATAAAAACTCCCGCGGCCCCAAGAAAAATCAATTTCCTCGGAAAAAGAAACTCGGCGAAGCTTTTCGAGATCGCACGTTTCTATGGGCCTAAGTGGTAATATCCAGAACTATCTATCTAAGACACCCATTCGTCCATCGAAGACGTAGCCGAGATCGAAGCGCACGATCTATGCAACAGCTGTTGCTACGGGAGAGCGCGCGACACGACGGACCTTCGCTACTCCTTCGAACGACCCGCGTGAATTCGCTGCAGCTCATCTGCGTCTCCGCGCCCCCTCCCCTCCTCATTATCTCCCCCTCCTCCTCGTTCTCCCTCTCCATCCTCTCCCCTCACCCAGACTTGCCTTTTTGGCGGTCTCCCATGACAACGTAAGAGCGCGGAGGACCAATTCGAGAGCGCCGTTTTGGCGGGTTCGTGAGTCAAGCCACTTCTTTCTCCCTCAGCTTTTTCACTCACCCAAGGACAACTGCACGGCCGCCGCCGTGACTACCCACGCTCTCTCTCCCTCCGTGGAGATATAGCCAGGGAAAGCGACCGACCGCTTCGTTTTATTTTTTCGCGAGAGAGACGCCGTCGTGTCGAAGGGAGTGATCTTGCACGGAGCTGCTGCCGGGGGCGGATAAGAGGGAGCGGGGGCGGGGAGGAGGCGGGGACGGGCGTGGCGTGTTTCTCCTTACCTGGACCGCGCTGTTCAGGAAGCAGTTGTTCTGTCCGGGGGCGTTGAGGAGTCCTTTGGCGCCGGGGGGACTCTGGTTGGTCGCCGGCGACGAATTCGGCGCAGCAGCTTCCCCTTGAGGACGCCTCTGGTGGAGGACGCCCTCTTGCGTCGCCCACGCCGCATCGTCCCTCTGGCGCCTCAGGAGAGAGCCCGCAGCGGATTCCGTGGTGCACTGCGCCATCCCGATCCTGACGGAAGAAGAGGACGCATGAAGGAGTCGTCGATGGGAACCGCGAATTCGAATCGTGGAGACTCCAAACAGCAGTGGTGCCCAAACCTTTCTAATGGCAGGCCACATCAGTGGTTGCGAATCCCTTGATTCTTTGGCGGGCCGGGTTAGAGTTTAAATCGGAAGTTTTTTTATATATTCTGAGGTGCAAACCAAGTCTAAATAAGGTTTTCATGGCTAACATTTCCATATTTCAAGTTTTATAAAAATTTTCAAAAAATGTATGAATTTGTGTGTTGAATTTCTCGAATTTCTTTTTCACCTTAGCTTCGCGGGCCGCAAAAAACACTTCGCGGGCCGTAGTTTGGGCATCACTGCCATAGAGGTTCCCTCTCGGTCTCCGAGGAACGCGAAACTACGCCTTGCTTATTCTTAATACCAACGATCAGATTTAACACTCTCTCTATAAATAAAACCATGGAAAATTCCCCTCCGTCGGGCAGATGGACGCCTTCGCTGACAAATGGAGACGGAGTCTATGATGCTTTCGCGTTCCATTTTATCACGATCGCCCGCGTGAGTTTATAATCGCTTTCTCCCGAAACGCTTACGAGAGGAAAACGTATTGGATACGCACCGTTGGCACATCTGCGAAGGAGTTTGTCCCGCTTAAAACTTTCCGCTCGTCGTGAACACGAGGTTCTGCCCGCTTACGTTAGAGATGTCTCGCCGTACATTCATCGATGTCGGAACTCCAAGAGACGGAATGCCCTGGAGTGCAGCTGCAGTTTGGCGGAGAGATAAGCATCGCGCTTGATGGCGAGCGAAGAATGAAATTAGAAATCACAATCATTTATCGTCTTTTCATAAAATTATAGGACTAAATAAAATGCGATTTTCATAAATGTCTCTGTAGACACTGGAGGTATCTTGTGAACCCCAAAAGAAGATTAAAACGCTCTATAAAGTTTTCAATTCGCGCTTTATTTATAATTCAAAGATAGTCTGAGATAATAAAGACATTCATTTTAATGCGTAAGTTATTTACCGATTCCAATGATATAATATATCTAGATCGAAACTTAATTTCTGGAGACATCGAAGACTCAAAAAAGGAAATTTGCTGTTTTCGAAGGAGCTAATTTGAGCTAGCAGCCATGTTATTAATAGCCACTACGTATATAGAAATTTTTTGGAGATTTTTCAAAAACACCGAAATGCCATATCTAACACGCAAATCTAAAACTCAACTGCTAATATCGTCACTAAATAAAGGCTGAGGCTCAGTAGCGGATTTGAAATAAGGTCAAAGTAGGCAATGTCCTAGGGCCGGCGAGATTTCGAGGCGGCAATAAAAACGGGATTTCAGGGCGGGAATAAAAAATTAATATTGCGCAGACTTTTGACGAATTAAACTATTATGAGGCTTCATATATATCCGAACTGCATCATCAATAAAGTGTAGAACGAGATGTATCATCAGACTAACGCTTGGCATGGCTTTGCTTCGGGACTTTCTTTTCATCCACACGTTGCCTTCCACTGACACTCCGTCCGAATAAATGGCGTGGATTGTCAACGATTTTACATCATTCTTAATACGCGAGAATAAACGTTCGCGTGAATCGTTTCTGGATGGGTATACGACGTGTTCGGATCATGAGAGTGTAGGGTTGCCAACCGTCCCGTATTATACGGGATTTCCCGTATTTTTACGTTCCTTTCCCGCGTCCCATACGAACTCTATACGGGACGCTGTTTTTCTCGTATTTTAAATCGTACTATTTCTTTTTAACCAGTGCGTTACATTGCCTAAAAAAGTATTAAACATTGATCCTGGATAATATGGATGGAATAATAAAACTTCGTCATGCTTTCCTGACTGGTTTATTTACAGGTTACGCGCTCTCACAAGGGCAAAATTCACATTTACCTATCAAACATATTAATACTGAAACTTCAGATTATAGTCGCTAATAGATAGGCTACTGACACACCTTTAAACACCGCCACCGATACTGAAACTGCCTCCATTGAATGAGTGTAGTTTAGATTAAAAAAAGGAATTATTTCATGTATTCATTGAATTCGATTCTATGATTTAATGAAAAAGGGTATTATTGTGATAGTTTTAAGTAACTTTGTATTTACTGAGTCAATAGCTTATCAAAATACGGATTATATGTGCCCGCATTGTATATTTTTACCGCGAAAGCGTTGATCATATCTCCGTCTATTAATTCTGATATGACATGGTGTGTTTTTTCAGTTTGTTAAAAATTACGTAGAACTTTCAATTGCGGCAAAATCAGAAAAGAAATACAAGTGAAGAAAGTAAATGTGCATAGGTTTAGAATTTAAAAAATTATATTTCTGATATTTGTACACGTTTATTTAAATGAAAAAACGGAACTAACTAAAAAAATCTTACACGCCCTTCAAAAATAGGTTGTTCCGCAATTTCTCTGTTTAAAAGTTGCGGTTGTCCCGTATTTACCTATTTAAAAGTTGTCAACTCTATGAGAGTGGCAGCATCCGACGCTAAGGTCGCGGTTTCGAATTTTGCGAGGGAGTGGGCGTGTGACCATTTTGGTAATGGCAGGTTAACTCGATGGCGTTTGTTTCTAATTGTAAGTGGGAATTAACAGAATCCGAACTCTTGGGCGCATATAATTCGAAGAAAGTAGTTCCCCATGTTCTTGGCGGTTCGCAAAATGATTATGTAGGGAAGAAAATTCTTTGCCCATCCAAATAGGTAACATTCAAACTAACAGTTTCTTTCTGTATATTCGCTTATTTTATTCTGAGAGAAACTTTGTAGCATGTTAGTGATAGCTGCAATACGTACGCGACATTACAGAGATTTATGATGCATCACAGCGTGAAGTTTGAATTATCTAATGAATTTGCGAATATGCTAATTTTTATCCCGAATTTTCGGCTAAAAAAATAAGCAAATAGGAATCGAAAAGCCAGAATAAATAGAACTTGAAAACAAAATCTCGACAGATTATTATCCTCAATCTTATGCATCATCGGCGACGCTTGTATGTGCATTTAACATATTCACCATTGCATTTGGAACCATTAAAGTTACTTAACAGCTTTTTTTTAAATAAGGACGCGATCCTTCCACGGCTTCGCCTTATCCGCGAATAAGTTTGAAAGTGAGTTTACTCTTTGGCAGTCAGAGCGCCGCAGAGCCTTATTTCCGCAGGCGACCGCTAGGGGGTGGGGCGATCGGAACGCCTTCTCGTCGCATTCGCCCATTCGCTGCACAGGAAAAGCTCGTAAGGAAGAGCGAGTGGGTGGTTATGGGAGTGTGTGTGGGGGGGGGGGAGAGGAAGAGAGGGAGGAAGGAGGGGAGGGAGAGAACGAGAGGAAGGAAAAAAGAAAGGGATAGGAAATGGAAACCAGCCAAAATTCACCCTCATGTAAGTATCAGTTAAGAAAGAAGCTGCAATCTGGAAGGAGACGCTATTTTTTCTCCGAAGGCCATGCGTTCCGGAAATCCTCTCTCTCTCTCAATAGACATGCGGCTTTTCGGCCACCGTCCACATTCGCCCGCCGTATTTTCCCACAAAGCACTGAGGCCGTTCCGAAAAAGTTGAAATTTCGAGTGGCGTTCGCGTGGGATTTTCTCGGAAAACGTCTCGAAACGCGAGTTATTTCCACGCCGAGTTCTAAAAGTCCAGTCTTCTGTTCTATTTCGGGCGGAAGTTTGTCTGTAAGCGTTTGAAGGAAAAAGATCCGTTGCTTCCGCACGTTGACCTGTGCGCATTTCTACGATATGTGGAACGTATCCATCTCCTTGTAAATCCGCACCACAGCTCCATGTGAAGGAGGCGAATGGACTCGCCCTGGAAGCCTCGATTAAAACTGGCGATGCGGACCCTCAGCTCGGGCCCTTATAAGAACCTCCTCCGCCCCCATGGGAAGGTTCTAAAACTGCCCCTCGCGAATAGTAAATACGGCACGGAAGAATAACGATTGATTAGCCGGATTTGTAACAAATAACCACAAATGTATTATACAGGGTGGCCTATATGTCAGTTTACCAAGAAAATGTCATTGTGATATCGTTGCTGAACGATGTCTCATGTGCATTGAACAAAACGGAAAACAATTTGAACAGTTACTTTAAATGTCACAAATAACATCATGTAATGTGAATGTAATATCAATAACGTAATATGAGCATGACATTGACTCAGGGGCGGATCCAGAAACTTGCCAAGGGGAGGGCGATCGCCCCAATTGCCCCTCCCCCCTCTTGATTCCGCCTCTGCCGACGACCATACATTTTGAAAATCCCTATCCCCATCAGAACCTTTTTTTCCTTGTCATACAGACTTAATCTTCGGTGTAGAAACAAGGAATGTTGCGCGGAATGAATTTAAGAATGTACCCAGTGGATGGCAATGGGGTCGTCCAAGAGGAGGGCGATCGCCCCCATCGCCCCTCCCTTGGATCCGCCACTGCATTGACTTCATTTGTAGAAATTAATTCTTAATTCTCGGTAAACTGACATATGGACCAACCTGTATAATTAACAATAACGACGTTAGGTGTCGCAAAACTTGGAAAGCACAACTCGTGCGATTGCAGAGGTGACGGAAACAACTAGGGTGGAACGATGAAACGACACAAAATCACATTTTTTACGAGTCGAATACAACGTTTTATGATGCGATTAACAGATGAGGGTGTATCTTGAAACCTAAGCCGTGAAGTAAAGCAAATATCAATTCTATGATGACCGAGGTAATCCGTGCAACCCAAAACATTCTACTAGAATCGAACAGGGCCCGATTGACTGTGAAGTCACTACACCGGGTCCCGCGCTCTCTAAAAAATAATTGTTGTGCTCGTGAAGTACACAGATTTTAAACAATCTGAACAAATGTCGGACACTCATAATGAGAGAGGTTGCTTTGTTCATTAAAATTAATTATTAATAATTTTTTACGCGTGAGAGGCCCTGCGCGTACACTTTGCACCGGGCCCCGAGATCCTCCCAGCTGGCTCTGTAATCGAATATTGGTGAATCACCGCTGAGGACGGCCATTATGCGCCCGAATGTTTTTTAGGGCCTTCAGGAATTACCTTGCATTCAGACCTTACAGTAAGATCACTAATTAATTTACGAATTAATTCGGTCTTTGCGCCAGGATATTCGTCCGCTAGACATTAATTTATTATCAGTTGCTGGAAAAAGTAAAAACCGCCATCAACAGCCACGTGGATATACGTGGACGAAAATTATAGCGGAAGCAGTCAATAATAAAAAAATAAATAAGTTCGCTCGCGTGGCATTTACCTCCTTCATCTAGTGATATTTATCGCCTTTGAAACTCTGTGATGCGTTCATTAAAAGAGTGCGGATGTTTCCGAAGAGTAATAACGGATTTTGGTCGAAGGCCTGGTGCGCGCCTCTGGCTCGGAGGTTTAATATCTCGTAAATACTACGCTATTTGTCTGTGAAAACGAGGCGGTTTACGGGGAAGGCACGCGTTTTTCCATCCTTTTTTAATTGGACGTAGTAAATACACGAAGAAATAATTGTCGCGCCACTTTTCGTAGTCACCTTCTCTCTCTTTCTTTACCGAACAAAAAAATATTTAAAATTGGCCGTTGCCCAAAATGTTTACGCTGCGCGCCTTTGTTTTTAATTTCGCGAAGGTGACTCCCTCGTCGAACCGCTCTCCTTCCAAGAAGCAAAAACGCTTAACTTTCGAGGGGAAAAAAGGGAAACTTTCCGTCGCAACGGCGGATCCCTGGAGGGTTTAGGGTTCCCATCACCTTGCAAAACTAGACCTCCACCTGCCGCTCACGCTGCACTCCGACGCTCCCATTGGCTCCTACCTATTCCCTCAAAAGGATACGGACAATGGACGGCAATACAAGCGGATGGAGATGGGGGAAGGGAGTTTTCTGGAGAGTATTAAAAAAAAAAGATCGGCAAAGCGGGGGTGTTTCCATGGAGTCGGTGGGAAGGAGTTGTTGTGGTGGCAGGGGAAAATAAAAAGGCAGAGAGGAGCAGAGGGAGCAGCGGAGAGGGATGCCACGAGGGACGGCCGTGAGAAGAGCGGAGGGGTCAAGCCACGTTGCCACGTCTCGCGCTATTGCCGATACGTGCTTCTCCATCAACTCGGAGGCTTGGCACACAGGTAGACGCGAGGAGAGGGGAGAGGTAGGGGAGAGAAGGGGGAGATGGTGGGAAAGAGGGAGGGAAGGGAGGTGGACGCCTAAGACGTCTTCCCTTAACCCTCGTCGGATTGCCTTCTCACCCGCAAACCCACCCTGCGTCTCTGAAAACCCTTTTCTCTGTCTAACAGGTGAAGTAGAGGTCGAAAGAGGATTAGAGAGAGTCCGCCCTGGCGGTAAACAATGCGCGGCTGCAATTTCGCGGATATTTCGAGGGACATTTATCACCGCTTCTAATGGAAGGTGAGATAATGAAACATAAAACTATACCCAGAATAGTCTCTTTCTCAAACGTCGGAAACGAAGTTCTGGGAAAAGGAAAAAGAGCCTTCCGCGAGTGGCGTGGAGAAAAACCCGGCAGAGGCTGAGAAAGCACGCGCGCCTTCGAACCGCGCTCCGTGGGAGAGAAACCGTTTCTCTAAATCGCCTCCGAAAAACGAATGCACTACCGAGTGAGGGTGAGTCCTCTGCGGAGATGAGGCTAAGAGACGCACACTCGACGAAATGCAGTGGCTCATTTTAAGCGTAGAATGGTCGGGGAGACGCGATTCGGCCAACTGCCTGCGCCAGGGGTCCCCAACCTGGTGCTCGCGAGCACCGCTGTGCTCTTCGGCAGTCTGGTCGTTCACTTCTGCGATGCTTAAATCGCGTTTCCTAATATCATCAGTTGCTTTCTTTCTAAACGTATATAAAAACATAACTAGTAACATTGACGTTGGTTTGATTTTAGTATTTATAATTGTTATTTTTTTCGCAAATGTATAGTGGTGCTCGCTCGATATCCTAGGATACAGCTTGGTGCTCGCATTATTACCAAAATAAAACTCGGTGCTTGCCATACGGAAAAGGTTGGGAACCCCTGGCCTGCGCCAACGCGTGCGGCTTGAAACGAAATTGCGCGCGACCTGTTGATCTGAGATTCGTGTTAACAATTTTGCCCGGAGAGAGACAATTTTCGATAAAGAATCGGAGGAAAAGACGCGAAACGCTTCCGTGTCTTTTGCAAGAATCGAACGATGAAAAGTGCAGCGAAAGCATAAAATGATTGCGTCGCTATGGGGACGAAATCGGAGAGACGATATTAAAGTAGGTGCCATGCCGGATTAACCGGGGCGCAGTTGCGCCAGGGCCCCGTGATAAAAGGGGGAACCACGAAGGTCCCACAGACACTGCGTGTGGGGTGGAGGCAGGGCCGGCCCGAGTTACGGGCGAGCCGGGCAGCTGACCGGAGCACCAAAGTTTTGGGGGCGCTATCTCGATCATTTATCTATGCATTACTTGCTAGTGAATAAATATTTGTTACCAATTTATACCGATGGAATTCCTTTTAATTTTTCATTATCAATCATTTTTACAGAGCGTTGAATAAATTAACATGTACTTTGTAAATATCTCAAAAAATGGAGGGGAGCGCTGGAGTGCTCTCTGCGAAAAATAGTGCGCCAGGGTCCCCGAGCCCCATAATCTGGCCTTGAGTAGGGGCCATTGGTGAGTTTATCTCGAAGGAATATTTAGGACCATCGTTCAAAGGGCGAAAGAAAAGCTTCGCGACGAGTTATTTATTTGTGCGTCTCTGCCGCATTGCGTGCTGAAATTCACTCTGCCAATAAAACGGGTTATTTAACGATCGCGATGGGGGTCCTCTTACTTTCTCTAAACCGCTTTTATTTTTCGCGGAACGATCGCAGTGGAACGGCGACGATCCAGAAATCTTAAAGAGTGCGATCCTTTTCCGGATTTTTGGATATCATGCTCTTTTTGCAAAATTTAATTGTGAAATAAAATTCTAGCTACGAGCTTGATAAGCCCTTCAGTTTGTTTATTTACGATGCAAAAAACGTATTAAGAGCGCGAAAAATAAAAAATCGATTCAGTTCACATACAATCACTCCATTGTTGCTTTTTATAGGAAGCAATTCTCGGGAGTCGAGGGAAAATGTTTCCAGAAATTAGAATGAGACAATAAAACAACAATTAGGAAAAAATCTTATTGTATAAGTTTGGCGAAAAAGAGGGTTAAATAATAGAAATTTAGAGAAATGGCATATTAATTGAGGTTCTGACATTAATCATTGCTAAAAGAGTATAGTCAAAGAATCAGCTGAATCATAATACATACTCCAAACTAAATCAACATTTAAATTTTAAATAAATATTGGAAAATAATTTTGTAAATTAATAAATCATATAACTGATATAACGATATCTACAATTGAAATCCCGTGAAGGTGGGGCAAGAAAAAAAATGAGCGTGGAAACCCATAAACGTCGTGCCCATTCCACATCCTGACAGTTTGAGTGAAGAGCACATTAATTTTGAATGCCAGAGCAGCCGGCTGTAATATCCTCGCACTATTTCACTGCGATCAGTGAAGCCATTATCTGTATACATATTGCCATTTCCGAAAATATAAGTACATACAGAGGTCGTAGTGACAGCAGGAAAACTTCGGAAATGCCATATTATTCTTAGGAGTTCATGAAAGACACAGACAATGAATCTGGGATTTGGCTGATCTTTCGCGCGTGAATGGAACACACTAATTCCTAAATTTTTCTTTGAAATTGGGCCAATGCCCTGCCGTTGATTGTAAAAATAAAGCAAAAGTGTTTGACTCGAAATATAAACTTACCATCTCTCACACAAAGGGGACTATGAATGTGATACATATTATGAGATATTATAATACAGAAAAGGATAAAAGCACTCTCCAGAGGCTCTTTTATTTCGATAATTAATTAAAACACACACCCACACTGCCATATTATTTAGAGGAAAAGTTCAGGACATCCTAAAAAATATTAACGTTTTTTAATTCCAAGAATGTCTACGCACAATTATTTTTAAAAATTCGCGTTTCTTTTTAATGTCCGAAAATCTACATCACTGCTCTCCCAAATGTAATTTGGGCGCTATTGCGTCCAGTTCGGGATTTACAATTACGTGGTCGAAATTACTAGTCGAAGGCCGCTCAGCATTTCTGCAGGGTGAAAATGGATGAGGGAGTCTCCACTCATATTTCATTATAAAATTGAAAACTAATTTAACAAAGACTTCAATAAATTTCTCCTCAATCACTGTCATATTCAGCGTCATAAACAAATTTACCAACAGAGATCCAGTTTCAATAGAGAAATGGTCGCGTTTTCTTGACCGTGTAAAACCGAAAGCACGTACATCAAGTACCGTGTAAATCGGGGGATAGGTGTACAACCGCCGCGCTGGAAGGAGTTAGGCTTCCGAAAGGTCAAAATCTGTTCGACGCTTGATCGGTTCCAGTGATTTAAGGGACCGCAAACAGATCGGCGCTCTCCTCTCTCCCCTTCTCTCTCACCCTCCCTCTCTCGCTCTCCCTTTCTCTCTCTCCCTCTATCTTTCCCTCTCTCTCTCGCCCTAATAAAGACATATCTATCTATCTATTTATTTCTCTCTCCCTCTCTCCTTCTCTCTCCCCCTCTCTCTCGCTCTCCCTTTCTCTCTCTCTCTCCCTCTATCTCTCCCTCTCGCCCTAATAAAGACATCTATCCATCTATTTATCTCTCTCTCCCTTTCTCTCTCCTTCTATCACTACCTCTCTCCTTCTCTCTCTCCCTCTCCATCACTCTCTCTCCCTCTATCACTCCCTCTCTCTCTCTCTCCCTCCCTCTCTCTCTATCCCTTTCTCTTTCTCTCCCTTTCTCTCTCTCCATCCCTCTCTAACCCTTTCTCTCTCTCTCCCTCATCCGAAACACTTCGCGGCTCCTCTAGAGTCTCGCCATCCCGCACATCTGTCCGACCACACCCGACGGCCAATATCGCAACTCCGCCAATGTTCATGACGGATACTCTTATTCTCAGGCAGATACGGAAAGCTTTTTTTCGTGCCACGCCCAGCCGTAGAGCGAATAAAGAAAGAACGTCGTGCGCGAGCTATAGTGGACGCGTTTCCATCGAGGTTTCCTTTCACGACGCTCTGCGCGGTTCCATTGTTTATGTGCATTCGATGCGTTCGTTCTCATTGCTAGTATTATCTCTCGGCGATGCAAGAGTCTCGATTTTTTCCCTTCCCATCCCCTCCTTCCCTCCTCCTCGCGACGTGTCTTTTGAGGAAGTATCCTTTGATGCTGTTTTAATACTATTGTCATGTTATTAAGTGCAGCTATAGGCTCGGTTAAATCGACAGCGTACCTGAATTTCTCATTGGTACATTTTTTATGGTGGGTGAGATTTTCATTAGTGATGGAGAACGATGATATCTCCCGCCGTGAGCCTTGCTTGTCCCCTACGAAAAGACAAATGCTTATAGAGATTCAGTCGCCAATCAAAGCTTTTCATTTCACAGCAGCGTGAATAAGTAATTTGTTCGATATTATACTCTTTATATAAAAAGACTCCAGAAGGAGCTCGCCTTGAATTTTTAATTGAGTCGAACTCAGTGCAAGATATTGCGTCTGAACTCTTCGAATCGAGCGTCTATGAATCGAATAACGGAGGATTCGGAAAATACATTTTCTCTCTGTTATTCCAAATCGTTTTCCTTTAAGTTCGACTGGGGTTTAATCAGCGACATTCATGTTCTGAGAGAACAACAAAGGCCTTCAATCCGCGCCATATTCTCACTTAAAAAGAAAAACTTCTCCTCGACGTTAAACAAAGCAGCGATTTGCCAATGGAAACGAAAAATGCTCTGTTGTCGAGAAGAAAATATAGGCGTATAACAAATATATTAAATATTTCAAAGATAAAAATGACATGAATCATGTATCGTACTTAATATTGTATTCAAAATTGTTTTGTGTAAAATATTAAAAGTAAAGTACTCCTTTAGCCAAACAATTAGAGGGTTACAACACCCAATGCATTTCGCCCACAAGGTGGGCATCTTCAGGGGCAAAACCTGTCTCAACAGTGACTGGGAATCGACTACCAACGATATATTGTGTAAAATAGTTCACTTTCATCTTTACCATTAGTGCAGTGAAGTAAGACTCGTAGCAACAATAAAGACCCATTGAAGGGTTCGAAGTCGCCTAAACAGTATTAATAGGCAGAGCACATTATCCCACCAAAGACTTGTTTTATTCCTCAATAAAATGACAAAAAAGGCATAAAAATATTCACTCAGTTAATTTATCTGGCTAAGGTAGGAGACATAGGTACTAATAGAAACAATCAGAGTGTTTCACTCGAAACTAGACAACAGGAATCTCCAGGCGCAACAGAAAAACTTGATAGTAATCAAAACTTCGAGTAGTATAACTTAATGTAATTTAAATGGAAATTGCCAGTGTCAACATTTGTCCTAAAATGTACGACGATCCCAGTTTACAGAAGCTAATTTTAAAGAAAAGCGTTTTATAAGGTATTAAATAAACTAAACAATATGATTGGAGTTATTTGACTTTAAATCTCTAGAGACTGCCATCACAATTTGCAGTGCAAAAATAAAGGTGATTTATTTAAATTGTGGTCAGAATCAGAAACTATTTTTTATTTATTTCTTTGTTCGGGAATACAAGAGGACCCCCACGTTTGATGAAAAAAAAAAAACAGAACAAACCTCGCTTATAGTCGGGAAAATACGACACATAGGCACGTTAGTTTGTATGTTAATAATATTATGAAAAAAATTATGCAAATAAGATAAAATGACAAAATCGCTAAATTTGTAACATTAGATTGGTGAAAAAGACATTTCATAAGACGAATATAAATGTTATCGATTGAATAAACGGGAAATAAAACAGGGAAACCTTAGATAAACAAAGCTTCCATCGTATCCAAGAAACAATTCGTTCGCGCGCAGTTTACCGCCTGAATCCTTAAGTCGTGAAGTTACTCCCCTCTCACGGGAATCACTCCTCTAAAACGATACAATACGCTAATTCTGTCTTAGCTATATGTTCACTCCAAAGATACAGGCGTTTTTAAGATAGAATTAATGGCATCGATAAAGATTTAAAACTTCCCGACCACGATATATTAGTTTAGCACAAAACAACAATCCAAAGGAAGAAATAACTCAAACTTACCGCTCTTTGCTACCTAAATCGTTTATTATAATCGCTAAGCACGTTACGTTAAAGAAAACATATCTCAAACTAACCTTTAAAATCTATTATCCAGTCATATCGCCGCAGGGCAACATCGGAGAAGGAAAGGCGATGGTTTCAGCAACTCCAGAAAGCCACATATCCACAGAAGTGAACACAAAAGAGAGATTGTGTCGATTGTTCCAAAAAAATCGCAAAAAAAAAACCTTTCGGTGTATGGAAACAAGTTTCCGCGATTGTTTACGTAAACAAAACGAACACCGATGAACGAAGCGCCAACAACGACAAGCACCACACTCACTGACGGAGTCTCGTCGTCTGAGCAAGTGTTCGGGTCAGCAGGTAGAAGCGTGGAGGGGAAGAGAGGAGAGAGTAGGGATAGGGAGGAGGGGGAGGGCTGGAAGGTAGGAAGAGGAGAAACAGCCCGCCAAGTTCGAAATCTTATCCGCTTACGCGCCAAGAATAGCGTATCCATACGATCTCACTTTTAATGTTATGCAGGGAGTAATATCGTATGCGATACATAACGCTTGCGAGATGTGAGGGCAATGTTGCAATTACATGTAACAATACTCGCATCATTTCATAATATACGTGACCTATAATTTCACGCAGAAATACGAATATTTTTATTTCGCGATAAGTTAAATTCACAAATAAATTGGTTTCTGCGGTTTTTAACCTTCGGTCAAATTTATTCTAAGACGATGACGCGGTGAGTAAATATAATCATTTTTTCACACGGTTACTGAATCCAAAATAGAACATTTTTCCGAATATTTTAAAATTAACTCACAACTTTCTAATGTATAGTTCCATTGAAATGATATGTATGTTGCTTAGGAAGCCAAATAATAATGTACTTCTTTAAGCAAAAATATGAGTTTTTAAAATCACAGAATATTAGTAACTTGTTAATGAAAAAGTGCCAGACCATTATCTATTATTCGAAGTTAATGCTCAAGGGTGATGATATTACTCCTGATATATTGACGTAATATTTCTTACAAACGGTTGGGGCACTTGGCAAGAGAATACAAACAATGATTGGTTCCGATATATAGGTACCAATTTCAAAAAATATAACGACATGGAGATAATTCTAGTAGTTATTCTTTCGGTTCATCGACATTATCTTTCTTTTATTGGAAGTGTTCACGTTGAAAATGAATTTCATTGCTTAGAAGAAAACTCCCTAGCTGCTTATATGCAAGCTGAGTTGAGATGGCAGGTGAATGGTGCAGTTTCTTTATTCGTTTAATTTGAATTTTACTGAATGAGAAAAGAAAATTTTATTATTTCCTGCCTGAGAGAGTCAGCATAGAGATTGGAGTATGTTATGAATATAAAAATAAAATTGCAGAATTAAACATAAATAGTAAGTATGCGCCTGAAACCGTGGTTGCTCAAAACCTCATGCCGCGGTTGGCAAAACGGTATGCATTTCGCTACCCGCGGATACTTAAAACCTCAGTTGGCCAAACCGCAGTTTACGCTCTACCTTCAGCATAGCTAAAGCTATCATGACAACTAAAGAAACCGCGAAAATTTACCTCATGAAATTCTAAATATTTTGGTAAATATCCTACCGTATACGTTTTTAACCGCTTATAGAGCAGTGAAATTATTTACTAAATGTCTTGTTCATTTTTTCGCTTTGCAAACGTACAAACTTTCTATTCCATCTTTTTATCTTCATCTTCACTCAGTGATTAGGATTGTTTAATAGCATTTCAAAGTATATTTTGTAATTTTCCTGACCGTTCCTGTTTCCGCTCCATACAAAAGGAAACTCCACACACATTTTATCAATTTCGTTTCAACCCATATATGCATCTCCACATGATGCAGTACATCGTCTGTAATTTCGCTAAATAGGTATCAATGGGGTTATCCTTTACGACGAAAGTTTTTCACACGAAAAACATTAAATATGAGTGCTCAAAAACATTCCTGCATCGAATCCGTGAGCATAGCCGTCTTAAGGTGGAGGCCACATGGGCCTTGGTCTAAGGCCTCACTTTAGAGAGGGGCCTCAAAATTTGGAGAGTAGAAATAAAACAGACTCAAAAGGCAGAAATACTAATTAACTATTAGAAATGAGGAATAAAACAGAAAAAATAGCTCATTTGGTTTTTATATTGAATTTTCAATGAATGTACAATATGAAATCGTGACTTTACTTTATACTTTTTGTTTATTTTAATTTTTCCAGTATTTCTTTATAGTACTCCCCCAGCCACCCACCCTCTAAATAGCATAATGCTGTATATTTTTATTAACTATGATATCATATACGTAGTAACCCTCACAACATTTTACAATCAATGCAAAAATTTGATAAATAAGACGTGCTCTGCAAATAGGGAAGTGACCTAAAAAAAGTTAGGGCCTATTGCCTCCAAATGCCTTAAGACGGCCCTATCCGCGCGTATTTGAAAATTGACGGTAGGAAAATAAATTTTTATTCTTTTATGCGTTCTTTGCTCCAAGTATCAAGGTCGTACGATTTTTAAAAGTAATTTTAAAACGCAAATAAAAAATACGCAGCACCCATTCCCATGTTGTCCAAGTGAATAAACGAAGCTTGGCTAAGCTTTCGCTTACGACCTCATTTTCCAATGATCACATTGTTAATTGTATCTAGTTCAACTTTTTTGTTAACTTGTGATTAGTTTACAGGGTTTCCCATTTGAACCATGCTTCAGTATTTTATTGTTGAAAATATGTTTAAGTTGAGCCATAAGTGTATTTTCTATTTGGAATCCTATACATTAATTTTGCGGTATAGTTGCACATAGGGCCGTGCCGTGGGGTTCTGGCGCCCGTGTGCAGCTTAATTTCGGCGCCCCCAATATAATTTCAAATTTGTAGTAATTTCTTTATCGATTTGATATAAATGGTATTTCTATGCGTGCATGAGATAACTGTTTGTTTTTTACTAAAAATGAGAGTAATAAACCAGATGCGTTTTACAATTATTTATTAAATAACGTAGTTGCGCTACAGAAGAAATTGCAACGGTATTATAAAAAAGGAATACAGTATACATAAAAATTCATAGGAAATAGCTGCAAATATTTACAACATTTCATCATATAATCCTTGTCCATTGAAGAGTATTTTGATATTTTATATAAAAAGTTAAATTTTTCATAATGTTTTTCCAGTAATATAAATTTTTCTTTCATAGCGGTTCAAGTTAAACATAAAAAAATTCGACTTTAAAATTTTCTTTAGGATCTTTCGGGCCTTCGTTGTCCATGCTTGTGCGTAATCTTCTAACATCAATATAGAAATCTGTTTCGGTATTTACTGTTTCAGCTATTCTTTTTGTCTCAACTAAAGTTTCATTAAATTCTTCCTGGGAGCGAAATTGTTGTAAAAATTCAGTCAGTTTCTTTAATTCTGTTAATGGTGTATCAATATCTAAATCTATTTTTTGAAGTATTTTATTTACAATATTAATTTTCGATAATATATCATACCAAATAACAATTGAACATATAAATTTAAAGGATGTTATTTTTGAAAGTAAACATTTTGCTTTATGTTTTGCAGTCAGGTTTAGATCTGAATCTATTATTTCACATAATGAATCACAAATTTTTTTTTAATAATACCTTAAAGGTTTAATTGCTTCCACGCGACTTTCCCGGCGTGTATTCGATAAAGGTTTTAGTGTCAGCTCTGGTAAGTGTTTCCGTAAAATACCCCAGCGGTGAAATGAATCTGAAAAAAAGACATAATTCTTCAACATTACAAAAAATCTACGGTTTCATAAGTTTTTTTTCGCAGCACTACACACAACTAAATTAAGACTATGGGCTGCACAAGGAATAAAAAAAGGCTCTTGGGTTAATTTCTAAAATTCTTTTTTGTAAACCATTGCAATGGCCCCGTTGTCATATCCTTGGCCATGCATGTCGAAGACATTAATATTCTTAAGTTTTTAATAATTTAGAACAAATTCCTTTAACCTTGCGCCCGTGGTGTCATTAACAACACAAAAATCTAAAAAATGTTCCCGAATTTCTACTTTTTTCTCTTTATCATTTAAATACACGAAACGGAATACCATAGTAATTTGTTCTTGATGATTTATATCTGTTGTACAGTCAAGAATTATAGAATAATATTTTGAAGCATGAAGCACATTTAATATTTTACTTCTGTAGCCAAAATGCTTATGATTTCGTTCCGTATTCTATTTCCAAGATAATGAGGCATTATCTGGTCTGAAGACTGCAGGCGTGTTATACGTTCTGCCATCACGGAATCAAATTTTCCAGCAGTTTCTATTAACTTTAAGAATTTACTATTATTAGGCTCATACAACTTACTACTTCTTCCTCTGAAGGCTATATTTTCTTGAGCTAAATACTGAATTAAATATATTATTCTTGTTATATCATTATACCACCTTTTTTCTTCTTGTTCAAGTAATTTTTGATTTAAATTGTCAATAGTGTTGCCGGTTTTTGATTTTGTTATTAATAATTTCCATTTTTTATAATTTTCTGTGTAATTTATTTTTTCGTGCCTAATTAAATGTTGTGATAAATGTTGCCAGTCGTCAAATCCATTGCTTGATAACGGTGTCGCACAATTGAATAATTTACAACTAAAGCAATACACCGAATTTTCAAATTTAGAGTACAATAACCAATCACGCAATACTTGCTCTCCGTTACTTAAAGTTCTGTAATAATAAGATGCACAAAAACCTCTATTCGAATTATCTTTCGGAAAACTGAAATCTTTTTCTTGTTTAGGACCAATCTTGATTAGGTAAGCCCTATTATTATCACTGATTTCTTCCGGCCAAGTACCGGGATCATTATCTCTAGCAACCTCCTCTTCTTCCTGCTCATTGTCGGAATCAGGCTCGAGTTCGAACAACTCTAATTCTCTTTCTTCATTAAACAAAAATGTGTTGAGACATGTTGATGGACCCGGCGTTGGTTCCGATGCTGATGTGCCCGATGTAGGTTCTGGTGCTAGCGTTGGTTCTAAGGGAGGTGATGATGTGCCTGATGTTGATTCTGATGCTTGACATGAAGCCGAATATTTTGATGGGAAGAAACTTGTTATTGAAGAACTAGCGTTCTTCACTTCTTCGTCTTTCTTTTTCTTTAACTGTCGGTATTGGTAGCCAGACGGTTTTCTTTTAGATTTTCCAGGCGCGTTGCCCATCTACTATGGGATATTTTATTAATTATCGAATTTCATAATATATAAAACTTTTAATACTTACAATGAAAATATATATTAAGTGAAAATATATTTTCAAATATCACGCATAACCCGTGGCCCATGTAGACCTCTACCCAGGGCGCCCGTGTGCCGCGCACACGCCTTGACATGGCTCTAGTTGCACACATTAACCTTGTACCGTTGCATGGAAGGCCAATTATTACTCTAAATCCGAGAAAAACACTAAATCGAGTAACATTAATTCGAAAAAAATAGTACATTACTTAAATGGGGTGTTTGATGGAACTGCAAAAAATAAACACAAAATGCAAATCATTAAATGCGGGATTCTTAAATCAGGGTTTCACTGTATATGGTATAAATATATGGTATGGTATAAATATAATAGTTAATATTACATAATACAACCTGAAACCAATTTAAAAGTTTAAGTATTTATCTTATTAATATTTCATATAGAGGCAGCATTCACATGACATACAGGTTACATTATTGAAAACGTGTGCATTAAGCAGAAAGGTATTTTCCCTAAGAACCCATGTTACAAATTGAGATGTTACTGCACAAGCCTATAATTTTTCCAGCCATATTAAATTCGAATAAAAAGGCATTATTAAAGTGATAGGTATTACATTAGCAATATATTGTATGGCATAAACATTGTATGACACAGTAATACTGTTAAAAAAACAATTTCTAATCTTAAATTATCTTCTCTACTGACTAGTGGTAGTTGTTAAGTTATTCTGGAGGAGAATAAAAATGCTAAGGAGGAAGATCCTTAGCATTTTTATTCTACTCCAGAATGGCATTCAGTGACATTACAATGTAAGCTAAGCTACCTTACCTAAGCCTTATGACGTCACACCTCCGCCGCGATCCATTCAAAATCTTACTGCCTTACGGTTCAACTAAATCGAATAATATACCATAATTATGGATAATATCATTCATAATAGATACTCTGAAGAGATGAACGATATTGATAGCAATTAAGGGTACTTTATTCTTGGATATTTTGAAACAAAAATCGGTTTACTCAAAAAGGGCTATAAGAATTTTGATTAAATCCATCCAATCGTACAGCCTGATGTCACAAATAATACTAACTTCGCCATATGCCCCAAAAAATTACTATATATCGTCCACTGGCATTAATATATACGCTATACTATGGTTAACTTTGATTTATAAGCATACACAGTCGACCAAACGTATATATGTACTTACCTATATGAGAAAGTTTGTACAATGTATACATTGCACCTTTAATTTTTCAACAAACTGAGGGAAGAGCTTCCCCAAGCACCGTTCATAGTTGATTATTTTCATCTCATTCCAACAAGCGCCGATGATCTTCACCAAATGAAGGATGTTGCAACCCATCCAAAAATCTTTAAGAGTTGGCGTATTTTCACTTTCAATGGGCGTGATAGCCTCGGCCATTGCCATTTTCAGATAATACTGCTTGAATGTAGTACTGACAGTCTGGTCCAGTGGTGCCCAAACTACCACCTGCGAAAAAGCAATTCGAAAAATTTAACACAAAAATTCATACATTTTTTGAAAATTTTGACAATAAAACTTTAAATATTGAAATGTTTATCATGAAAACCTTATTTAGACTTGATTTTCATTTAATAGCATCTCAGAATATATAGAAAACTTCCGATTTAAACTCTAATCCGGCCCGTCGAAGAATTGGCAACTTCCAATGCGGCCCGCCAAAGCATTCGCAACCACTAATGTGGCTCACCATTAGAAAAGTTTGGGCACCACTGGTCTGGTCCATGGATTTCATCAAGAAGCTGGTGTTTGGAGACCAAAAAATAAAACACTTTGATCGTAGGTTGTAAATTTTGTAAATTTATTGGATGATTGTCTAGGACAGGCATCAGCAACCATCAGCTCTGGAACCACATATGGCTCCTTGAGTACATACTTGTGGCTCTTTAGAAATCAGCTAAGCTCCCTAATCTTTATCGATCATGAAACATCCTTATGCAATGACTTGAATTTCTAAAATATAGGCCGTAAAGGTTGTAACTGGGTAGTTCCCAATTATTTTGAATGAGAACAAAAAATGGCTCTTTTACTTTTAAAGGTTACTGACCTCATGTCTAGAATTAATAATCGGTTGAAATACATATTGTTTTTTGAGGGCTGAGGGCACAAAAAAATGAAGAAACCAATCTTAAAATAGTATAGCTGAAAGCCAGGCTTTTCAGATGGACTTCCAGATTACTGGCAGCGCACTCCTTAAAACTCCTTTAAATGTGCTTAGATTTTCACTATGGTACACAAAAAAAGGCTTGAGTTGGAAACCTTCTGCTGCATTGCCACCGAGTAACAAGGTAAAATGGTCCTTGGCAACTTTAAAGCCAGGCATATTCTTCTCCTCAATGACAATGTAAGTACATGCAGGCATTTTTTTTTCCAAAAGAGTCCTGTCTCATCTACATTGAACATCTGACCAGCACAGTATTCTAATTCTTTGATAATTAATGCAAGGGCCTTATGAAATTTATCTGCTGCATCAGTGTCTGCACTTGCTGCTTCTCCTGTCACCTTAATGTTATGCAGCCTAGCACACATCTTAAATTGGCGGAATCACTCCCAGCTTGCACTAAAAGTTTCAATAAAATCAAAGTTTCTCGCATATTATTTTTCAGGTCTATATATATGTTCCTTGCTTTTTCCTGATTTATGGATAGACTCATGGGATTGTGACACTCATGCTCCATCCAAAGTAGCAAAAGCCATTCCATCTCCTCCGTCACATTACAATGCACATGAGTAGTTGCAATGAAGGTCCCCTCTAAGCTGTGTGCGCACATATTATCTGCAAGGCCAGCCCACAAAGGCAAAATTTGTGTGCACAAATATTTGTAGAATTTTAGATAGTTTATTGTGAAATAAAAAAGCACATGCTACTGTGTGATATTGCAGCCTAGTCATAAAATCTCGGTATACGCCATTAAAAAACAATTGAAATATACACAGCTGTATTTATTTACCTTTTTTGGACTCAAGGAAAATGATTCATGAAAAATTAGAGGGAGCATTGATAACAATGTGCTGAATATTGACCCCACTTTTCACATTCTTCATGTTTCTCTCTTTGTCTTTAACTATTGTATCAGTAGTAGAGCAGCTTAAATCAAACTCATATCCAATAACCACCATAGGCTCATCTTTTTCACCCTTAGTTATTTTCTTCTCAAAGGTAATGTTGTGGCCTTTTTTTTGGTAAATATTTCACTTCTGTACCCATTATCACCAATGCTGTGGTTGAAAAAAAAATACTGAGGGTATACCATACACAAAAGTAAAACTTGGGGTGGGGGTCTTACCCAGTTTTTTTAGAGCAAATTAAATGACTGTAATGTTACAATATATGAGCTTACTTTGAATTTCCTTGAAAAATTTATTTCAATTATATATTTATATAATTTTATATATATATATATATATATATATATATATATATATATATATATATATATATATATATATAACTGAAAAATAATAAGTGCAGTATATATTTTCAATTTGATCGAAACAAAAGTAGTATTATATTAATATTGAATCACTTTGTGGGCTGCAGATTTTCAAGAATTGCAGGTGCAACTTCAATATTTGGGACCTAGAAATTCTAGGCTAGAATAAAAACAAAAATAGGTAAGGATGTTAATTCAAACAAAAGTATGAAGTACCATAATTTTGTTAATTTAGAATTCAAAACACACCTTGGTTTTACTTTTCCTTTTATAAAATTACATTCCAAATAACCTGATGAGACAAATCTTCATTGCTCTCTTTTTTACTCGAACATACTCTTGACCTGGTGTCAGTAGATGAACTGTGCTTTACTAGCCATAACTTTACATTCTTTTCTGGTTGACATTGTTCAATAGATGGTCTTTCAGAATTGATAAACATTAGGCTAGCTACATTATAAATGAGCAAAGATGCTCACAATTCAGTTATTACATTGTTCATTAAGTATGAATTGAAGATTTGACTCCGACTGTAAACAAAGAAAGGAATTTAGTGAGAAGAACAGAGCGCTGAATACGTATTTCGAGAGCCAGGCTCTCATCATCAGTAGCTGCTATCGATGTGAGCCTGGCTCTCGAAATACGTATTTAGCTCTCTGTTCTTCTTGCTAAATTCCTTTCTTTGTTTACGGTCAGAGTCAAATCTTCAATTCATAATTTTACTAGCTGTAGTCTCCTCTTCTATTTATCATTGTTCATTAAACTGAATCCGCAATTACATTCAGCTGTTGAATAATGCAACATTGAAATCATTCTTAGAAGGGGCTTCAAGTTTTCTGGCACAACTTGAACATTTTCAGTCAAGTTCCTTAACCCTTGAATTGACTGCATTCATCAATATTGAAATGTCTACAGATTCTCCTTATCTCTGTTTTCCCATGACATATGTCCCCTGTTTTTATGTTTACTGGATTTAGTACAGAAATATCCTTAAGCAGTTAATCATTTTCACTATTCAAATCCGAACAAATTTTTTATTTTATTCTATCATCCATAATATGAATACCGTAAATACCCGCGTATAGTGTGCACCCTCATATAATGCTCAGGTTGGTTTTCAGCCTCGTAATCTATTATTTTTCTATATACCCGCATATAGTGCGCACCGATTTTTTTTAGCTTTACCGTACCAGAAAGTAGATAGTGTAACATGTTCTAAAGCAATGATCGAATTATTGGTATTATGAATTGGTAGCATAATGAAAGTGCGAAATGAAATTTTCGAATAACGTTCCAAAAGATCGTCAGCTAACTCAATCATTACATACTCTATGTTTACTTACAAGGTGATATTAGGATATACACAATAAATCGAATTATATTAATTTTATAGTATGGCATATGACCTTCTTTGAGCTAATAAAATGAAGTGATGACTTTAATCCTATTTTTTACATACGTTTTGGTCACGCCTAAGGTGGACAGGTTCGTCCAACCTTCAGTTTTACCCTTATTAGAACACTCTGGAGCACGTAAACACGATAGCAAATAACCATAATTAACTACAGACTCTAAGAATCAAGAATAAATCACGTATCACCAGGCCGGGCGCCGGTGTAGGGTGACGTCATGCGTAAGATGCTGATTCCAATAACAACATCGAAGAAGAATGGTCCAGTGGCAAAGTATTTCTTGGCTTTTAAAATGAATAAATACTGAATTCATTCTTTTCATATCTAATTAATTAATGTTTATAGAATTAATTAATAAATTTTAACTATTATCTATCTTACTTTTCTTAAAAATCACCAATAAAATTATGAGGATACCCGGGCAGCAATTACTGTGCCGAAATTGTGGAAATATGGGATCAAATGAAAATAGGAAGATTATGTACCCTCGTATAACACGCATCCTAATTTTTAACTCAAACATTTCGAAAAAAAAGTGCGCATTATACGCAGGTATTTACGGTAAGTTGTTTTTGGTTAATAGGTACAATTTTGCAATTGTGAATCAGAGGGTTAGTTTAAAATATTAATTTCTTATTGACTGCTAAAGCTGAGTTTCTTCACCTGGATTATCTTTAAAATTCTCTATAACCCTTATTGTTCTTTTTATCAGGTGTTCAGCTGTTGTCATCATTGTTGTTTGAGACTGAAGTTCAGTAGATAGTAGAGACATTTCTTGAAGAATATCATATAGTAGTCCTTAATCCAAAAGAAATTCTGGACTTTCAAGTTTTATCTTTAAGCAAATAAATGTAAATTTCAAATTAGGATCTTCACATGAGGTTTTGAAATGACAATGGAGAGCTTAATGTGATTTCTATATAGCCTTGACTGTCTTGAAACTACTCGAAACCCAACACACTCCAAGAACTTGTCCTATGTTAATAAAATGCAGTCCTAGTTCACAACAATCATTCTCTAGGGCACGAGAATTTTTAGTGATTGACTGTATAAACTGTATAACCTGTCCAAAAAAGATCGAAAACAGTTTAATCTGTGCACATCTTTTATAGCATTGGACACAGACAATTCTAGCCTGTGGTTAAAACAGTTCCATGAGATAAGCTTTAAGTAACTTTGTCGCAGTCGAGTTACCACACCAGAATGTTTTCCTATTACACTGGCTCCATCAGTGGCAATTGCAATCCAGTTTGCTTTAAATAGTCCTCATGCAAGCCATGCATTTTAAAAATTTGCAAGAGCTTGTTCTTAATATTTTCTGAATCTTGAGATCCTAACTAGAGCCCTGCATGGGTATGATATTTTCCACCCGTACTCACAGACTACTAACCTGTACCCGATCTGTACCTGCAGACAACTAACCCGTACCCGACCCGTACCTGTAGAATATTATCCCGCACCCGACCCGTACCCACAGGCTCGCACCCACACAGGTCTACTTGTCCGACCCGACCCATATTTGTTAAATGTCTGGTCCTCGAGACACAAATCCATAGCAAGAAATCGTGATAAAATAAAAATATTATTTCTGAGTCACAGACATTTATTTTTTATAAATGAAAATACAATTAAATTGTACATAAACACATTTTTAAGACCGAAAAAATGTATTTAAAGTATCTACAATTTATTTTTACAAAATAACTTAATTGAAAAAAGAAACATTAATTAATAGTACCCTGAGATTTAAAATGACTATTTAAAAATAGGACAACATCCTCGTTTGTGGAAACTAAACTGTTTCTTCTTTTACTAACAACATGCCACGCCAATAAAAACACCTCTCTGATGGAGCACTGGTCGCTGGTATTGCAAAAATACGATTTGCTAAAATACTTAAATTTGGCAAACAATTCTTTTACTTGTCCCTCCATTTCATCAAATCAAAATTATTAGTAATGTCTTCAGATAGTTTGAAGTCAATATATGCAGTCAATTCGTCTGGAGAAATATGATCATTTACTGTGTCTGTATCCATAAACTGAACTAACATTTTATACCTTTTCATTGGTTGCTCTATAAGCGTACACGGATTTGGTGTCTAGGATTTGATTTCATATCCCATCTCCTTTTTAATATAATTAATACTTACTTTAACTTTCTCATAGATTTCATACTTTTCTTCAGATTTTAACATTTTTAAACTCTTTAGAAGGGGGTAAAGAAAAACAGAAATTTTTAGAATGTGCTGAATTTCCACATTTTCTAAATAATAAGTTTTACCTGAAGTTTTTAAAAGTTTCATGATGTTAGATTCTGTTGAATCTATTTCTAAATCATCGATTATTTTCAAATGCCACAAGCAAACCAAAGATATTGTTGGATATTTTTCTCGTTCCAATTCAATCAATGCTTTCTGGAATGGATTGAGGTACTCTACTAAATTTAATAAATCATTCTTTTCAACCTCACAAATCATATCACTCATCTTTTTACTTTCTCCATATATGATGAGTGTGAGTGAGTGTGAATTGTGTGAATAAAATCTAGCTTTTGCTTAATGCTTTAAGCATATGCTTATATTTTAACTTTCTCCATATACGTAGTATGAGAAAGTATTGTTTTCATGAAAAAAATCGATTTGAGATTTCATCGGAAATACATGTTTTAAGGTCCCCTGAACACGTTTTTACTATTTTCTCGATGATGTCTGTGTGTCTGTCTGTATGTAATAGATTTTTGTGGGCGTTCTAACTCAAAAACTATTAATCAGGTCACCGCAAAATTTTATATTTAACATTTTTATAAAAGTTAGAAGATCTGATTAGTTTTTGGTAAAAATCGGTTGACCAGAAGTGGGTGTTTTACTCTTGTCACTTATCCGTTATTTTGAAATATTTGCTTTAATATTTGATAAATGTAAAAATGTATTGGAATAAAAGTTGTAGGAAATTTTATTTTCTACAACCTTTGTTTGATACATTTTTCCATATAATGCATTGTTTATGAGATATCTTATATTTTTAGCTGCCACCACCATACCGAAGACTATTGTTAACAATTGACTCTTAGTTACGTCTTAGTAACACTCCTTTTTCTTTTCTTAATTGTCAACCAGATGTAAATATTGACAACGATTCCAGAGCTAACAACATGTAATTTGCCATATAAATATGGAGAAAGTCACGTGTTGCCCACATCAGTTTATTTTCAATTAAAATGTTGTAAATAATCTCCCAATTTTCAAGTATTAAAGAGATCATACGAAGAATTGAATTCCAACATATCTTGACGTCTCCCTTCAAAGTAGATTTCAGCACACCTTGTAAGCCTGATTTTTAAAAATATTTCACAATTTTTCTACGCTTCTGAATTAAAGGAAGTGATGTTTCATTAGAAGAAATATAAATATATACAACATTATTTATTAAGTGTGCTGTGCAATTGATTTTATTGAAAATTATCAAAGCAGCTTTAATATTCGCTCCAAGGTCACTGACAAAAATAAAATTCTTCAAGTTACTATAGATGCCGTATTGTTTTAAAATTAGCAACAGTTCATTCCTTATATACTCCGCAATTTTCTTTTCATAAGGATCAAGATGTTTAGTGCACAGAACACGATTGCATAACATGGTATTCTTTACATAGTGTAATATGATCCCTAAATAACTGACATTTTTGTAATTATCTGTCCAAAAGTCCAACATGATCCCACCCCCTATTGTACCTATGTAGGATTTTATTTCTTGAATTAGCTCTTCTCGAGCTTTCTGAGCCACTGATTTAAGATTTCTCGAAATAGTTGTTGGATGTGGTAGTGCATCTTCTAAGTCGATATAACATTTTTGATTTGCACTCATTTTCATTATTATTTCTAATAAATTTTTAAACCCATCTCCTGACACTATCTCAAAAGGTCTCAAATCTCTAACTACAAGTTCGATACAACCATCTAAAACCTTATTTTTCTTTTCAGCTGATAATTTTAGTAAATCGCATTTTTTCGGCACAAGAAAATTTGTGATTTTAGGCATGCCTTCTTTGTTATTTTCACACTTGTGTCACAATAAACTTGATGTTCCCAGCTTCCTATTATCATAATGGTAAACAAGTTTACAACTACTGCAAGCGATTGTCTTCGAAATCAGTTTGCCCTTTTCATCTAAAATTTCACAGAACCTTTCCCAAACTTTGGATTTGGTATTTTCTTTTCTTCTTAGAGTGTACTCTAAACTCAAAATTTTCCTTCTTATCTGATCAGTATTCATTGTTCAAATCTGAAGCGCAGATAAAAATAATATTTCGATTAAAATTAAGATTAGTAATTGAAAGATGCATTAACTTATAACTGACAATTTTACATACCGTTCAATCAGCTGGTATTGGTCCCTTTTAAGGATGTGGTAGATTGACATTCTGTCACAAAAGTCAAGATTACATATAACTCACCAATGTAATTATAAAATAACTGTCATTCCTTTCTCTCACAAGCAAAGTATAAAATAATACAACTCACACGCGATTATTTGACGAAAAAATACTATATATTTGAATATTAAATAACATAAAGAATGCTGATAGGCACTCTTATATGTAACCAAGTCTCTTCAAGAGCAAATTCACAAAGATAGATGTTACTTGCATGAATTGGCAAAACCAACTGGTTAAAAGGGAGATTGCCTTTTGTGTCTGAACTCGACCCGTACCCGCATGGAAGCACTATATACCCGACCCGACCTGAACTTTCACTGTGGGTACCCACGGGTCAGGTCAGGTAAACTGCGGGTATGCAGGCCTCCTATCCTAACTATAAATATATTCTGGATTTTCTCTGACTGAATACGTTTTTAGGTAAATTACAAGTCATTTTGTTACATAAACTTGTTGATTCATCAATAAGCACGCTCAACTTTGAGTTTTAAAGAGACAATTCGTGAAGTCAACTGTTCCCTCATTGCATTCGCTATGTGTTTTATTATAGTATTTGTTGTGGAAAATCAGGAATGTAGAACTGAACCAAGGTTTATTCCATTTATCTGCTGTGATCTGTTATGGTCCTCAGGATCAGAAAATGGTTTATTCTTCATTGCTATGTAGTAAGCAATTCTGAACACCATGGGTGTCTGCTGGAGATGCAATGGAGGGCAGTTACCCCTTCCGCATCAGGCCTATGTCAAGGGGCATTGATGTTTGATTAGGTCAAGGGATTAATGCGGAATTTTCTGAGGTCAGGCAAGCAGGTGGGGGCCTCCCTGCAATATGCTTGAAACTAACCACTAAAATATTAAGCCTGCCAAACACGACTGTTGGAGCTTGCCTATCCCCTTGCCCCTCTTCCCCCTCTGAAAAAAGTTCCAGTATACACCCATGTTGAACACTGTTATGGTTGTTTCTTCTGTTGCTGTATTGATTTTATTCAGACATTGCTCAAAACATTTTTCTTATCCTTCTTTAACCCTCAAGCGGCAGCGCCAAACATTTTAATACCAGAAGCAGCGCAGAGCAAAACTGCTACCAAGCAAATTTAATGTGAATATGTTGATGTATAAAAACAGACCAACCATATTAAGTCACAAATCAATTTCCCTTCCCTTAAGTCTCTATTGGAGTCTCTTTCTAGCTATATCTCACAAAATCCCTAAATATATTTGTAGAGGTTAAAAAAAACTTTTCAACCAAAATAACTAATTCTGTAAACGATTTTATTTATACTGCACAGCAAAATGTAAACATGTAAAAGTGTACTACATACAATAAAACACAAGCAAAAACTTTTTATGTGCACAAATAGCCACAAACATAATAAAACATTGTAATTAAAACTTACTTACATGATTGTTGCAGGAGCAATTTTGAACCAAATACGACTTATGTTACTCAAACTGAACACAGAGGTCATAATGATGTCAGAAAGACTAGCCACTAGCCAAAATAATACTGAAACATTTAAACTCAAATTTACCTACATGACTCGTAGGGCCAGAGCAGTATTGAAACTATGTATTTCATGGCCTTCCAATTTTATAATTACTTTATTCCTCTCAGATCTACAAATGGATTTCAAATCATTCAAAACCATACTACATGTAATATAATACAAGCAAAAACTTTTTGTGAGCACAAATAGCCGCAAGTGTTATAAAACATTTTAAGTAAAATTTTCTTGCATGAGTGGTAACGTTGGAGAAATTTTGAACCAGATATGACTTCTTACACTGAAACTGAAAACAGAGAGAGACCTACTACTTGTAATGGTCTCAGACTACTAACTAGTTTATTAAGGCCTGTTCGAGGAATACCTAGGATTTCTCACAGAGCCTCTTCTTGTATTAGCTGAGAGAAAATATGTATTTGTGGTAGCATAAATGCACCAGCACTGCGGATCAAGGGTTAAATACATTTTCTGCTAGTATGTGCCCTTCCGATTCAATGTACCTTTTAATTTCAGTACGGAAATTTGATAATCTATTGGCAGATTCTTTTGCAGTTAACTCCATTCTTCAGAAATACTCAGTCTTTCTCATTTTGTAGCTCATTAGCATTTGATAGATGGGCAAAAATCACATCCAAGTTTGCCATTTGAACTTATAGCCATGTATATTTGTCTTTAAATTCAGCACACTGGGAATCACTATGGACATATTATTTCTGATTTAGATTTTTGTTCCATGTTGGTGTCCATTAATTATTCGCTTGTACTAGCTTCTGGTGGAATTGTAACAGATCTTTTGACTTCCAGTGTTTTTTCCTTCTTATTTTTATCTGCATGTAATCCATCATTTTCTGATTTTCTCTTGTTAGATAAATTCCCAGTCTTTAACCAACAATCCATAATGAGAACAGGAGTGTAATTTATAGCATGAGAAAATGCAAATAAACACCACTATCTTACGAAGTTACAAATAACTTGATGCAGAAGATAAGAAGAAAACGTTCTCTATGGGCCGGTGCATCTTACAACGACAATGCAAATAAAAAAAATGATCATCAATTTGCTCACTACCGAACAAGGGCATCCGCTGGAACTGGCAAGTTGGTTGTTTTCTTTTGACACAGGCCTGATCCAGATGGGGCAACTGCCACTCTTGCTCCCCCCAGCGGATGCCCATGTTACTGAAATTACTCCAACCACCAGTAGCAGAGTGAGAGGTATGAAACGGTAATTTGTGAGGAACACGGGACCAGCCCCCCTCCAATCACACTATTAGTGGAGAGTTGATCAAATCTTATTTAAAAACAAGTAATATAATGGAGAAAGAATTTTATCATGGAAAAGAATGGCTAATTGATAAAAAATTTATATATAAGTTTCAGTAAACCAGCCCTTTGCCTTACCAGTCTGATGATTGCACCAGAAGGTTATATGACCAGTTCGCCCCTGCCCACTGCACGTCGCACTCAGCCAGTGCAGTCGAACGAGAACGAATAGAACCAAACCTCTGACTTCAATATTTGTTCTTTCATTCTTTCTCTTTCTAGCACGGCAGTTTCAAAACATGATGTGGCAGGTGTAAACAGAGCATTGTTGACTATAATGTACAACAATGAACAAGGATTTGTTTTAAAACTCCTTTGTTGTTAAATGAACAAAATAACACGAAAAAGGAAGGATTGGCTGTTTTTATTCAATCAACCTGTATAAATTTCCATGAGGCAAGGGTATACTCTACTCCTTCGAAACAGACGCAATTAGGATCATTCCTGCAGGTGCCACCTGTCCCTATAGGTTCTTCCATCACCGAAAACAATCGTCGCTAACAGTAACAACATGCAGCACTTGTAGTGACCCATATCGACCGGTGAGATATCCCGTGGCGTGTCCTTTATCTACGAATGCGCTTTAGGATGGGCGTCACCACGGCAACTGATCCTATTGAGGAGTGCTGCGATGGAAACCAAAGCGGAGGTTCGTTTATCGTCACGAGGTTGAAGTCGCAGCAAACATCCGGGTGGAATGGGAAATGCCTCTTCCTGTCGGTTTAGAGGAATTTTGCGAGGTCGCCGTATCTTATGTGGTGTTTCCTCCCTCGCGCACCTAGTTTGTAGTGAAGTATCTGAAAGTAGCCTGCGTCGCTCTGGAATTCTAAAGTACCAAAATAATACTGAGGTATATAAATGGATAATTTATGTGTTTAGTACATAGACAAAAACATGTTACTTGATCTTGGGAACCATCGTGCAAAATTTGGTTAGTATGTCTTAGGAGGCATCCAAATGCCTAGCTAACAGACAGACAAACAAACAACCCCTTGATCTCGGGAACCATCGTGCACAATTGGGTTAGTTTATCTTAGGAGGCGTCCAAATGCTTACCTAAAAGACAGACAGACAAACAACCCCTTGATATCGGGAACCATCGTGTAAAATTTGGTCAAAGCTTGTTATTATATCTTAACAAGTGTCCAAATGCATAGCTAACAGACAGACAAACAAGCAACCTTCCAAAACATATAGTAAAGGTATTGCGACCGCGAAAATAACTGACTATTTGAGGGAAATCCAAGTCGGGAGAAAAAGGGGAAACACTTGAGCTGTATGTTTGTTGGTTCATTTCCTCTAACCAATAGTTTTTTTAGCCTAATTTCCAAAAAATGGAAAGTAGTCTTATGAGATCGCCTCGCTTACCGTGTGTGTGCATATGTTTGTCCCCCACTCCCGAGTTCGATTCCGGGCGAGTTCTTTCCCCTATTTGATTTACAAGGTTAATCTAAACTCCGTCGTGCAGAGAGTTTTTCTATTGCATTTAAAATATTTTAGAATTACGATATCGGAGTGGGATTTATACTGTTCTAAGGGGGGAAAAGTGAAGATTCTTATTCTCTTCACACAATTTTGATTTCCGATTCTATCTGTTTGAATTTCTCTCAAAAACTTTCGTTTTGGCATTTTGAAAGATATTTTTTCTATTTGTTGCTATGGTGATGATTATTGTCGAACTCGGATGGAGCATAGCTTAGTGCACATTCCAGCCGTGTTTCGATTCATATCTATCGAGGTAACAAGCAAACCCAAAGGTTGCGGGCTCGATTCCCGCCTAGGACATGGATGTTGTGATTGTCTAAGGATTTTTCTGAATAGAATATCCAACGGTGCGAAATGGCCTTAGCCGTCGATGCACTTAATAATAAAAATTACCGCTACTACTAACACGAAAATTTGTGAAGTTGTTATTTATATATTAAAATTGCATTGAAAGGCAAGTAGGCGGAGTATTTCTTTCCAGATCTACTTGTTCAGTTTATATTTATTCGTTGAACGAGAGGCGGATGGCAGGAAAACATCGCTCAAAACGATTATTATTTTCGGTTCGAGAATATAATTCGATGAAAAATCGAGCAGAAATATATTAACGGACGGAAAAAGCCAATATGGCGTGCAACGGCTGTCTGCCTTCGGTTAGGACGGACGGACTAACCGGACGCACCAGCGGATTAAAAGAGAAACTGCTAAAAACTTCAATTTTATACGAAAACGTAGAGAATAATATTATTACAACAAATTCCTTAACTCAGTGTTAAATAAGTATATTAATATCCTATATTGAACATTCTAGGCAAATGTCATAACAAATAATTGCGCGTATAAACGTAAAAAATCAGTTGAACGTGATAATTATTGTGATTAACCATTGTAGAAATTACGTCGTATCGTTGGTTGAAATATGTGCGTACTTTTCATAATGAAAAGATGAAAAATTTCGCCGTAGAAATTTTTAACACGAAATTCGATCGACAGCAAATGTTCGCGTCATTCTCCGTATTTCGTGTTTGACCGATTTGCCGTCCGTCTGTCTGTGCGAAGTTTATAGAGCAAGGGATTCCATTTTTTGCCGACGTACGTTACCCATTGAAAACCCTTAAAGGGGTCTCCGAATGTTTTTGCAAGAGGGCCACATGGTTAATGAATTTTATACTCGCGGGCCGCAGTACCAACATTAATTTTTTTTTTTAAATACAGTAATCCTTCGCGGGTTTTAATATTTGCGGAGAAATTATCGTAGAAAATCACGGCCGAAGACCGACTCCCTACGTAATTTTAAATCGGAAAAGGATGCCAAACGGAAAGCTACCATCAGGCGCGCAGGAGAAGGGATGGATGACCGAGGAATTTGTGTTAGATTGTCTGAAGGTTGTTCTGGGTCGCGTTATATTCGAGGTTTAGTTTTTTCCAGAAAAACTTTACAAAAATCTTAGGGTCGCGTTATATTCGAGGTCGCCTTATATTCGGGACAATACGGTATATTGCGCCGTTTATTTTTGATAAGCTTCACGGACGAGGAAACTTGTTTCCACGCGTATGCACTCGCAAATCGACAGATGTAACGCTGAACAAATTTTTCCGACTTGTGGAAATTGCACAAGAGGCAACGAGATAACTGATTTCAAGAAGCCTATTCAGGATGAGTAAGCAATGGCGGGAAGGGGATATGGGAGGAGTGTAGCTATAATTTTTATTTCGTTCTTTTAGGCGTTCGTTGTTTCAAGTTTCGGACTCCAACGATGATTCTAAATACCTAATTTTAATATGCGAATGATTAATGTTCTACATTCAAATGTACTCCTCGTAAATAACGCAAGGAACGTTGTTTACATTGGTTGCTATGAAAAGTATTTCTCTCTCTCTCGTACTAATTGTAAGAGCATTCAAAGCACGCTTTCGCCCATAAGGATTAAAATAACAATAGGATTTCGAGGTTTAACAATGTAATGGGTTGGCATGGCAACGATCCGTTAAAATGGCAAGATTTCCCCATAATATGTGAATTAAACGTTTAACCTGAGATATTTCGAACTGTAGGCGAGAATAGATGAACAGAATAAAAAACTTTATAGTTTTTTCTTTAAAATGGTCTAGATCCGAAGATTATAGGTGAATTCTTTCTAATTAAGATCTCAAAAAGAATAAAAGCCTGCAAGTCAAAAAGTTTAAGTTTAAAACACTAAAAGCAATGTCAAAATCTTTCTGACACTATATTTTGATGTATTTTTTTTAAATAAATGAATTTAATAAATGTTACTGTTTATACGCTAATATGTCTGGATCAACTGACCATTGCTGAAGGGTAATAAAACGGGAAAAGAATATAACCCATTTGTTCACTCGTCTATGCTCAAGCCGAGTTCAGTAATAATCGTCTCCATGACAACAAACCGATAAAATGCGATTTAAAACGCAAAAACGCTGTTTTATTAGAAATTCAAGAAATTACGATCAACTATCAAAATTCTGTCATAAGAATTGGAATATATATTCTTTGGCCATTAGAACAGTACAAACCTCGCTCCGATATCACAATTTTAATGTATTAAAGAAAACATCTCTGCATGATGGATTTGAGATTTCCTACGTAAAACAAATAGGGAAAAAACGTCCCTGAAATCGAACCCGGGATTTCAATCTTCGCCAAATAAAATATAGCCGAGGGTTGGACTCTGTTAGCACGAGCCTCATTCCAAGTTTCATGAAAATCAGTCCATTGATGCAGGACCATTTCATAAGGCTATGTTTCCATTGGAAAGCAGCCTTAAAAATAAGAAAATTTGAATTTTGCAACAGTACAATCAACTCATTTCCAGTGACTATGTCGCTTTTCTAGTTCTTGCATGAATAGGCCTCTTGCAATTTTTGAGATATACACCCAAATGTTGTTTATTTATTATTTCGATAAATAATCGTAAATATAGATTGACAAATAAAACATTGTATTCTTATGTAAGCTTATTTCTAGTTCATTCCTTTACTGTTAACCCCCCAAGCACAGATGACATTTAATCAAATCCCATTTCTGAGGTCGGAGGAGTTTTTTTTATTGCGATTTCGGTTCCTGAAAGTTGAAAAGTTTATAGCTTTTTTCGTTTTTATTGGATGTTTGAAATTTTTTTAGGATATTAGTAGAACATGAAATTTATAAACAATACGTTTTACACTTTCTTCTGTCAAGCACGATCTTTGCAAGAGAAGAGAAATCACTCCGTTTCCCAGCCAGTCAAGCGTGCAGCCGTGCCTTCACATATCTTTCAGTATTGTGACAACTACTAACGTTATTGAAATGCAATCTTTTTCAAGAAAATATTTCAGCTTTTATAAACATTTCATTCGCAGGATGCACCCCGCTATAGCAGATAGGGTAAATGTTTCTCACAGGTCAACTTTATCATGTCCTGACTAAAAATTTGGAATACATTTTCCATTTCGCATATTTTTAAAAGATATTTCGTATAGCTTATAATGTTTTGAGTTATATAGTAGTCATTCTTCATCATTGCAGAAGTTCCTTGGTGAAAATTGTCCCAATTCGTTCAGTAGATGCGGAGATATAATGTTGTATGTATCAGAATGTATGTAGAATAGTTTTTTAAATTTTTATGGCATTTGTTTTACCCAATTTACCATGAAATTTACTACAATAAAATATCATAACTTCAATGAATCGTCTATACTGATTTTTTTACCGGAATTTACATTTTTTGCAATCAGTTCGATCACACTCAGGGGAGACCTCACTTCGCCCCCTCACTCATCACTTCCAAGTGCGAAAATTTCACTTTCTACATTGTAACTTGCCACGCTCTCCCAAACATAGTTTTCTTCACTATCTTCATCTTGCTCATTGTCAATATATGTTAGTACATCGACTTCTGTACTAATTTCAATACCATTATCACCATTGCTGTCTGAGGTAAAACTTTACCTTTTCCTACTTGTTGATGCCATGATTACTTAATTCCCAAAAATTAACATTACAAAAAACATAAAATTACCTCTGCAAAATGCGAAGGTTTCCTTTAGAGCAGGGGTCGGCAACCTTTTCTGCATGGCGGGCCACATTTGCATTTGGGAATGTTTCGGAGGGCCGCATTGGGAGTCAAGAAAGCCTCGGCGGGCCGGATGAGCGAATAAATCAGAAGTTTTCTAGAGATTCTGTGATTTCATATGAACGAAATCAAGTCTACGTAATTTACTAGCGTTAAAACTTCACCAGAAAAGGCTTTGAGACCATAATGTTACTAAAAAAATATATAATTGCCCATGAGAAATTTTCCTGATCACTTTTTAATTACAGCTTTGCGGGCCGCATAAAGCGTTCTCGAGGGCCGCATGTGGCCCGCGGGCCATAGGTTGCCGACCCCTGCTTTAGAGTGACACAAGAATATTTCCCCTGCGACCCGAGCGTAAGGACCCGTGCACACACTCCAAAATCATTTTCGCTCAAGAAATAGCAGCAGACATCATCGAAGTAGCTTATTTGTAAACAGACCTAGGGCACATGCAGACGTTTCTCTCTCTCTCTCTCTCATACTATATTGCTCTCAAGAAATGCTAAAGCAAGCACATGGTCCTAAGAGCTGAACAATAGTTCGGCTCTCCTCATCTCATAGCTCTCAATCGCTGACGCATGAGAAAATCCGAGAGAAAGAGATATTTGTGGACAGATAAAAAGTCAAAATCTCCTTTCATTTTGCAGTAGCATTCGTGTGGAGATATGGTTAGTCTCAGTATTGGATAGGGGTTTTTTTAGAAGACGCGATTCACCAAATCTCGTAGCTACGTGAAAAATCAATCGCAAAATTTAATGCACATTAAATGTTATGGCAATAAAAATTGCAAAATTATGATAAACAGATAGGCCAAAGGTTCCTCTTTTGAAATATATCAAGGTTATCCAGATTTAAGAAAATTCATCATGTCAAAAGCCTAAAAAAGATGAGCGAAGACCGCGACGTACCGAGTACCTCGCTCGACGGCATATGTTACGTACTGAGTACAGCGGGGGCTGCTGTACTCGGTACGTCGCTCGAGATTGAGGGTTAAAATGTAACGATCCAATTGTTACCAGATTGCCATCATACCCCTGCATATAGCGAGCCCCTTGTTACCAGATTCGCAGCTAACCCCTGGCCCTCTCGATTGTTAGCATCCATCCAGGAAACGCAATTGACACGGAATAAGCCGCTCCATTAACTGTTAAATCATTGAAAGAAGTCGAGGGATTCCAAGATATGTAAGAAGAAAATGTCAATTCAAAAGAATGACGGATGATGATTTGATCCAAAGTGTACTAGAGCCGATGGCTGGTCCGAACAATTCTACAGAAGCAGAGGAAAGAGACGATGACAAAGAGCTGCAATCATCCTGTATTGCCTTCCCAAATTACACAAAACAGGCATACCTATGCGACCTATAGTTTCAGGTATCAACTCTCCTACATACAAATTATCGCAGTGGCTAAGCAATCAATTCCAACAAATAAAATTAGATAATGTTTCACGCATCAAAAACACACAAGATTTTATCAACAAAATAAAAAACACTACACTTGTAGATAATGAAATCTTAGTTTCTTTCGATGTCACCTCCTTATTCCCAAGTGTACCGATCAAAGAAACCATAGATTTTCTACAGACTTGGTTATTGGAAAAAAATATCCCTAAAGAAACAACAGATGAATATGTTCGGTTAACCTCCCTGTGCATGCAACAAAATTTTTTCCAAATTAACCACACTTTTTACCAACAAAACGAAGGTACCACTATGGGTAACTCTTTCTCCTTTCATAGCGGAACTCTTCATGACTCATTTCGAGCAGATTTGCAAATCTTCGTTTCCATATTTTCCAAAAACTTGGCTTAGATACGGAGATGACATATTTGCTATCTTTGACACTAAAAAAGATAGCTTTCCTAATTTCGTACAACATCTCAACCAACAATTTGACACCATAAAATTCACACACGAAAAGGAAAAAAATAAATCACTACCCTTCCTAGATCTACTAGTCACAAGAAAATGTAACAAACTACTTTTCAACATTTACAGGAAACCTACACACACCGACACATACATCCATATGAGCTCTCACCACCATATCTCCCACAAATTAGCTCCTTTCCACTCGATGATTTACAGACTTTTAAACACACCTCTTTCGAAAAAAAACTTTGACATAGAGCTTACTTTAATTAAGAATTGCGCATTACATAACGGATTCGACTCACTAATCATAGAAAAAATTTTAAAAACACAATGTTCACATTAAATCATGCACCACACTCACGAGCCAAAAACAAAACACAATGGAAAAATACATGCAACTCCCATACGCACCGGAACTAACACAATCTTCAGCGCACGCTTTCGAAATTTGATCTCCACCCAGTTTTTGTAAATGAAAATACATTATCTAACCTATTGTCCAACCCGAAGGATAAAATTCCCAATCACCACAAATCAGGTATATATCAAGTCACTTGCAGTTTATGCGACAAAATTTACATAGGGCAATCTAGACGCAAATTGGAAACCTGGTTTAAAGAACACCTAGCACATTACAAAAACAACAGATCAAGCATTGCCACTCATATTTTTGACACTCACCATCCCATCACCTCAGAAAACCTATCCCTGCTATAATCAATCAATCAGTACTGTAAACTTGATGCATACGAAAGCATATACATACATAAAAACAAAAACACGGTCATGAACAACGACCTAGGTATCATCCCACACTCCCCACTTTTTCAGTTACTCAGTAAAATGGCTTCCTCACCTTCCACCCCCCCTTTCCCAACGGTCACTCTCGACATTTATACCCCTCTTTCCTCATATCACCCACATTACTGAAGATGACAGCGTAGCTGTCGAAACATCGGTGTCTAGTTTAAAAAATATTTGGTTCGAGTCTACGGTGTGAGTGCCTCCTTGGAGTGTGTGTCTGTCTTATCAAGAATTAGGTCCCTGATGTTCCCAATGGAGACCTGCAGCGAGTACGTGAGTTTTCTCTTTCCTTTTAATTGACGGTGAAGGATCTTTTACTTTTTATTTATTTAATCATCCTGTAATGTAAGCTGTAAAGAGGCACTCTCAGCTGCAGAGACATTATTTCAGTTCATGGTTAATCAAGACGACGTTGTCTATGTCGACTTGTTACGAATTCGTGGATCCATACGAAAAATCTAAAACGAAATAAGCAAACGAAAAAATTACACTTTTTCAAAAAGTGACCAGTTTAAAAATAGTAAATAATTTCATTTTTTACGTTTATAATGTAATTGCACATGTGAATTTTTGTATTAATTATGTATTCTATTAAAGCAACGATAATTCTAAAAAATACATTCAATTTGGATTATCCATGTTTTTTTTATTATCTGCGTCCCGGTTTCTCCCAATTACCACAGATAATCGGCATTCTACCGTACTTGGATATTTCAAAACATGGATTGGGACAGTTAAGCACGACCGATTCGGCGACAGACAATTCGGTGACAGGTCAATACAGTGCCTGGGGGAAAAACCAACAACTTTTAGTTGGGTTAAGTGGTTGGATTCATTTTATTCCCTTCCCCCAGGTTGGGTTGAGTGGTTGGGAGATGTGGTAACCATACTCTCAACCCAACCCGGAGGGTAGGAATAGAACGAATCCAACCTCCAACCACTCCAGAGGGTGGGAATAGAATGAAACCAAGACTCAACCACCCCACCCAACCCAGAGGGTGGGAATAGAATGAATCCAACCCCCAACCACTCCACCAAACCCAAAGGGTGGGAATGGAATGAATCCAACACCCAACCACTCCACTCAACCCAGAGGGTAGAAATAGAATGAATCCAACCCCCAACCACTCCACCCAGCCCAGAGGGTAGGAATAGAATGAATCCAACCCCCAATCACTCAACCCAACCTCATGGTAAGAAATATTAATTAATTAAGTCCAACCCCGCTGTCACTTGTGGCAAATCGATCATTGACTATGTGGCGATTTGATGCTCATTGTCTACTGTCTACTATTTTTGATTATTATTAAATCGCACTGCTAAATTTGTTTATATCTGGTTGTGTAAATTTTACATACGACTTTTTTGCAACGTTATACAAAATATTACATCTTATAAATAGGGTTTTACACATAAACAAGTCTACAGTGATACATAATAACAATTCGCACCTTCTCAAACCCGGCTCCTGCTGCTACTTAGTGTGGATTTTATGCCAAATTTCAGTCCGTTACTTGGACAAATAAAACTGTCTAGTACCACATTATATTTTAATCTTTGAATATAATGATTTGGATAATAAATAATATAAATCATTATTGTGTATCACTGCATCCTTTTGTTTAAATTAAGTCCTACATATAATATTATGTATATTGTGGCAAAAAGGCTGATGTTTGCCACAAGTTTGGTGAACCTGAAAATTCTGTTGGACACCAATTTTATTGGAATAACTAGATAATTACCTGGACTTGGCCCCAGGATTACAGTTTCGAATTTTTCATGCACACATCACTCGCTAATATTTTCATTCAAACTCGAGGCAAGTAACCAATATTCCACTTTAATTGATATGAACAAATTAATTATAGCCTCAAATTTGATATCTCTCTACCCCCAAGAAATCAAAGTTCCGGCACCAAGGTGCTTATCCTCAATGTCTTTTTGCGTGTGTATCAATTTTTAAGTTCCAAGTTTCTTGGTTCAACATCGATATTGGTGAAGGAATCATCAAAATAGGTCAACTGGTTGCTGAGATATTAAAAAAACGAAATTTGGACAGACTGTTACATGGGGACCCCTTTGACCCTGTGGGTCGATTTGGATTATTTTTGGCTCTGCAAAACTAATGATCAACCCAAAGCTGCATAATAGTTCTGGAGATAATTTGAAAGATCTATTCAAAATGTTATGAACTTGTAAATAAAATTATGAAAAAAGGTTAAACTTCCAATTATCACTCAATGGTTGAGAAAAAGTAAAACTCTTGCCACGCCTTTTATTTAAGACTCGAAAATGTATCTCAACAAAACATTGATATTAGTGAAGGTTACATTGAAATCGATCAATTCGTTGCTGAGATATATTTTTTTTAAAAAACCCCAAGGACCAATTTGATCCATTTTCGACTCAAAAACGCGTCTCATCAAAACATTGATATTGGTGGAGAATCTGCCATATCGATCAATTGGTTGCTGAGATATCTTTTTAAAAAATCAAAATTTGGTCTGCTGTTCCACAGGGACCCCTCAGGCCCTGTGGGCTGATTTGAATTATTTTCGGCACTGCAACCCTCATGATCAACATGAAGCTGCTGCCAAATTTAGAAGCTCCTACGTTTATTTTCTGAAAAGTTATGACTGCCACAGACACAAATGTATGCAGAACTTCTTTTATAATTATAAATAAGGAAAAAGCAAAAGTTTTTCTGTGTACAAACAGCATTTATTCATAAGATACTTCCTTCAAAGCACAGAGTAACCCATCCCATGCAGAGGCTGCATGTTTTCTTCTCCAGATGAATTCCCACAAATGCCCTTCAATTTTCTCCATCTTCATGTCTCTAGTAGCAATTTTCCTTTTGAGTCCGTACAGCATTCCTTTAACTGTTTTAGTATCAGCATCCGATATGGGATCCTTAAAAGATAACGAACGATTAACCATTTCGAAGTTGTGATCTGATGTGGACTTGTGAACTTTACTGTAAACTTTCCATAAATCAGTATGTATGACGGAGCCAGGCAAAACGTGTCGTTCGATAATATCACCAAGGGTTGCCGAATCTTTTGAAGCAATAGGAACCAGGAACGCATTGCGTTCTTCACCCCTTTCAATTCCAGCCACAACCCAGACTCCTTCCAAGCAGCAGCCATCTTCGTGTCTTCGTTTCCCTAATTCAGTCTCGTCCATCTCGACAATCATGCCTTCTCCACCTACCCGAACGTTCTCAGAGTCCATGTGAGCGGAAACTAACTGCCTGAAATACTGGTACATATCACCAACAGTGTGATTGCTGCAACCTGTCAAAGTCACAGCTGCAGAAACGGAAATTTTGATAAGCCATAGATATCCCAGGAGCATGATCTTCGAAAGTGGTAGTTTGGAATGCGCGAAGAATGTTCCGGCACGTACAGTCACTTCACCCCGACAAGATTTTCTGGAGCATCGGCGAGTTTGTCTTGGAATCTTGATAGAAGTTATCCCACCACATTTGTCACAATTCCTGCACGATTCGACGATTTCCCAGTCAATTAAAAACTGCACGGTGCTTTCTTCATCTCCAAAAATTTTCATGAATTCTTCAAGGGTCGGAATCATTTTTAAAGGTCGACAGTATGGAGTAGCTCTATGCGTGGTCATAGCTACTTGCGTCGCCACAGTGAGGAGGAGGATATAATGTGCTTCAGCCTGGCAGCTGAAACAACAAGAGAATCAAATCAGAAAGCCTGCACCTCGTTACTTCCTACTGAATCATTTTCATGTCTAGGGAGAGGCCCATTGAAATTCAACGGGAAAGTTTTTTTATGAAATTTCCTGAATACATGTTACACGAAGCTATTATCCAAGTCAATAATGGTACCCAATTACACAAAGACAGCAACAATGTGAATCACTAAGAATGCACTAAATTCACCTGTTGAAAACTGATTTGTTGAGCGATACGACGTGTATTAAAAAATCGATGGCAGGAAAAGAAACTTTCGTTCTTTTAGCCATTCCCAGTTTCAAACCATGAACTCCTACCATGATTCTAACAAGGGAAGCCTCCAAGGTGTGACACTTGCATCGGATTGAGACTTTGTAGAATGAAAGTATATGTAAAATAACAGACTCCTATTTCTACCGAGGTGCCAACTCGACGTCGTTTACGAGAAAATGCCCTTTGAAAATCGCGATCCAAGAGTCAACATAATAATAACGTTAAAAGTCCTTTTCTAGTTATCTTTGAGCATTGGACTAGGGGGAACGAGCTGGACTTGAAACATTTTTGCCGGGGTTCGATTCCCGAAGGCCAAAATTTTTTTCTCTGATTTTAAAAAAATATTTTCGCAATTTCCAGCATATCGTCCATAAAACTTGCACAATATTTAAAAAAAATTTATTCCATGCATTATAACTACTATTTTCTTCATCCTAATTCTTCACCGTAATTCTTCACGAACAATTTTACGGATCACTACCCATTCGCTTTACCATCATGATCAATACATGACAAGATTTGAAAGGAGGAATACAGAACAATGCACCAAATAACCCAACAATATTGTGACATAATGACAATTATAATTATAATGGCAATAATTGACACCAGCAACCGATTTATCATAATGAACAATACATGACGAGATATGAAAGGAGGAATAAAGTACAATGTATTGAAATAACCCAACAGTATTGTGACATAATGAATTATAATTATAATGACAATAATTGACATCTGCAACTGATAACAAATCCCTTTAACAACAACAACAACGTAAATTTAATAACAACATTATAAGATGACTAGATGCAGTTTTTCGTGGCCTTATTAGCAGACGTCCTTGTCTACCAGTCAATGTCAGAATATTGCCAAGCGATTTGTTAGAGGGCACATTATGGAGTAGCGATTGGAATTGTTTGTTTTTGTTCGTGTTTTGCGAGTGATCTTCAGTTTTTGGGGCAATAAAAACTGCATCATTTACTATTTTACAAAACTCTTGAAAGTGAGAAGACTAAAATGGATCCTAGAGAATCAAGTTCTCCTGCGCCTGGAACTTTGCTATCCGTACCAACCGAAGAATTTGATTCTGGCTCCGCAGTTGCTGATAACACTTTGTCAGTCATCGAAAGCGATGTTGGGAAAAAAGACCTAACGGATGCACTTCATTTCTGCAACCAGTTGTTGAGGAATAATAAGCTTATTACTGACAACATTAGCCCGACAATTTATTACCGAAGTAAGATCTTGGGACGAGAAATTTACAGACGCATATGTAAAATGCTGTGCAAATGGAGTTCACAATTGAGGAAGAACTCTTCGACTGCAGTGAGGACGTTGGTGAGGAGGTTATGGAGGAAATTTCTGATGAAAGCAAGACGGAAGCTTCACAATCAGACGAATCCTCCAGATTGTCGATTAGTGATGACGATCAACAGACAAAAGATGACATTCCTTTTGAAGTAAAGGTAAAGCATTTTCCTCTCTTTTTGCTAAAAATTTGACTTAATAAAATATCTTCCCTAACTAATTATTTTTTCGATAGGTTAATGTTGTTAAACTCGCAAAGCTACATCCCAAATGGTCTCTTTAAACGCTCCAACGAATTACCACCCGAAAGTTGAAAGAGAGGTGCCAATTATGGAGATGGAAGAGGCAAATCGAACAAGGAGGGACCAAATTCGACAAATACCGAATGATAAATGCGTTGGTGTACGACCGTTTTGTGGAAGCAAGGGAGAATTTGAATCCTGTCCCTTCGAGAGATATATGGCAATGGGCGATTTCTGGTGCTGTACAATACGCTGGACCAGATTTTAATTTTAAAGCATCAAAGAATTGGGTGGCAACATTTAAGGTGCGGAATAAAATTCAACAGCATTATGTGACAAGATATGTGTCGCACAAGGAAGTGACTTCTTTGGGCGAATTAATGAAAGCAGCGGAACTATTTCAAGCACAAATATTAGCCATTGCTCCAGAATTATAATGCATGGAATAAATTTTTTAAAAATGTAGGGCAAGTTTTATCGACGATATGCTGGAAATTGCGAAAAAAAAATTTAAAAAATCAGAGAAAAAAAATTCTGGTCCCTTCGGGAGTCGAACCCCAGCAAAATTGTTTGAAATCCAGCTCGTTCCCCCTAGCCCAATGCTCAAAGTTAACTAGATAAGGACTTTTAACGTTATTATTATGTTGACTCTTGGATCGCGATTTTCAAAGGGCATTTTCTCGTAAACGACATCGAGTTGGCACCTAGGTAGAAATAGGAGTCCGTTATTTTGCATATACTTTCATTCTGCAAAGTCTCAATCCGATGCGAGAGTCACACCTTGGGGGCTTCCCTTGTAAGTAATTTTAATATGCGAATGATTAATGTTCTACATTCAAATGCATTCCTTCTTGTAAATAACAAAACAAATGTTGTTTACATTCGTCGCTATGAAAATCATTTCCCTCTCCTTCCTTAACTCTCTCTCACTCTCTCATATTAAAAGCATTCAAAGCACGCAATCATCCATAAGAATTGAAATAATCGGATTTCGAGGTTTAACAATGTAATGGGTTGGCAAGGCAACATCCCGTCAAAACTGAAACATTTCCCCAAAATATGTGAATTAAACGTTTAACATGAGGAATTTCGAACTGTAGGCGAAAAAAGATGAACAGAAGAAGAAACTTCATAATTATTTCTTTAAAATGGTTTAGATTCAAAGATCGTAGGTTAATTCTTTCTAATTTAGATCTCATAAAGAATAAAAGCCTGCAAGTCAAAAAGTCGATTTTTACGTGATATCTTATGGGAAATATCTTCCTTGGAGTCAAACCCACGAAAATTTTTAAGATTTTTTTTGTCATCACCTTAAAATATGCAAACCTAGCATTCCCGCCAAATTTCAAAAATATATCTCCATCTTTTATCGAGTTGACTCGCATTTTTATAGTGTGACAGAGGGAGCCACAAAGGGACAAAGTGACTGAAGTAGGCTTTTATAGATTTTAGATTCATCTTGTGTAGCAGTGCAAAATGGAGGCCCCATAACCTGGGGATGGTCACGCGGAGTGCTGCAGACACCCCAGCCCTATGTTTAATGACAGGGTTCCTTTACTTTCAGGTTTCATGACCCTTCAGCAGCTGGAGTGGCACGTGCCTACAAGCATTTTCGCCTAAAAAATCAGTATACTATATACTCGATTGTGCGGAAATCTCCATGGTTTTGGTTATGTGAGAGGTTTTTGTTTTATTGTGATATTATTGCTACTATTACTACTGTTGGTGTTGTAGTTTATGATCTGGGTTCGTTATTGAACAGTTACTTGACCAATTACAGATTATAAAATTTCATAAAAGTAAGAAAAATAGTTTTTCCCATAATTTTATTTTTCTGTGTTAAATAATTGACATCTTAAAATAAATCTAAATTAATCGAAAATACACCAAGAGACATGAAATGAAAAATTTGTTGAAAATCAACCATTAGTAATTTTTTTACTTTCTCCATATACGAAGTATTGTTTTCAGGAAAAAAATAGAATTTGAGATTTCAATGGAAATACACGTTTTAAGGTCCCCTGAACACGTTTTGACTATTTTCTCAATTATGTCTGTGTGTGACATTTTTTACAATGGGCAAAGAACTGATTAGTGAACCACCAGACGTGTTTGAGATATCAAGTTCCTGTCACGAAAATTTTTTCCATAAAATTGATATGTTTTGCCTTTGAGTATGAGTGATTATGTGGTTGTTTGAGCTAGTCTGTTTGGTTCCTGTCAGTGTCATGAGACGTATAAACCATGAGACGTGTTTGAAATACAGTCGAGTCTCAATTATCTGAGGTTAAGTGGACCAAGCTAACCTCAGATAAAACTGAAATTTAATTTTTAGGTTTTAAAAATAGGCCTAAGTATGTTCAGAAAATTTACTTTACACATACCTATCTAAACTAAAAGAACAATTTATTGATATTACTTAAACAAAGTAGTCCTTTAACGATTTCTGCCTAACTTTGGTTGATCGCTTACTGGCCACCATGTTACGCCACCTAAATTGTTGAATAGCCTTTAATTTGGTCTCTAGAGACACCACAACACGCTTTCTTTTCCCACTCATTATTCAGTAGAGTCAAGAAACGTCTAACTATTGTAGGGTAAAAAAAATGATGAATGTCAAGGATGGACAAGTCCGTGGGTATCGAAGTATAGTATAATGTCTCCTTCCTCGACAATCCGAGCCTCCGTCGAGAGGACCATGCCTCGGTTACATACATTCTCGCGGTTGAATACAGCCGCATGCTTTGTGAATCTTACATTATGTATCAACTGCAAACTGAAGTCGTGAGGAGTCATGATTTACGTGTGGTAAAATCCCTGTGACCTTAACTGCAAGATAAAAATGACAATGTATTTAGAGGGGGCTGCTACGGTTAACAAGGAATCTCGGATAAGCGGGGCTTGGAGAATCAAGACTCGACCGTATCAAGTCCCTGGTGAGGAAAAGATTTTTCAGTAAACTTGATACAGTGAAACTCCTCCACGGCGGAAAACTGCAAATGCCGGAAAAAAATTCCCCTGAATCAATTCTTCCTATATTTTGTACTCACTAAGGCGGAAACTTGTGAGGCACAGACGGAAAATCAACTATGATTTTAGTTAGAATATTTTAGTACATTTTAAAATTGTGAAACGTGGAAAAAGACGGACACTACGACATACAAAATTACTTATAATATGTTCTATCGAGCAGTGTTTTTACGTTTTGAACAGAATCACATTATGTAAGGATTCTGGAAAGAAAACAAAGTTGCTGAAGTCTATCATTCACTCCCTCCAGAGTAAACATCTCAATTTTTTCTTAATCAATAAACCATATAAAAGGAGAATTTACTGATCAAATCAAAAGTTACTTTTTGCAGCTTCAAATATCCAAAATCGCCTAATTAAGTAATTTCTTCTGGAATAATTACAGACGTTTTAAAGAGGCTAAGCACAAAATACAAAACTGAAGCAATACAAGCACATTTAATTTCACATTATGAACAATTAAAATTTCATTTCAAAGAGGAACGAAAAAGTTTGGGAAATGTACAAAGGTAGGTGGGGTGTGTTCATGGAATTATAAAAATACTTTAATATTATCTTGCTAACTCACGCATAATTCATTGTAATTTTAGATCAAGTAAGAGGTAAAAAAAGACAACGATAATTTGAGAATAAAAAAACTCATAGTAAATTGTTATTTCGAATAGTAAGTAAATGCTAATAGAAAAATTTGACTACTAAACAGTATTAATAACAGCCATGGTAATAAGGTAATAGTATATCCATGAACATTGTAAATATTCACATGCTTAAAAGGTAATTTTATGTCAAATCTACTATAATATGTCTCATGTGTTATATTTGAAAAATTGGAAATTTGACCATTTGCCGAAACAATTTGAATAAACGTAATACTATCAAAAGGGAGTGTGCGGTAGATGTTTCTTCGTAAAGAAAATATTCCTCCTAAAAGAAAATCTCTCGTAGAAGAGGCATAAGAAGGTTAATGAGCTATGCATTTGGCATTCTATTAAAGCATGATGGTGTCTCGAGTACGTTAAGCACTTCACGAGTGTTCTCGGATTTCAGACGGAGAGAACTAGGGAATTCCTGAATGCACTTAGTCGTAGAGGATGGAGGAAAGTAACATTGACTTAAGGTTTTTTGAAGGTCGTGGGGTAAATCCCAATTCTGCAGCTAAGATTAATAAATGCCCGTTCAGATATATCTGAATTCCACAGTCAAGGGGTTAAAACAAAATCAGAAGTCACCTAGAGATTCATAGTAACCGTATGAGTGAAAATCCAGCAAAAATTATGTTTTCAAAGTTAAAATATCAATATAAAAAATCATGGTGGAATTCAGTGTGAGAAAATATCAACAACATTAAAAAGAAATCTGAATTGAGAAATATTTATTAAGGGGTCACAATTCAATGCTAGACGTTTTAACAGATTTTGCAAGATAAAAAAATCTGATGTTGCCAACACATGACTTTCTCCATACCTGTATATATTTCTATTAATTCCAAATAGGTTGAATGATAATAAATATTTCAAGGAACTGAGAGAAAAATTTAAAGACTTTACAAAGAAGAGAAATAAACTCAAACCGTTGCCTTCTGATATTGGATATAGCCACGAAGCTCCAACAATTAAGAAGATAAAAAGGAGCATAAAGTGTTTACAATAGTTGCCGGTAGGTGTAGTTGTGGCAGCCAAAAATTTAGTTTTAAAAATATCTTTAACAATGCATTATATGGGAAAATGTACGAACAAAGGTTGTAGAAAATTAAATATCCTACGACTTTTATTCCAGTACTGTTTTACATTCATCAAATATTAAAGCAAATATGAAATAAATAGAATATCTCCTTAACAATGCGTTCTACTAAAAAATGTTTCAAACAAAAGTTATAGAGAATAACTTTATCTATGAAGATTATAATAAAGAACATTTACATTTATGAAGATTTACGTGTTATTTGCCAATAACCAAAATATGACCCGAGTAAACATCCACTTCCGGTTGAGCAACTGTTGACAAAACCTAATCACCTCTTCATTATATACCATATCTGCCTGAATAGAAGCTTACCCTCCCAAAACTTTCCACCAATTTTGAGAAAAAAGTAAAATTTCGTAGATTATATCCGAAGTGTGCCGGCATGGCCTAGAATACATTATTCGAGATCAAAGAAGAGTGGGAAATGGTTTAGTTGTTGACAATTGAAATATTACTCCAATTAATAATTTCGCATTATTGAATAATGTTCCACATTCAGTGACGATAATTTCAAATAAAGCAATAGCGACCTCACTATTTTTCATCCAAGTCTATTTCCAATGAAATTATCCATTGCCTTAAGAAATTGCATTTATATAATTATACACGTTCCATGTAAAGTTTTACCGAAATTCAAACAGTTGAGCATTAAAAGCCATAATCACATTTTGCTTATTTGTTTGCATAGTCATGTACGCAAGTTTAATAGATTTCATGAATGAGGCTTTAACATGCATATAAACATTACATTGGCTATAGCAGTAAATACAATAGCCAAGTAAAACTAATAGGAACTTCTTTGATTGGCTAATGAAAAATAATACAAGTTCCTAACTATTATTAATGATACATATGCATATCTCTGAGAAACAAAACAAAATATCCAATAGCATTTAGAAATGAAAGAAGATTTTGCTGAAATCATTGCAAATTTAAATATGACTGAACAGTTTGAAATCACAACAATAAAAACAAGTCGTGATGAAATTTCAAAAACTCGATATTTTATTTAAGCAATGTATTTGAGTAAAAACTGACAATCCTGAAATCCACAAATGTTGAAAATATTTTCAGTAATTTCCTGCATAATGAGCTAACTTAATTCATCGGATTTTCAGCACCACGAGTACGAAGTGGCGGGATGAACGGAACCAATGCTCAATAAAATTAATCGAAAATGAACTGCTAGTCTTGATTAATTTTTCAGAAAATTGGGTCGAGTGAAAAATAAGCAAATGCTTATAATTGTGTGAATAAAACCGAGCTTTTGCTTAATGCTTTAAGCATATGCTTAAACTTTTTTAAGTGAGGTAAAAAGCTTGCTAAGATATTTCTAAGTACTTTATTTTCATGATAATTGATCCTAAATATAAATATGGTAATTTATGGTGACACAAAAGGTTAAAAAATACGAGAAAAGTTTCAACAACCAACGGTTATAAAAATTTATATCTTTTCTCTGAAGAAAATGTTAAGTACCTATATTTAAAATCTGTTACTTGGAGAATATCAAGAGAGACATGACGGGGTACTGTCTTCCAAATAGAAGATAGAAATATTTTTAAGGAACTTAAGTGATCCCGAATTTCAAATAGGAGTCGGGGAAGATCACCACGTACAATGCACAACTGTATGTAAGACAGAAAAATTTGTGGCATCCAAAATCACTATTAAGGCAAATGACTGGATAAAATTACTATAACTAATTGAATAAAAATACACCCATGATTTGTGATATTATCGAATTCAGTTATAAAAGAAATAGTTAAAAAAATTAAACTTTTTAAAAAATATTACCCAATATATTTGTTTTTAGTTTGAAATTCAACTATGTAAAACTACAAATGTAAACAAAAACAAGTGAAGGAAGAGTTGCAAAGAGCTTTCTTCCATAAAATGTAAGAATTTGCTTAAAACTGAGTAGCAAATGCTTATAAGCAAAAGCAAACTTTTATTCAACTAATATGAAACAAATGCTTTTACTGTTTGCTTTAAGTATTTGCTTAATGCTGATTTCGACCCATTGTACTGAAATTTTTAAGTTTAATGAAAAAATGATCAAACGTACCTTAAATCTATTGAAAAAGGACTAAGATATAACTAGAATTTTTTAAATTTGCTTTTAAATTAAAGAAAAAATAAACCGTACCCGTTTATTGAAATTATTGAATATTTGTTTTTAAAAGTCTGTATGATATTTTTAATTTTCTAGTTACTTATGTTATAAACCAAATAATATTATTTTATTATTACAATACATACACTATATTAGATTGAATAAAATTTTGTTTTTCAAGTGGCGTTGAAAAAATTCTGAGCATAATAAAACTAATCATCTCCTCTCCCTCCCGTTACTAAATCGCTATTTATTTTCTATCCAAAAACTTGAAGATGTCCGTCTTTGGAGACAAAAAGTTGGCAACCCTATCACCAGTAGGAAAATTGAGGAATAAGACGGTAAAAAATTTATCATATAACTAAATACATCGTTGCTTTTAATTTATCCATAGAAAATTATAATGCGATATAGTTTATGAAAGAAAACCTCACTTCTACTTCAGGGGTACTATATACGCAGGGTTAAACTACGTTGGGTCGAGTTAGAAACAACCAGTCTCCGACGTTGAACGAAATTATACATTAACAATGGCTGATGAAAACACGATCAATGTATCACCCAAACAACTATGTTTGCACTGGTAAGAGGCAATTATAGAAATTTGATCATATATTGCAACGATGAAATCGAATTTTAACTTTTACTTCATACTTGAAGATAAAGTCGACTATTAGATAACCAATTTCCATCCTCAACTTACTGACATCCACCAAAATTCACGTTGCCCACTTAAATAGATTTCATGACGGAAATATAATTTAAGCGATCCATAATAATTAATAATAATAATAATTAACGCTAAGATTTTTACCCAATTGACAAACGCGTCTAATTCAACATCTGTGTAATTACGTCACTTGATTCAAAAATTAAGAATTTGCACCGGAAAGGCAATTAAACTTGTTAACAAAAATCAAATTTTTTTTAATGTGGCGTCAAGCCCACGGTACGATAAGAAAACCATAAAAAGTAAATCTCCCATTGAATACCGCTTACAATAAGACAATTCCAAACAAACCGATTACATGAATTCTAAGTATTCCAAGTAAAAATGACCAAAGATTTCATTACCTGTAAATAATTATTTTGGAGTTGATAAAGTTACTACTTGAACGTAGAGCAAGAAAATTTCAAAATGGCAGTTATGCGAGAAAGAACAAATGAACACGATATTTATTTGGGCGCCTAACACAGTGTTGCCGTTTCAAAATAACTATAAAACTGGACAACTATAAAGTTATAAAATCTGTAGAATTATCTGTTCAAGGAATGTTTATGCTCAAAATTCCGTTTTATATATGTATATTTAGGAAAAACTAAACAGTTATTTTATTCACTTTACTAAAGAAATAAATCATAGTTTTTTGTGATAATAATTATTTATTAATGGAAAAGAAACCCTCGGTTAGGAATGTAACTAGGTATGGCAATTAAACTAAATGGCTCAGATCTAAATAAAAAATACACAAAATTGTTTCATGAATACATAATGAAAAAAGGTAAACATAAAATATTTTATTTTCCTCTAATCTACTACACTGATTTAGGACTTAATTTAACAATTATATTTCTCTCGCTCTCTTTAACAGCGACTTGCTTGCATAAGAATTATAACAATATGCATTCTTTATCAAATGTTTTGTAAATAGTAAACCTGAAATGATTTCCGTTGATTGTTTCTTGTTTTATTTTTAATTTCTCTCAACTGCAGCACTAGTGTGTGTCAAACATAATAACCTTTGCATGAATTTGGATGGATTAAGAAAAATTTGCTCATTGTCCATTTGCTTGATTTCCCCTACTTTAACTCCAAAATTCTTAAGGCCTCATATTGTAATTTACTTCTAAACTCTCTAACATGTTTTTTAGCAGCCTACATTCGCTATAAATTCTTTGAACTTCTGAAGAAGCCAAATCTTCAAAAGATAAAATAAGATTAATTAGGGAAGGTACCTGTTTTTTTAAATTAATAGAATTCTAAAGTCACTGATTCAAATGAAATCTTTTGAAAATTTGGAAAGCACTTTCAATTAGAAACTCCAAACAGATTTCAATAGTCAGGTTGGCTTTTAGTGTTTGCGTGAGATTTCTCATTTTTCCCCAGAAACTGCTCTAGCAAGTCATCATCTGTTGCAGAGCCTGAAATACTTGATACTGGTACAGAATGTTTCATATTTTCTTTCAAGTCGTATATTTCCAGTAACTTCAGCATTTTAGTAATTTGAGTTTTAGCTTTCTTTATTTTCTCTTCATTTATAGTCAATCTGTATCTATGATCTAAATATACAGCAGCAAACATAAGATCATTATTTAGAAAATTATTGTGCCAAGCATTGTTGCCGAGGTCCAATTTAAAATGAAGCTAATCACCTCTATTGATTCATGATGTGTGAGGGTATCAAGCAACAAATCAAATCTAAAAACAGAAGAGAAATGTTCTGCTTTTGAGAGATCTGAAAATTCGAGACATAACCCTCTCGTCCACAGTAAGAATTATTTTCTTTTCATTCTCTTATAGAAAATCCCAGATCTATCATTCTGGAACGCTTGAATATGATGCAGCTCTTAAAGAGCGGGAGGTTCGAGAACTATTTAAGACAAAATGTGTACGATATATTCTTTTATTATCAGTTGTTTACTTAACGACAATGAAGAAGGTATGCAGATACAACTTACTAATTATAATTGATTTATAGAGAGACAATTTGTATTTATTGGCGCATTTATGATAAGATAGGTACATTGTTATTACCACAAATATTGCGTGAAATTTGTTTGATACAATAAATGGGAAGAAAATGAATATGCGTAGTATTGTACAAACGAAATCACTTCAAGCAACAGCAATTTTCCATTTATTCTCAAGTGATGACAATTTCCCATCATTCCAGCTTTTGCCATTACAATCAACAAAGCTCAAGGTCAAACTTACGATCATGTTGGTATCTATTTGACAGAGCCCGTCTTCTCACATGGACAGCTGTATGTTGCATTGTCATGATCAAAAAATCGAAACAACATCAAAGTCTTAACTAAGGAAGGAAGGAAGGTGATGTTGGAGGCAGAGGAGTGGTGGGTGAAGGAAAACGTGGGGTGGGATGAGAGGCGCTGTAAAAAGGATTGTAGGGAGTCGGGTCCATGTGTCCAGAGAAGAAAAATATCGTCAATATACCTCAGCCATAGGAGTGGTCTGGGGGAAACGTCAAGAAAGCATTCCTCCCATTCACCTAAGAAGACATTGGCGTAGGAGGGCGCCATGCGAGTGCCCATCGCGGTACCTTTTATTTGTAGGTAGTGGCGCCCTCCGAAAGAGAAGTTGTTTTTTTGGAGCACCATTTCAGCCAGCTTCGTTAGGAAATGGGAGGATGGTCTTGTGTCAGGTGGTCTGGAGTCCAGTAATTTTCTCAGGGCGGACAGTCCTTGGTTGTGAGGGATGTTGGTGTAGAGGGAGCAGACGTCTATAGTGGACATAATTGTGTTGGGTGGGAGAGGGGAAGGGAGTGATTTTAGGCATAGTAGAAAGTGATGATGAAGGATGGGATTTGACGGACGAGAGGTTGTAGGTGGGAGTCAACATAGGCAGAGATGCGTTCCGTGGTAGAATTAAAGCTGGCAACAATGGGGCGGCCGGGGATGTTGGGTTTGTGGATTTTTGGGAGTAGGTAGAAGGTTGGGGTCCGGGGTGTGTTGGGGATCATCAGGGAAATGGTGGAATCAGAGAGGCCTTCTTGTTTTCCCACGGAACGCAGATATGCAGAAATTTCGGAGGAGTGGCGGTCAGTGGGGTTGAAGGGGAGAGGAAGGTAAGAAGTTTGGTCAGATAGTTGGCGGAGGGCTTCGTCGTTGTAATGCGAGTGGTCCATTACCACGGTGGTGGTACCTTTGTCTGCAGGGAGGATAATAATTTTGTCGTTGCGTTTCAACATAGAAATTGCGTGTCTTTCTGGTTTCGTCAAATTGTCGTGGTGGTCAAGGAGGTCGGGAAAGTTGGGCTGGGCGACTGCGTGAATTATGTAGTTAGCATATTGCTCGATGGGATGGTGAGGAGGAAGAGAGGGGGGATGTATTGGGAAGGGGGCTTGAAGGCAGAAAGGGATTGTGGAAGTGAGTCGGGGGAAGATGAGGAGTCAGATGTGGGTGGGGCGGCTTTGAGGCGGAGTAAGCGTAAGAAGGCTTGTATGTCGGCAAGGAGACAAAAATGGTCAAATTTTATGGTGGGGCAGAAGGAGAGGCCCAGGGAAAGGAGGGCATTCTCGGCGGGGTTAAGAGCATGAGAGGAAAGGTTCAGGACGTCATCTGGCTGGGAGGGGTTTGCGGTATGCGTGGGGGTGGGGTCCTGCAGAGAATTGGGATGCATCCTCGGTTCGCGGGTTGAAACAAAGGGAGACCTGAGAGAGTGTAGTGGGGGTGGAGTGGGGATTCCCAAAAGGTCGGCCAAGGAGGGTTTTTGGGCGAGGAGAGGCGGGGGAGGGGGGATGTCGGACTTAACAGCTGGGAAGAAGGGGAGAGGTAGGCCGAGCTGGAGGTGGCGGACGCACATAAGGGAAAGTTTGCGTATGAGTCTGTATCGGTTGGCTGCGATATCCTCTGCAGCTCCACGGAAAATGGCGTCGAGATCAGTTGTGGAGTTTGGGGAATGATTGAGTTCGTGTATGAGAATTAAACATTTCTCAAAGTGCATGTTAGAAAGTGATTTATAGTGGCGTAAGATTTGACGGACAATGTTGAGGGACATGAGGTGATATGTAAGGGCGATTAACAACTGCTTCACAGTGAGAGTCATTCGCGCTCTCCCCGACAATGCTTCGGCTCCCCAACTCCGTCAGTGGGAGCTTTCGCATATCCATCTCCTAAACTCCTTAACTCCCCCTGGCCTCAACCTTCGATAGCTTTTCACTCCCTTTCTGTCTTCTCCCAACACCCTACCAATCCCCAACCCCCTCCGTATCCTCCAATCCTCGACCTTTCCGCACTACCCTTCCACCCCCATGCCTCCACCCAGCGTCACCGCCATAAGTTCTCTCTCTGTAGCTGAAGAAGGAGTAGTTCCGAAAGCTTCTACGTTTGTACTCCTTAAGAACAAGGAGGCTATCATGACTGAGCTGGAGGAAAGGTTGGGAGAGAGAGCTGAAGAAAATAGGAAGAATGTAGATGAGGAGTGGAGATACATCCATAGCAACATTAAAGAAGTAATGGAAAAGAAGGTAGGAAAGATAATGGGTGAAAGAAACAAAAAACCCTGGGTCACAGCAGCCATGCTGCAAAAAATGGAAGAGCGGAGAAAGTGGAAGAACATAAACACTGAAGAAGGCAAAAGAAAGTACAAGGAGTTAAATAAATCTCGAATTCGAATTTTTCACGAAAACAATACTTTCTCTATACTTCGTATATGGAGAAAATAAAAAATCCGGATTCGACTCCAGGGGGACGATTTCCATTTCCCGTAAGATAACACGTAAAAAGCGAATTTTTAAAGTGTAGGATTTTATTCTTTTGGAAATTCAAATTAGAACGAATTGACGTACTATCTTCGAATTTGAATTATTTTTTAGGAAAATTAATAAAGTTTCCAATTTTATTCATCTTTTTCCGCCTACCGTTTGAAATCTCTCATATTAAAATTTAAATCACATATTTTGAGGAAATATCTGCTTATAAACGGGATGTTGTCATGCCGACCACGTCATTGTTAAATTTCGAGAATCAATTGTTGTCTAAACCCCCATACGTGAAATATATACGAGTATATAGACTGCCTCAAATTATCGTAGGATTTTTCGCGAAGTTACTTAAACAGAGGGAGGGAGGGAATATTATTATTCATTTATTACTTGTAATTGTTTACGTAAAGCGTGCCTTGAATATTTTTATACATGACAGAGGAGAGAAAGAGAGAGAGAGAGGAAGGAGAGAGAGACAGAAAAGGAAGAGATAAATAGATAATGGTTTTGATCAGGGCGAGATTGACACTAGCAGGTCTATTTTTCCAGAGGAGGAGGGAGGGAGGAGGATGGTAGAGAGGAAGAGAGAAAAGGAGGAAGAATGGAATGTTCCTTAAATTTAATATTTAATCTACGCATACTGTTACATTCCTCCTCCCCGCCAACTTCCGAATTCTTATTTGCCTCGACTAACTTGCGGTTCCGTGGCGTTTAGGTCCTAACAATGCTCACTCCCGTTTGTGAGTCGGCCGCACGTCGGGGAAGGAAGCGCCACAAATACAAAACAATGCATTTATTATATCTAATCCATATAACCAACATAACCTAATTAACCCGTCATTAACTACAATATCAGGCACAAGGAGAATTTAAATAGCATGACTCAAGCACAAAGAGAATTGAAATCACATAATTCACTAATCAGGAATTATAATATCAAACAAATAAAACTCAAATGCCATTATTCAAGCACAAAGAGAATTGAAGAAACATAATTCACTAATCATGAATTATAATATCAAACAAAGAAAATTCATATGGCATATTCAGTCACAAAGAGAATTGAAATCACATAATTCACTAATCATGAATTATAATATCAAACAAAGAGAATTCAGATGGCATCATTCAAGCACATAGAGGATTGAATAAAGATAATTCACTAATCATGAGTTACCATATCAGACAGAGAGAATTCAAATGGCATTATTCAAGCACAACGAGATTTTTTTGCATCACCTCGTAATATAAGCAGGAAATAAAAGGGGAACAGCATTACACACTATATTGTTACTTGCAGATTAATCGACACCTAGTCTTTTATTCACCGTTGGTTTAATGGCTCTCAGTTCATACTCGACTAAGTCACAAAATCGGGCTATCACTTCCCGCGTATTGCTAGAATTAATAATCGTACTTATCACTGAATTTTCTTTTACCGATGTCATTCACTGGTACAAACAGCGGAAATCTTCCTTTTCGCACACGTTCTATAGTCTTTTCCTCCGTGGGTCTCGCGACTTACCGCTTTCTTCTCCTCGCGCTCTTGAATTTTTAGATTCCTTCTCTATAGTGCTATAATATACTCCTCGCTCTCTCTCCTAACTCTCTCTAGGTCGGCTCATATGGCCTTGGGTCGGCTTATCCTCTAGCTCCCCTCCTCGGTGCAACCATGAACCTCCTGCTCGATCAGATGACGCGCGACGCGTACTTCCTGGTGAAAACTCGAACTAACTCTGAATTCTTGGTGCGCTCTTATGTAATCGGCACTTCACGTTCCGTTAATAATACCCAGCATATTTGACGGGCAATTACACTGGTCCATTAATAAACCCCAGTATTATTTTGTCATCTTAGAATTCAATAGCAACGACTATTACTTTCAGCTGATTCTCTGTGAACGACGTGCGCGAGGAGAAAAACGTTGCGCTGGTCACGGAGATCTCGCAAAATTCCTGTAAACCGACAGGATGAGGCAATTCCGATTCCACCCGGATGTTTGCTGCGACTTCAACCTCGTGACGACAAAGGAACCTCCGCTTTGGTTTCCATCGCAGCACTCCTCAATAGGATCAGTTGCCGTGGTGACGCCCATCCTAACGCGCGTTTGTAGATAAAATACACGCGACGGGATATCTCACCAGTCGATATGGGTCACTACAAGTGCTGCATGTCGTTACTGTTAGCGACGATTGTTTTCGGTGCGTGGTCGTTGATGGAAAAACCCATAGGTACAGGTGGCACCTGCAGGAATGATCCTAATTGCGTCTGCATCCTAAGCGACTTTATGACGGTGTCGCACTGCGAGGGAGAGTTTCATCTCAACACCCTCCCCGTTTTAAACTTCGTGGTAATAGAATGCAACACCACAACACCCTCATCGAAGATCACCCAAAACTATTACACATGGCTGCATCTAGAGAGACACACCATTTCAAGGGTTAGGTTGATAAGTTGTCCGGGGCCTTTGGGCTCTTACGGGTCCCTCTTTCGATTCCCTAACGGATCCGACAAGACGTACGACTCCCTGGAGATCGAATGCGGAGAGAGGAAGGACTATTCCATCACGAAGGGACAACTGGAAGGCATGGCGTGGCTGAGGAGGTTATCCATCGACTGTCCTTTGTTATCCGAGCTTCCCGTAGACCTGTTCCGAGGCACCGCTATTAATCTCGAGCAACTCAAAATCATCAACACAAAGTTAGGTCACATTCCGAGTTCCCTGTTTTTTTATGCTCCTTCAGGTTCTCCTGCAAGCGGTGTTCGAACCCCAACTCTCCCACTTCTAAAAGAGCTCGACCTGGACAACAACGGACTCAAAGTTTTGGAAGAGGACTTCTACGAACATCTGGGAAATTTTAGTTCTTTGAGTTTGAGAAAAAACCACTTGTTTTCGTTGCCTAGGAGCTTCAAGAACGCCAACAATTTAAAATTGCTGTATCTTGAACGGAATTCTTTGGTGGAAATAAGTGCGGAAAACTGTTTCGGGTTGTCCAACCTGGAACTATTGAATATACGTTACAACCAGATATCGCGCTTCGATCCGAGATGCTTCCATTCCTTAAAGATGATCCAGTTATTGGACATTTCTGGGAACGCCGTCATGGAGTTACCGGATCATCCCGTTCTCGCGTGTCCTCATTGGATAACGTTCTATTTGAGCGATAATTCGGGGAAGGACATCCGTCTAGCGAGGTTCATCATGGGAGATAAATTCCATTCGCTGGATATCAGAAATTCATTCGTGGTTTCCGTGCAACCAGATGCATTCCGAGACGTTCCCAACCTGACTTGGATTTACTTGAGTTGGAACCAGATACGATTCCTCCCCGAGGGACTCTTCCAGAACAACCCGATGCTGGACAGTGTCGACCTTCGTGGGAACCCATTAAAGTCATTGCCAGCAGACCTTTTTCGGCACAACAACCGCTTGAGTGTTGTCCACGTATCGAACAATAAGATAGAACAACTAAACACCACGTTGGTCGCTAACACAAGTGTAATATCAGCCCTCGACCTATCGAGCAATCTTCTGCGCGAGATAAACAATCGAATCTTCTCCAACATCTCCAATATTGAGGTTTTCAACATATCGAACAATAAGATCGAATCGATCCACGGAGATCTCTTCCGGGAAGTCCAGCTAGTGTACAGGATCGATCTCAGCAACAACCATCTGGAAGATTTGCCCCCGGGATTATTCTCTCATATAAACATTTCGTTGAAGGAATTGGATTTGAGTGGAAACCTATTAATGGCTGTACCCTTCCTGGAACTTCCCGCTTTGCAACGCTTGGATTTAGGAAGTAACTCCTTGGAACGTGTTCCCGAGGGTGTGTTCTACGCCTTGAAGGAGCTGAGGCACTTAGACCTGTCCAACAACTCCATCGTTGAAATCTCGAGCTCGCTTCTCGTGACGTCAGATCAGAGACTGGAGCACTTGGACCTATCCTCCAATCGGATCGTCAGAGTACCTTCGGGTTTCCTGTCGGAGGCAGGAAGTTTAAGGGTCCTCCGGTTGTCACGCAACAGGATCAACAAATTCGTGTTGGAGTGGCCGGAGAAGGCGAGAAAAGTAGACGAGGTGGATCTATCGAGCAATGGAATGACTCAGTTGGAGATTTTCATGAAATTTCCAAAGGGAAGTGTATTTGTATATATACTTAACCTGTCCAACAACAGTCTGACTTTCAACGAAGGGTTGTGGCTTTTCGATTTGGATACTAAGAATTGGGGAAAGGTTTCCCTACTGCCTCATTGGATGGATGCGGAGGTATGTAAAACCATCAACCATCTTTTATATATAATTATTCAATGTCTGTCCTTCACCCATTTTATCTGTTGAACAGTGTGTCATAGAGAAATTCAGTGAATCCCATTTAGTTTCTGACATCTAGGAGACCCTGTGAAAATTATCAATTCCTTTACAAAATTTTCCCAGGTTCGAGTCCCGAAGACGGTTATATTTACCCAAACGTTTGCAAGGGATTTTCGAGATTTCAACGGAAATACATGTTTTAAGGCCCCTGAACACGTTTTGACTATTTTCACGATGATGTCTGTGTGTCTGTCAGTCTGTATGTGCCGGATTTTTGTGGGCGCTCTAACTCAAAAACTATTAATCAGGTCAACGCAAAATTTTATTTTTAACATTTTTATAAAAGTTAGAAGATCTGATTAGTTTTTGGTAAAAATCGGTCTACCGGAAGTAGGTGTTTACTCTTGTCACTTATCCGTTATTTTGAAATATTTGCTTTAATATTTGATAAATGTATTGGAATAAAAGTAGTGGAAATTTTATTTTCTACTACCTTTGTTTGATAAATATTTCCATATAATGCATTGTTTAAGAGATATCTTATATTTTTAGCTGCCACCACCACACCACCTACCGAAAACTATTGTAAACAATGGACGCTTAGTTACGTCTTAGTAACGCTCCTTTTTAATTTCTTAATTGCCAACCGGAAGTAAATATTGACAACGATGCCAGAGCTAACAACATGTAATTTTCCATATAAATATGGAGAAAGTCATGTGTTGCCCACATCAGTTTATTTTTATGTGATAATTAATTCTCGCATATCCGACACTAAGAAACGTTATAATATTTGTTTGTGATAATTAATCACAGCTTTTTTTTAATGTGCATCATCAGGTCATACTTCTTAACGACAATTTGATCGAGACAGTGTTCCTGGACTTGAGAGTAAATCCCATGCAACGGAGATTGATCGACCTTCGTAGAAATATAATAAGCTACCTCACTCATCAAGACATGCTCTTTCTTACGGATTCTTCTTCAAAACATAACATGACCGTTGATCTGCGAGAAAATCTCATTAGAGGTGTGGAGGTGCCTTCCAATAAGGTAAGGACGCGCGTCATTGGATCCAATTCTGATACCTCGTTCATCACATAATACAAGAAGTAAGAGTATATTCCGCAAATGAAATAATATACACAGATTTCAAAGGCGCAATTCATGAGAATTACGTTTGAAACGGTATCGGAAGATTGGGCGATTCTCGAATTTTTATCTCCGAAACTATTGCTCGTAAGTACGTGGTCTCACAGCCCTTCTTGTAGTAAATGATGCCCTCTGTCCGAATAAATTTTTAAATCTATACCTCACGGACCATATAAGGGAGTGGGATAGAAAAAAAGTGGATATTAATTATTGTTTGCCGAGAGAACCGCCTTAGAGATCGATGTGAACGAACTATTCAATGTTTTACGCGGAATTTTCTCGTATTTTTATCTCCGAAACTATAACTCGTTATTACGTGGCCTCGCGGACTCTCTTGTAGTAAATGGTTTTCTCTATCCGAATAAATTTTTTAATTTATACCTTAGAGATCATATAAGAGATAAGGAGAGCCAAGTTTGGTATTTCATTGTTGCTTGACGGATGCCATTTAACGAGACACGAGTATGAGTTTATTAAAGTAATTACTAAAAGTGGATGTTTTAATTTGACGGATTCATTTCAAAATCACAATTTTGCGATAAATTTCAATAACGATTACTCATACTTAATGAAATTAAAATCCGTCCAGCGGTTTAGGAGATGAGAGTTACCTCGGACGGACAGAAGGACCAGACGTGTCAATAAGGCGTTCCGCCATTATCGCTTTGCTGGTAAAGAACTCCTAAAACCCTAAAAATATATAATATGAACTAATATTCTTGGTCTTCATCCCATATGGTGTGTTCCACCATATTAATAATTTTCGACAGAAATAATAATTTTATGAAACCACACCGTTCTTTCGATTGCTCTAAGCGATTACACTTGTCCGATAATATTACCGCTTCGATATATTTCCAGCTGAAGAGAGCCCCAGTTTGCATCGACAGGGCGTATAGCCACGTCAGGATTCTACTGGACGACAATCCTTTCAACTGCGGCTGTGGATTGATAAACCTCTTGAGGCTGTTGGACGAAGACGTTGTCCTGACGAGCGAGTTGCAGAGGCGACATGGCAACAACAGGATTATGCCTGCAAAGCTAGATGTGGGAAATCTCACTTGCTGGTAAGCTTTCCGTTGCATACATTACTTATATGTAGACACCAGATAATGGTGCTTGCATTTTGCAAGCATTTCATCTCATCTTGAAAAATACGTTAATGTTTCGGAGAGATATTTCATCATTGGGAATATTTTTTTAACTCAAAGGGTTTCACCTCTGCACCGATTTTCGGTCTTTCCACATGGAACAATATTGGAATAAAACAATCCCTAAAATTCGCAATTTCAAGAATATTATAGTTATTCCACGATGGGGTACTAAACCGCACTTTTTTGCTCAAATTTTGAAGTTGTAGGACATTTAGAAGTGAAATAATATGTATCTATAGGTCGAACGGACTCAAAAGACCCTTCTAGCAAAAGTGGGCGGAGCAATGGAGGATGCCGGGAGCTCACTGGGTACCCCCACTCTTTCGGCTTCGGATAAGTTCACACCTTACGGATGCTCACGCCTGACGAAATTCTCACGCGGGATAATCGATGAATTTTCTGTTTAGTATTTCATGATTTCTGATAAATTATTTATCTGTTGTGTTTATAAAGTATTTTTGATTGCTGAATGATGGACTGTAACAAGTATCAAATCATTTATTATAATAAATATGCATATTTTAATTTCTTAAGTTCAAGCAGACGAGTATAATTTTGCGAATGTACGCAGATATTATTCCATGAAATATCGGTTAAGTATTTTTTAATTACATTAGTAATAAAATTAATGCCACAATTAATAAAGAATTCATTCACCATTACCAGGAGAAATATGTATAAAATGAAAAAGACTTTCCGAAACACGTTCCGACGCTGCGTCCCAGATGTCCTCTGAACCCAAAAAGAAAAACCAATAAACTGCGAATTCTAAAAGGCTGAAACACGTGCCATTCTAGCTATTGAAAAGGAGGGGCCATAAACAAATAAACGAAAGAAATCCTGGCGTAAAGCGTAGGCACAGGAGCCGTGATGAGTTAAAATAGTGAAAAATATTTGCCATTAGCGAGAGGTTACATTGTGCTGTGCGTGAATTTTCTCATATTTAGAACCTTTCAGATTCGGTACTTTTTTAAGATTATAAGGTGGCTCAGTTGAAGGGACTAAATCTCTTTTATATGAGAATAAAAGGAAGCCTCAGCTGAAGGGACCAAATGAAAATACGTGAGGAAAATTCACAAGTAAATTCATGGAAATAGAGACTCCAGTAGCCGTACTTGTGCTCTCCACTACGTTGTATTTGAGACCGATATATTTGCTATCCCGTAAGAAAGTAGCCACTTTGTACACAATCTCCCGTGCTTGTCCTATCTCCCGGAAACGGGCGTAATTCTTAATGAAGATGCCATTTCATTCAAAAACAGCAATAACCACAAAAATAACAAATAAAGAAAAACTAAAGAAACAACGAAATGCTGAATAACAATAGCAACAATAAAAATAACAAATACTATCAACAATAAACAAAAACTTCAAAGAGGAAGATACCGGGGAGATCGAAACGTTCAAATATGCTCGCTGAAACTGACTGAAGGTGCCGCTGTAGTGTGGAAAGGGGAAAAAAGAGGGGCTGCGCCAACTGGAGGGGTAAGCTACGGCGCAGGTTCTTTTGAGTCCGGTCGGCCTATAGTTGTTTAACTTTTAAAACATTTTGACGGACGCAACAACATATTCATCGAGGTTAATTTGAGCATACGCACTATGCTCTAGCTAAGCTTAAAATTTCAGCTCCCTAGCTAGCCCCGTAGCAACTAAATATTTACCTATCCGTTTAAACTTTAAGAATTTTTAACAGCCAAGCGATTTAAAATAAGATAATTTCTATGATCCCTATACCGATATTTTATAAATTTTGCTTACAAAAAATGTCAGCTCTGCAGCACATTCGGAAATCCATAAAGCATGTAAATATGATTTTCGGATTTTTACGGGGGCATTGAAGAAATTTTGCATGGTTTTCGTTCTTTCGAGTCGGTGTTGCACATAATCCGATCGAATTTTGCGGGTGCTCGATTTTAAAAACTATTAGTCAGGTCAATGCGAGATTTTATATTTAACATATTTATAAAATTCAGAAAAAAAGAAGTTTTTGGTAAGAATCGGTCAAACAGAAGTGGGTGTTTACTCTTGCCACTTATCCGTTATTTTAAAATATTTGCTTCAATATTTGATAAATGTATTGGAATAAAAGTAGTGGAAATTTTATTTTCTACAACCTTTGTTTGATAAATATTTCCATATAATGCGTTGTTTAAGAGATATCTTATATTTTTAGCTGCCACCTCCACGCCTCCTACCGACGACTATTGTTAACAATTAACGCTTAGTTACGTCTTAGTAACGCTCCTTTTTATTCTCTTAGTTGTTGAAGCAATTTGCAATTTTAAGAATATTATTATCTTTTCATTGAGATGCACTAATGCCACACCTTTCCGCCAAATTTTAACGTTGTAGCTCATATAGAAGTGAAATAATATTTATCTAATTATTTAAATTTTGAAATGGCCGCAATAAAAGTTTTAAGAAAATACTCAAATGTTTATTTGTGCAAATGCACTAACCTCTAAATAACTTAAAATTTCAGTTCCCTGGTTCACCTCGTAGTACCGAAACATTTACCACTTTGCTTAAACTTGTTTAAACATCAAAATTTCTACAATACCTCTTTCGTTTGTTTTACAAATTATACCTTAAAAATTCCAGCTCCGTATCACAAACAGAAACCTTGAAAATTTGTTTAAACAATTGCGAATTTTTATCGGCATCATTGTTGAACTATTTCAAGAATTTCGTTTTTTCTGGTCGGTTTTGCACTTAATCCTATATATATATATATATATATATATATATATATATATATATGGCAACAAGATGATGGGATGAGGAAGCCCAGTGAACACTCACCAATCGGAATTCTTCAGGTTGGCGAGGCCCTGGGGATGTCGAAGCATTTCATCTGACCTTGAAAAATTAATTATTTTTTAATAAAGATATTTCATTATTAGAAATATCTTTTTCATTCCAAAAATTTCATCTCTGCACCAATTTTTGTTCTTTCCTTGTGCATATGACCTAAACTCTAAATAACTTACAAATTTCCGCTCCCTAGCTCTCCCGTAGTACCTAAATATTTACCTATTTGTTTGAACTTGAAGAATTTTTAACAGCCAAACAAATTAAAATTTCTATAAACCCTATTTCGTTTTTTTTACGAATACTACCTTTAAAAATAATTTCAGCTTCGTAGCTCATTCGGGAATACATTAACCTTAAAAACATGTTTAAGCAATTGCGAATTTTTGGCGGTCTCATTGTTGAACTTTTTCAAAATTTACTTTATTTCTATATATAATTTGCTAAATAATGTTTGCAAAAACTCGAATTTACGACTTATAGTTTCCAAGATAAAAATTATTAAGCTTAAAATGTACAAATGGGCTTTAAACTACCCCTAAAAATTAACAATTTTGAAATTTTCGATTTTTATAGTCGGTTGTCCTATTATCCTGCAAAATTTCAGCTCCCTAATCCTCTTAGATACTGGGATAACTTTTTCCCATGCTAAGTTATGGGAGATATTCCGGGGCATATGGAGTCGAACCCAAAACACTGTATGCAAAAGTAATAATAATTCCTAATAGATATTGCTGCTATCTGGCAACACTGAAAATTTCATTTTTCTAGCTTATGGGAAAGTGCCCGAAATTAATTTACAAAATGGCGGAATGCTTTTCTATGGGAAAAACGCAAATTTCGGATTTTCTGGTGTCGAACCCATATTACTTAGGTGAGAGTTCTTATTTATTCTGTAGGTTACTCTATAACCTCTACAAATGCTGAATATTGTCGCCGGTAGGCGGTATTGTGGTGGCACAAAAAAAATTAGTTTTAAAAATACCTCTTAAACAATGGATTATATGGGAAAATGTTTCGAACAAACATTGTAGAAGATTAAATTCCCTAGAACTTTTATTCCAGTACGTTTTTACATTTATCAAATATTTAAACAAATATTCCAAAAAACGGATAAGTGGCAAGAGTAAACACCCACTTCCGTTTGACCGATTTTTACCAAAAACTAATCGACTCTTGATACATTCATAAAAATGACAAATATAAAATTTCGTGCTGACCTGATTCATAGTTCTTGAGTTAAAACACCCACAATATATCCAGCACACATGCACGCCGACATCATCGAGAAAATGCTCAAAACGTGTTCAGAGGACCTAAAAATGTGTATTTCCGTTGATATCTCGAAATCGATTTTTCCCCTATAATACGTATGGGGAAGTAATAAAATGACAATTTACTTTTAATTTTCTTGGAAAAATATCAAATTTGAGTCTATGTTTTATTTGTTCGTGCCAATTAAGAGGGAATACTTGTCTCTAAATGTAGAGAATACTTGGAGTTTTAATGAAAACTAGATGTATCCACTAAAACGTTTGCAAAGTCATCTATCTCCATGTTTAAAAGTATTAATTGCCCTTTTCTCCTTATAAAATTAGACAACTGACATTTTTAATTTAATGTTTGTTTTTATCTCTCTAATGTGAGTTAGAATGCTGAAACAATTCAGAATGATTAATCATAACTTATAAACAAAGGAAATATTGCAAAAACGGGATGTTTTTAACTTTATGTGCCCCAAAATAAATTTTTAAATTCCAAAAAATTGTCATAAGATTAACATCGGAAAGCGACTTTTTAAAGTGCAGGCTTTTATTCTTTTGAAATTAAAATTAGAAAGAATTGACGTACGATCTTCGAATATGAACTATGATTTAGAAAAATTAATGAAGTTTCTAATTCTATTCATCTTTTTTCGCCTACCGTTTGAAATCTTTCATATTAAAAATTTTAAATCACATATTTTGGGAAAATACCGCCTTTAAAACAGGATGTTGTCTTGCCAACCACGTCACTGTTAAACTTCGAGGATCAATTGTTGTCTCAACCCGCATAAATGTAATAAATACGAATGCATATATAGCCTTAAAATATCGTAGGAGTTTTCGCGAAATAACTTAATCCTAATAGGACTGGGATTTAGTTTGGATTCTTTTGCTTATCTAAACGACTATATAGATGTAGAATAAGAGAGAGGGGGATGCGGGGAGGGAGAAAGGAAGGAAGGGATATAGAGTGGAAGATACATAGAAAGTAAGGGTGGTATAGAATTAGTCTATTTTTCCAGAGCAGGAGAGAGAAAGGAGAGGGAGGGAAGGTGGATGGGAGGGAGGGAGGATGGGAGGGAGGATGGGAGGGAGGATGGATGGGAGGGAGGGAGGATGGGAGGGAGGGAGGATGAGAGGGAGGATGAGAGGGAGGATGGGAGGGAGGGAGTCATATTAGACGGACAATCACGCCAGTATATACATTATAATTGTCCTAGAAATTAGAAACTTGAATTTTTATGTGCAATTTTAATCTCTTCTCCCTTACGAAAAAGGTGACATTCCAGTATTGAGATAAAGAACGAAGATTTTTTTCTTTTGGCCAATCGTAAAAAATTCCCAGTCCACACGCAGTTTACTGGAAAATAAGGTAAGTGTTAGACCAAATCATGTAGATCTGTGTTTTTGGTTATGAAAATGGTTTGAGCTGTATGATTATTTTGAGAGGGGCAATAAAAGTGGTTCGACTAATAACACCTTGTGTGACAGTTATTTGTCATAGTAACTATGGCATTGGGCCGCTTCACCCAAAGTTCCCTAAATGGTCGCAGGAAGTACTGCAGCAACACGGGCTCCTAGTGTTCAAATATTAACGTTGAAATCCATTAAGTTTGACTGTGCTACAACTATAATTTCGATGCTTCATAGATTGCGCAATTCTTTCGTCCACTTGTGGGCTTGATAGGCGAAAATTCAATCTGAGGCAACAACACGGGTCGCCTTGGTTACACCCGGGAAGAATACGAAAAAGTCCCAAAACTTCGAAAATAAACGCGTATTTCTGACAAATTATTCCATGTAACATCTACACATCAAAAGATTAAAATATTTCATAGATTAAGACATCGAATAAAGCAAAAAAGGAGAAATTCGGTCAATATTTACGCATTTTAATGAATGAAAGAAATAAACATTGCAACTTAAATAATAGAAACTCCTGTGTAAAAATATGTGAAAATATAATCATCTCCCGGAGTCGAACCTGGGACACTTATGTAAATAAAAATAATTTTCCGGGGCCTCCCAGTTTCCAGAAACAAAATGGCGTTCACAGAATTTCTCTATGGCAAACTGTTCAAGAGATAAATAGGGGTACGGACAGACATTGATTAATTATATATAAAGTTTTTAGCGAATGAAACATGCAAGAAAAATCCAGAGATCGTGTAAACCCGTGGGAAAGCCGGGTTAATTAGCTATTTTATGATAATCGTACGTTTAATGAAGGACAATTAATAACGGACGTTTTCTCTGTATTTCCAGGGAACCACAGACGGTTAGAGGAAAGAAAATCTCTGAGCCCGAGACCATGATGCATCATTTGCTGCCATTGCATGGTCTGTGCCTCCTCATTGGACTTCCCTGACGCACGGTCTGACAGCAGCAACTCTACATTTCATGTAGAACGTGTAAAATTGGATTCGCTTGGATATTTTGTAGAGCGACGATTGATCGGCAATAATAAATTGGTGCTGAAATTTTTAAGTTAGTTAGAGATTAGTCTATAAAAACGAATAAACATTTCAGTGTATCCATGAAATTGTTATTGCGACCGTTAAAAATTAATTGATTTTAAACAATTAGATAAATGTCATTTCACTTCTAAATGTGCTACAAATTAAAAATTTGGCAGAAATGTGAGGCATTAATAACCCAATTTGGGAACATTATAATATTCCTAAAATTGCAAAAATTGGTGATTGTTTTACTCCATTATTGTTCCATAAGGAATAAAGAAAATCGGTCCAGAGTAGAAATCATATGAATTATGGAAATATTTCCCATGAGGAAATATCTCTCAGAAAAATTAATATTTTTTCAAGGTGAGATGAAATGCTTGCAGCATGCAAGCACCTTCTACTAGTATGATATATATATATATATATAGGAGGATACTAATGTTTAGGCACTTCCATAAGAGCTGGAGATTCGAAATTTTTTACATAGGTAGGCCTACCATACGTCCAGGTTTTTAGGTCTTGCCCCGTCCGGTTTACTGTTTTGTCCCGGATAATAAGTATGAATCACGGTCAGGGCTGGGTGTATAAGTATACTTACAAACTACAAATCATCTTTAGCAGTGGCATTCTCAACATCGATTGTATTAGTTTTTTGAGAAAAATGATTCAAATACCGAAGGCCGTATTGCTGCCGCCAAAGAAGCCACATTTGCGTATCAAACCGATATTCCTGGATTAAGTTTCAAAACACTGGATTGTGCTAGCAAATTGATTTCAAATTTTTCTAATCCAAGTTTGGTTTTGCTCGAACAAAATGTGAATCTGTAGTCTTATATGTAATCATACCAATGTGTACAGAAGAGTTGCAGGAAAAGTTGGATTTATCCCACAGAAAGGACATAAAATCGTTTCAGAGATAGGGCGTTATTTTCTTCCCCAGGCTGGTTTAAAGGCAAAAGTGGTTGACTTGAATGGAGTCGTAGGAGAAACATCAGAAATATTGACTGATTGCCTTGTTCCTTCAATAAAAGAATACCTTATGAATAAAACTGTAGGATTTTGTGGTGATAATCGCAACACGAATTTCGGAGGTGTGAAAACAACGTATTTTATAGATTGAAAAGCGAAATTGGTAGAAATACCATTGTAATTGGCTGTGCAGCACACATAGTACACAATTGCATCCAAAATGCGGTTGATATTCTACCGATTGATATAGAAGTCCTTGCAGTAAAGATTTATAAATATTTCCAGGGGTGCCGGTGGTGTAGTGGTTAGGACGCTGGCTGCTACTCGCCTGCTGCTTGAAAAGACAGCGGGCACAAATCCTGCGCAAGTAGGATTTTTTTTCCAAGGTCGCCAGGCCCCCTGTTTGTGTGGTTTGAGGAGACCGCGCAAATTCAGCTGTTCCGCCCTTCAGAAGGGACGTTAAGCTGTTGGCACCCCTGGTATTCTTCGTAAGAGCAGGCAAATGCCGGCACCGGGTTTCCCTCCTCCCTTCCCCGGTTATTCATTGCACTACCTCTGAGATACCCATTTGTGATGTAAGAGAGGCGAATTGGCTGGGCACTCAAACAACAAATATTTCCACACATACAATGTTATAGCGTAACTCAACTAAAGGAATTTTGCAAATTCGACGAAATTGTGTACAAAAAGGTTTTAAAACGCGAGATTTCCTTCCACTTTACCGGGTTTTGAAAGGCTTCTTGATATGTTGGAAAGTCTAAAAACTATTTCGATTCACAAGAACAGCGACCAATAATAATAATAAAAATATTTGAAGACCCATGTGGAGATTTGTTCTCAAACAACTCAGTTTATTTCACAAAACAATAGTTAGCGTAAAAAAACTAACGCTAGCGCAACAAACGTAGCTTGTGAACTACGAAGTTTAAAAATTAATTTGCAAGAACGCAGGGATGACTCTTTCGTCCCACGAGGGGCAAAAAGTTTACTAAGTATATTCGACGAATCTGGGAATGCGTTTTCTAAAAGGTCAATCAAAGAATTTGATGCTTATCATACATATCGTTGTGGGAAAACACTTTCGAAGAAGCAGTTAATTGGCACGAGGTTGAAAAAACAGAGCAAAATATTAATCAAAGATATGGAAAGCTTTTAATTGATTTCGACAATCTTTTTCATGAAGTAAGTTTAGCAAAGCGATTTATGTTTCATTATGACAGATCTACATTATACCATGCAAGTCACCTTTTTGGTGGATGGCAGGAGGTGCAGTGCGCCAAAGGTCCCTAGTTTTCCTACGTTATCTTTTCCTATTATGGTCTCTAATCGTCCTAGGGAAAAACGATCCTCTATATCGCTCCGTTCTACAGTCGATCTCGCGAATCTTATACTCACTACTCTGCCTTCCGATATACGTCGGGCTTCTGATAAGTCCTACTACCTCGTTCGCTAGTCCCTCCGACATAAATTTTTCCAGTAGTTTAAATCTAGCCTGCAGCCTACGTTCCTCTAACGATGTCCATTTCAGATTTTCTATTAATGATGTTACGCTTTGTTTACTATCGTAATTCTTCTCTACAAATCTGGCTGCCTTGCGCTGAACCTTTCTATCTCGTTAGTGAGTCCCTTTTCGTAGGGATCCCACACAGCTGAAGCATATTCGACCTGCGGTCGAACCAAGGATAAATAACATAATTATTTCACTTTTTCGGAGCTATTTCGAACTATTCTCCCTATGAAGGCCAGCTTTTTGTTAGCGGCACCTATCAATCGGCGAATGTGGGTGTCCCACGAGAGATCACGATGGATCGTGACTCCGAGGTATTTAATCGAGTCTGAAACTGGAATCTATACTCCGTCCAACGAATAATTATTATCCTACTAGATACTCTTGGTTCTCCAGAAGTTGATGACGCAGCTAGAGAAGTTGGGATGAGAAAGAGACGAAATTTGAAGATTGAACGGTTTAGACATTTTCTCGAACAGAATATTTCAATTGTCAATCTAACCAAAGTTACAGAATTATTATTATTCTGTTTATCGGAACATCAGCTCCAGTAGAGCGACTTTATTATTAATAACTTGTGGGTCCTAAACCGAAGTTGCATGGATGAAAGTACGATACAATACGAGCGACAGTACACCGTAAAATTAACACTGATTTGGCTTGTGAAAAATTTTGTGCTAAAATCGAAAATGATGAAAAGTTTATGGATAAAGTTTTGTCTAGCGAGAAATAAAACTGACTTGATTAACAGTAAGATTTTTGTACATTGCATTAATTTGGTATTATATTGATGTATTTAATATTGAAATATTAAAAATATTTCGTGTTTTCTCTTTTGGGTATTTTTTGACAACCCTCTCCGTCTCCTCATCTCCATAATCTTCTTCTGTTGGCTGTTTAAAAATGTGTAAAATGGAAAAGAATAGAAATAATGTATGTTTAAACATAAAAATATAAAAGACTAGCAGTCCCGGTAATGTTAGATTACGTCCCGGTTTCTCGTCTTCAGAAATTGTTTTGTCCCGGTTTTGACCCATAAACATATGGTAACCCGATACCTAGGTAGTATTATGCAGAAAACCGACTATAAAAAACGAAAATCCAGAAAAAGTTCAAAAATGCGTCCGCTAAAAATTCGCAATTGTTTAAACAAAATTTCAAGATTTATTGGAACAATTTTGTAGGCAGGAAAAACATCGACACATTAAAAATATATTTCAGTAATGAGGTGTGGAGTTAAAAGAATTAAATTAACTTGGTCAAGTTCCACACATTCAATTATTACCAAATTCGGATGGAAGTAGGGTTGCCAACAGTTTCGTTTTGACCTGAAGACTCCGAGTCTAGGGATCTCTATCCTGGCTCGATATAATTTCTTCTGTTCACTGAGTTTTTCTAAACTTCTAAAGAAATAAAACACAATATAGAATTTTGGGGACATTTTTCGCTTTTCCGATTCCAATATATTAATGTGATATTTTAATCATCACATACTTTTTTACACAATACGATGATCGGATTTTAAAAATTAAGAAACGGCCGACACTTAAATTTCAATTCAATGAAATAGGTCGTTCAAAAGCATAATCCCAACTGGGGCTAATTTGAAATTTAGCTTAACAATCCTGAAATATAGGTGGATGAACAACAAAATAATTTGCTTTTTAAATATTTATTAAGTTTTATCTGCAATTAATTTGCAGCTGATGTCGAAGGAGTTGGTTCTGAAGCTGGTATGAGAGATGATGATTCATCCTCTTGCGTAGACGTTTCGCACTTAGCGGACGAAGATATTTCTTTCGGTAATTTAGGATTGTTTGAAAGAAAATTCTAATTGCACCAAAGTTCCCGAAAATAAGCTTTTGTCACTGTCACTGCTTTGATGTTTCCAGTGAGGAAACGGTTCTTTTCGTCTGACCACAGGACATTTGTGATAGAAAACATTCTTTCTACAGCCGAACTTGTGCCGAGAATAGCTAAAACAAAATCCAAAATCATTTGAATGTATTTAACGAAATTCTTTCACCTTGCACAAACCATCGTTCGACAGTTTCAATTAAAGTGGTGTTCCATTCGGCAATTTTTCTATTACTGATATTCGTAACATGGTGGTATTCATCGAAAAGCTCGTCTTTGTCTATAACTTTCATTATATGTGTAGGATTAATTTTTCTTGTAACTTTGTACATCGGAAAAAACGGGACAATTGGCGTCCCATTCTAACTTTATCGGAACAACGGGACAACTAAAAAACGGGACGTAAGGTCACCGTACACGGAGCTGGATTATTTTTAAAAGGTAGAATTTGTAAAAAGAAACGAAATAGGGTACATACAAATTTTGATATTTTAATTTGTTTGGCAGTTAAAAATTCTTAAAGTTTAAACAAATAGGTTAATGTTTAGATACTACGATGTGAGTTAGGGAGCTGAAATTTTTAGGTTATTCAGAGTTTAGTCTATATAAACGAATAAACATTTTAAAGTTTTCATGAAATTGTTATTGAGGCCGTTAAAAATTATTATAATTTAAACAATTAGATAAATGTTATTTCACTCCTAAATGTGCTACAACTTCAAAAATTGACAGAGATGTGTGGAATTGGTACCTTACATTGGGAAAAGTATAATATTCTTAAAATAGCAAATTTTGGAGATTGCTTTTACTACAATATTGTTCCATAAGGAAAGAACGAATATTGGTACAGAGGCGAAATAATTTGAATTAAAAAATATTTCTAATAATGAAATATCTCTCTGAAAAATTAATATTTTTCAAGGTGAGATGAAATGCTTGCAGAATGAAAGCACCTTCTACTAGTATATATATATATATATATATTTATTTGGTAAGTGACCGCTGGGCTTCCTTCAACACCCCTTTGCCACCCTCATCACTACCTTTCGTTTTCCTTAAGTTAATATATACGATATATATATAATCTGTTACTATCTCCATCGCTGATGATGCCCGAAAAGCTTACGTGTTTTTTGTGTTCGACGCCCCCAGCAGCCTGACAACTTGGTAAGTGTCCGCTGGGCTTCCTTCAACACCTTGTTGCCACCCTCATCACTACCTTTTCTTTTCCTTAAGTTTATATATATATATATATATATATATATATATATATATATATATATATAAAGCGAAGTTAATATAAAAGTTGGTAAGAACGACTTGGTCGTCGTCGGTGGGTGGGAAAGTGGAACTGTGATGCTATTTTTAACACTTTCCTAGTAGCTAGATGATTGAAATTTGGTAGGATATTCGATTCTTAAAGTAAAAGCCATTTACGAAACATCGAATATTGATAGTGCATAATAATCGTATAAAGCCACATATCAACCATGGCGGCTCCCCTCCCCAAATTCTTCCAGGAGATGTCGGTATAAGGAAGAGAGGACGGTCGCGTGGGATTCGCTAACCCACGTCTCCATGTTTAATTTTGGTAAAAATCGGTAAACCGAAAGTGGGTGTGAATTTATCAAATATTTGCGTCACCCTTCAATAGCTCTGGCGTCACACTGGGGTGTGATGCCACCCCGGTTGAGAAACGCTGCAATAGACTATAAATATAAATTCGCCACGTTTCAATGACCGATTCGCCGCAATTGGCGCTGAACACGCCACGCCAGGGACCTAGTATCGCACAAAGCGGCCTGTAGGTTTATGTGCCTTCCGGCAACGACAGGGACCTAACAGACGAAACAATCACGCAGGCAAGCACTCGAATACACGCACACAAGATCTCTAAAAATGAGGTGTCTCTAATTTCGAATTTTACGGTTAAGGAGTTAATTCTATTCAACATCAATTTCGTCGTAGTCTCCTCCTTTACTTATTTATTTATAGGGTGGTTTCACTAATATAAATTTTACTTATATCTAATACTTAGTTCACGCATATCCGTCATTTTTGACGGTCAATTATATTAAGTGCCAATAGATTATTTGGTTATATAATAATTAATCTGTGCATTTGCATTTAAAATGTTTATCCTCAGGTCATACTTCTTAACGAAAATTTGATCGAGACGCTGTTCTTGGACTGGAGAGTAAATCCCATGCATTGGAGATGGCTCGACCTTCATACAAATAGAATAAGCTACCTCAGTCATCATGACTTGCTCTTTAAAAAAGATGCGACTTCTTCCTTGACTGTCGACCTGCGAGAAAATCTCATTAGAGGTGTGGAAGTGCCTTCCAATAAGGTAAGGATGTGCGTCATTGGATCCACTTCTGATACCTCATTCGTCAAATAATACAAGAAGTAAGAGTATATTCAATCTATCTAAATGTTGAAAGAGGTGTCCCCCTAGGGATCTGTGCTGGGACCATTGTTATTCCTCATATATTAATGATCTACATTCATTTAATGGTTATCTATATATATATATATATCATTATATATCGACGACTCTTACAGAGGAGGATATAACAGGAGGATACTAATGTCCAGCCCAAACTACAAGAGCTAGAGAGCTCAAAGTTTCAGTTTTTGTAGATATGATGGAGAAACCTACAGATAAAATGAGACTTCTTACCTAAGTGACATGAGTTAGACTCCAGAAATTCCGAAAGTTGCGTTTTTTCCCATAAGAAAAGCATTGCGCCATTTTTATAAATTAATTATGGGCACTTACCGGTAAACTAGAAAAATGAAATTATCAGTGTTGCTAGATGGCCGCAATATCTATTAGGAATTATTGTTACTTTTGCTTACAGTGTCTTGGGTTCGACTCCAGAGACCCCGGAATATCTCCCATAAGTTAGCATGGGAAAACGTAATCTAGTGTGTAGACCAATCTAATAAGTTTATGAAGCTGAAATTTTGCAAGATTATACAACTTTTCTCATAACCAACTATAAAAATGGAAAATTTTAAAATTGTTAATTTTTAGGGGTTGTTTTAACCCCATTTGAACATTAAAGTTTAATAATTTTTTAGGTTCTACGGGATGAGCTAGGAAGCTGCAATTTTCAAATTATTTACAGAACAGTGCATTTGCACAAATAAACATTTCAATCTCTCCATATATATATTGCGGCAACCGTTAAAAATGTTTAAATTTTAAACAATTAGAAAAATATTATTTTACTTCTAGAAGTGCTACAACTTTAAAATTTGGCTCAAATGTGTAGCATTAGTACCCCATAATGGAGAAAATGTAAAATGTTTAAAATTGCAACATTTGGGGATTGTTTTATACTATTATTTTTACATGTAGGAAAAACGAAAATCGCTGCAGAGGTGAAATCTTTAGAATTAATAGAATAATTTTAATGGTGAAATATCTGTCTGAAAAATTAATGTTTTTTCAAGGTGAGATGAAATGCTTGCAGCATGCAAGCACCTTCTACTAGTATATATATATAATACACAAATGATACAAACCACTTGTTAAGAAATAAATATTATATTTCTGTTGTAGCACAGTGTGCTATTCAAAGCATGGAGTACTGATGTAATTCAAACTATGCCTTCCTAAATAAGAGTAAATCTACATTTTTGCAGTATCACCACCCACCGCAGAAAAAAATTCTGGATTATCCTCAACTAAATTTTTTTGATGGTTCCATGGTTAGGACAACTGCCTATAAATTCTTAAAAGTTCAAATCATTGATATGCTAACCTTGGAACCTCACATCAATTCATTTTTTTTTTAAAGTTGCATCTGGGTATTTCATGCTGGGAAGACTTATTACTGTCACAAATGAAGAAACTGCTCTTACTGATTATTACGCTAACACTTATAGTATGCTTAAATATGGCATTGCTGCTTGGGTCTACTCTCATCATGCTCGGCTACTTTTTAAATTAAAAATTTAAATTTTATTGTATTTTGTTTACAAGGAAAAATTATAAATTATTAGATATTAAATGTAACATGGATGTTCATAGTTATAATACAAGAAGAAGAAAGGATCTTACTACGACCTCACACACCCTAACAATGTATGGTAATAGCCCTGTGTATATGGGATGTTAATTATTCAATAAGCTCTCTCCTTCAATTAAAAAAGGGACCTAGATACCCAAGTTCAAGAGAATAACGCTTAAGAACTTCCTTTAAGATAACTGTTTTATTCTGTTGCTGAGTTTGTTGATTCCTAAATGTTGTGATGTGTATTTTAATGACTTGTATATTTGTATGAACTAATCAGTTATTATTATTTGATAAATTCATGTATTTAGTAGAATTTGAAAAACTAAGATGCCCAATTTCAAATGTCTTTCAATGAAAGCTTTTTACATATATATGTATTATTCTGAAAAAATTACATTCTTAGATTTGTATATGTTCTTTTATTGATTTTTAATAACATTTTATCTGTAAATAATTGTTGAAAAACATCTCTAATCTGTTCTATATATATATACATACATACATACACATATAGAAACAAGTTGTTAGGATAGGGAATCTCTGTGAGTAGTCACCAATAAGATGACTTCAGGTTGGCAAGCTTCTGGGGGTGTCAAAGTGACACACGTAAAACAAACACAAAAAACATGGAAGCTTTCGGGAATGATGGTGCACCAAAAAAACACTCTTTCAGAGGGTGCCACTAGCTACAAATAAAAGGTACCACAATGGGCACTCACATGGCGCCCTACTATCCATTGTCTTCTTAGGTGAATGGGAGGAAAGCTTTCTTGATGTATACCCCAGACCATTCCTATGTCTGAGGTATATTGATGACATTTTTCTTCTCTGGATGCATGGACCCGACTCCCTACATTCCTTTTTACAACGCCTTTCATCCCACCTCATGCTTTCCTCCACCCACCACTCCTCTGCCTCCAACATCACCTTCCTGGATGTCGATCTCTTCACCCGGGATAACATAATCCACACCAGCATGCACCTAAAGCCATCCAACCATCTTCAATATCTCCACTTCGACAGCTTCCATCCCCTCCACACCAAAACCTCAATGCCCTACACCCTAGCCCACCAAGGGTGGAGAGTCTGCTCGTACAGACTTGCTGTCCGAGTACTGCTCCACACTTGGACTTGCATTTCTACAGCATGGATACTCACCGGATGTCATCCAGGACGAAATCCAGCAGGCAGTCATACACATCACTCTTAACTCCTAACCCAATACCCATGCCACACTGATTCCACCCCCCAACTCACCCTAACCACCCTTCTGTTCCCTGGCATCCACGATATTTTGATAAATATCCTAAAAGCCCCACATCCCGTCCTCGAAGAGAGACATCGAAGAAAACTCCTTCCTCTCAAATGGTGAGATTGCCAAGCAAGAAATTGATGGAATGACAACTTGTAATGTAAATTTGTTTCAATAATTCTCAAAATTTTTTTTTAGCATTCCACGAATGTTAATATTTGTAATAATGTATAGATTGTTTAACATGGTATTTTAACAATAAATGTTTGTTAAAAAATTTATCGATCGTTGTAAAATTTACCATCCATGCAGAAAAGGGGCATAGATATCCCATATTAACTATGGTTGTATAGAAAAATATTTTTTTTAATTTTATACTGGTTATCTATAATTAGGGCATGGATTTCCGGGTTTTGCCTGATTTTTAACCCCCTGATTGCCTTTTTTAAATTTCGGGCAAAACTCTAAAAATCCCAAAATTATTAGTTTTCTTTAAACATTTTTTTATAGATTTGGCACAAGAATTTCTATTCTGGCGGATGTAGGCACTTCAGAACTTGAGTGCAGTTGGAGATGTTCATGATCGGTCCATTTCATCTCTTTGTAAACAATTTATTCGTAAGCTTACTTTGTAACAGTCTGAATCTCCTTGGTTTGCTCGTGCCACGAATAGTCAAGGATGCACCTTAGCTAGTCACTCTTCGGTAGGATAAGGAAAAAAGAGGGCAAGTGTCTGTTAGTTGAAAACACTACGAAAGAAAAATTACTTCACTAATGTCTGGTGTGCTTTCAAAAGAAGTTGAGTGAGAAGCAAGATATTTGTACAGCCAGGGAGGTGTTCCTCCCCACCTGGAGGCATTTAACACAATATATCACACTCTCAACCATACATAAGGTATAGTAAAAAGTTTTGATTGTTGATAAAATTTTTACCAAGATTTTTATTTTAAAATAATTTTATCTGAATTACAAAATAATAAAACCCAAAATTTACCCGAGATTGAACTTTTTGATAAAGTAAAAGTTAAAAAATTTTTAAGAATATTAAAATTTAAAAATCATTAAAAGTTTAAAAGATTATGCAAATTCAACACTGCGCATATTTTTATCTTTATAATCTATCAAACCTTTATATATAATGCTTATTTGTTTTCAATTCATAGTTTTTAAATGAGATTTTTTAATCAGTTTAGTATATCTATCAGGTAAAAAGATTTTAAATTTTTCATCTAAAGCAACTGATATTTTCTCACCATATTTTGTGTTAAATAATTGAAATTTAGTCTCTTCATAAATTTTATTGATTTATAATTCATTTAACTTATTAAGCTCATATGAATTTTGTGCGTTATTCAATGTTGCTAAAAGTTGATCCATTTATTTAGAAAAAATTTAATAACATTTTTTATTTTTAAGAAGATTATATTAATGATTTAAAAAGTGAATATTTTAGATGGAAGTTTCACTTTCATTTAAAATATTCAATTCAAAGATAATTCTAAAAGATAACAAATGATATTTAATACTTGATTATTGAAATATTAAAAAAGATTTTAAGAAATATAAAAATTTTTAATGCCTAAAAAATTAATATATCCAATTGTGAAACATTCTTCTTTAAATTAGTTATAATTTCCAAATAAGAAGAAGAAATCTTTGGACATTTATAACCAAATATAGAAAGATCATTTTTCCCTGCTTTGATTAGTGTGTTTTGAAATTCATTACATTCATAAAATACATCATTCTTGAAGAAATGGAAGTTATATTTCTTCAAGAAATCGTACACCCAAAACAATATATATATAACAAAATACCTATACATATCAAAATACATATAAAAACAGAAATTAAAACACATATAAGATGGAAGTAATGAGAATTAAAATTGCATAAATGTCATCCCAGCCTGCAGACCACTTAAAGTTAATTTTTTCAATTATCTCTTATTTCATTCTAACATGAAGAAAAAAGGAAAATAACATTATTCATTGCATTTGGAGGGAAAGGTTGCTCATTAGATGTGTCACCAAAATAGCAGTGATCAGTTTTTCTCGAGTCTAAGAAGTGTCTTGAGTTTATTAGCTTTTTCAACAGAGCCTGTGACCGACATGTCCCCACAAGTTATTATGCAAGGGGATCCGTGGGATCTTCGGCCTCGCTCAGTCCACTTAGGGCTGGCAGGAGGGGGAGAGGGAGGGGCAGGAGGATATATTGCGCACCTCTTGGAGGCTCCCTGTATGTTTTAGAGAAATCTTTATTTGCCAATTTCTTAATCATTTTATGTATTCTGTATATATACCAAATTTTGATTGGATAAGATTTGGACATTAGTACAATGCGCTAACGCAAATTGCGCGGTAACTATAAGGGTGGTATTCTATAAAAACTACAGGCATTTGACACTAAGTTATTTGTACATTCACACAAAGTTTGGTAAAAATCGGACAGACAGACAGACAGATGGCAGTTATTGTAGAACAGACAAAACAGATAGACAAAAAATAAACATGGACTCAACAGGAGAGACCTCTCATTGCTTGGCCAATAATTGAGCTTCATATCAAAATTATAATTTGGGAATACTGAGGTTATCCTGTGATCAGATAGATTTAAATCCAGAATGGTACCTTCATTTACTTTAATATTTGTGAAAGTGTTGTCAATGGTTGTAGAAGAATTGGGGGTTATTTTGAATGGCTCGAATACTGGTAGATTGATATTGCGGTAAAGAAATATATCGAGCAGTTGCAATTTCAAGGTATTACGAGTATTGAAGTCAACAATAAAGTCCCCAGATGCAATAATATATTTGGAGAGCCTTGAAGTTATATGAATGGCATCTGTCAAATTATCTTTAAAAACACTGAAGTTACCATTAGGCATTTGTTACAAACATAAGGTGACGATATGGCAATTACCAATTACTAAATCTGTGAAACAGCATTCAAAATCTAATTCTACACAATGATTGCTGCCAGTTTTTAACTTGCCAAGCTACAGTCCATTTCTAAATAATGTTAATACACCACCATTTTTAGACACATTTCTGCAGAAGGAAGTGACAACTCCATAAGCAGGATAATTTTATAGACAAACTTCACTGTCTTTCAGCCAATGTCCAGTCATACACACAATGTCTGGGTTGGTTTCAGATAAGAATATCTTCATTTGATGTACGTGGCACTGGTACATTGACCATGATATCTTTTAGCACTTTAGAAAAATGGAATCAGTTGATAATCATCCCACTTGGCCAATTATCATACCTACTAAGCTCATTCATAAGGGAAAAGTTCACTCCAGTTTTGAAAGAGTTACTCTTATCACCCGAGTAAACTTTTTCACAAACGATATCGTTGGTTATGAATTTTGTTTTCATATAATTAAGAATACCATCACATTGAGATGTGTTACACGTTTTAGACGTCACTGTACACCACAAAAATTACCATTGTGCATGTCACAATTTTCACCGATAACTAAATAAGCAAGTACGCGATGGCGTCGATTCATGGAAAAGCCATCAGTATCAGGTGAGCTGTCATTCAAAGGAATGTCACTAGAACTTGAAGAGGATAGGGCATTATGACCTGATGATTTCTTGCTCAAATTGACATTATCACAAAATTTTGGGCTTGGAAATGCATGATTATTTTCCAAGGGAGATTCGCGGACACTTGGTTGGGAACTATTAGTAGTCTGAAATTTGGTCACTTCAGGAGAATTTTCCATATTATTTACATTAAACTGATGCGCTATGACCTTGGAATAATAACCACTTTTACTATTTTTAGGCTGCGAGTATAAGATGTGGAGTCTTTCAATAAACACATTTCGGCTTTTAATTCAGCCATCCAGTTTGCCGTATTGTAAATGTGTTTACTTCTAACATTCCAACAAAAATGTCACATCCAATTGGTGATTTTATGACAGCTTTAAAACATAACTAGCTCAAGTTGGCACACTTAAAATGATGAATTTTTAAGCAAAAGCTGCAAGAAGTAACTTTTTCTTGCTATATCAATATCTAATTATAAACATCAAGAATCAATTGCTTATGATTGCATTACATTCACTCAATTGCAGCATTACACATGACCATGAAAACTGCAAAAAACTATTAGGAAAGAATCCTGTGAGATTACAAAAAAACAACCAAAATGTTATAGAGAGAAAATTACAGGTCAAACAATCACAGATAACAAATTGATGAAACTGGATTTGACACGTAAGTATATGTAACTAAAATGAATTTCTAATATTCCACCATAGGATTTGAATGAATACATATTTTTAGAAGGTAAAAATTTATATGTGAACTACACACCTTATGATAAGTTACAGCATAAATTTCGTTTTTTACAGTCATTTATAGATTCCAAATATAGTTTTGTATTTATAGTTTGTTTGTGATTCTCTCCTAAAACACTTTTTCTCCTTTCATACACATCTATAAAAAGACATCGAGCTTCCTTATGTTTCCCTTGATGATAATACACAGATGCAATGTTGTGCATTGTTGTAAGTGTGCCGGGATTGTTTTCACCAAGAATATTTTTTCTCTTTTCCAACACATTCTCATACATACTCAATGCTTCATTATATTTTCCCTGATCTTCATAAATACTTCCTATTTGATTCATTGTTGTAAGTGTGTCAGGATTGTTTTCACCAAGAATAGTTTGTCTCTTTTCCAACACTTTCTCATACATACTTAGTGCTTTATCATATTTCCCTTGATTTTTATAAACATATGCTATGTTGTGCATTGTTGTAAGTGTGCTGGGATTGTCTTCACCAAGAATATTTTTTCTCTTTTCCAACACATTCTCATACATACTCAATGCTTCATTATATTTTCCCTGATCATCATAAATACTTCCTATTTGATTCATTGTTGTAAGTGTGCTGGGATTGTCTTCACCAAGAATATTTTTTCTCTTTTCCAACACTTTCCCATACATACTCAATGCTTCATTATATTTTCCCTGATCTTCATAAATACTTCCTATTTGATTCATTGTTGTAAGTGTGCTGGGATTATTTTCACCAATATTGCTCTTTTCTTTATCTAAAATATATTCAAACATACTAAGTGCTTCATCATACTTTCCTTGATTTTTATATACAAGTGCTATGTTGTGCATTGTTGCAAGTGTGCTGGGATTGTCTTCACCAAGAATATTTTTTCTGTTTTCCAACACATTCTCATACATACTCAATGCTTCATTATATTTTCCCTGATCATCATAAATACTTCCTATTTGATTCATTGTTGTAAGTGTGCTGGGATTATTTTCACCAATAATGCTCATTTCTTTATCTAAAATATATTCAAACATACTCAGTGCTTCATCATATTTTCCCTGATTTTTATATACAAGTGCTATGTTGAACATTGTTATAAGTGTGCTGGGATTATTTACACCAATAATGCTCATTTCTTTATCTAAAATTTTTTTAAACATACTCAGTGCTTCATCATATTTTCCTTGATTTTTATATACAAGTGCTATGTTGTGCATTGTTGCAAGTGTGCTGGGATTGTCTTCACCAAGAATATTTTTTCTCTTTTCCAACACTTTCTCATACATACTCAATGCTTCATTATATTTTCCCTGATCATCATAAATACTTCCTATTTGATTCATTGTTGTAAGTGTGCTGGGATTGTCTTCACCAAGAATATTTTTTCTCTTTTCCAAGACATTCTCATATATACTCAATGCTTCATTATATTTTCCCTGATCTTCATAAATACTTCCTATTTGATTCATTGTTGTAAGTGTGCTGGGATTATTTTCACCAATAATGCTATTTTTTTTATCAAAAATGTATTCTAACATACTCAGTGCTTCATTATATTTCCCTTGATTTTTATATACAAGTGCTAGGTTGTGCATTGTTGTAAGTGTGCTGGGATTGTCTTCACCATGAAGATTTTTTCTCTTTTCCAGCACTTTCTCATACATACTCAATGCTTCATTATATTTTCCCTGATCTTCATAAATACTTCCTATTTGATTCATTGTTGTAAGCGTGCTGGGATTATTTTCACCAATAATTCTCTTTTTTTTATCAAAAATGTATTCTAACATACTCAGTGCTTCATTATATTTCCCTTGATTTTTATAAACATATGCTATGTTGTGCATTGTTGTAAGTGTGCTGGGATTGTCTTCACCATGAAGATTTTTTCTCTTTTCCAACACTTTCTCATACATACTCAATGCTTCATTATATTTTCCCTGATCTTCATAAATATTTCCTATTTGATTCATTGTTGTAAGTGTACTGGGATTATTTTCACCAATAATGCTCTTTTCTTTATCAAAAATGTATTCTAACATACTCAGTGCTTCATTATATTTCCCTTGATTTTTATATACAAGCGCTAAGTTGTGCATTGTTGTAAGTGTGCTGGGATTGTCTTCACCAAGAAGATTTTTTCTCTTTTCCAACACTTTCTCATACATACTTAATGCTTCATCATATTTTCCTTGATTTTCATAAACATCTGCTATGTTGTGCATTGTTGTAAGTGTGCCAGGATTGTTTCCACCAAGAATATTTTTTCTCTTTTCCAACACTTTCTCATACATACTCAGTGCTTTATGATATTCCCCTTGTTTTACATAAACATCTGCTATGTTGTGCATTGTTGTAAGTGTGCTGGGATTGTCTTCACCAAGAAGATTTTTTCTATTTTCCAACACTTTCTCATACATACTTAATGCTTCATCATATTTTCCTTGATTTTCATAAACATCTGCTATGTTGTGCATTGTTGTAAGTGTGCCGGGATTGTTTCCACCAAGAATATTTTTTCTCTTTTCCAACACTTTCTCATACATACTTAATGCTTCATCATATTTTCCTTGATTTTCATAAACATCTGCTATGTTATGCATTGTTGTAAGTGTGTCAGGATTATCTTCACCAAGAATATTTTTTCTCTTTTCCAACACTTTCTCATACATACTCAATGCTTCATCATATTTTCCTTGATATTCATAAACATCTGCTATGTTGTGCATTGTTGTAAGTGTGCCAGGATTGTTTCCACCAAGAATATTTGTTCTCTTTTCCAACACATTGTCATACATTCTCAGTGCTTCATTATATTTTCCCTGATCTACATAAACAAGTGCTATGTTTTGCATTATTGTAAGTGTGCTGGGATTGTTTTCACCTTGAATTTTCCTTCTCTTTTGTAACACACTCTCATACATACTCAGTGCATCTTTATATTGTCCTAGTTCTTTTGCTGCTCTTGAATGCTCCAACATTCCTTCTAGTATATCCTCTTCATTAATACCTTGTAATTGCCTCATTTTACTGAGAAACGTTTTTCCAAAATTATGGCATTCTTCATACCTGTATTTTTCATTCAGCATATTCATAACAGCCTTTGGCAAATTTGAATATTTCTTTACGAGTTCCTCGTATTTGTTTGCATACTTCCACAATGACATTGTGTTCTCTATGTCCAATTCTTCAAAGACAGCCAAAGCTAAATCCAGTGTTGTTCTCTCCTCCTCCTCTGATAATCTCAACTTAGTGATCTTTTGTACTAATCGATGGAGTGATATTTTACCATCAGCAATGGTTATCATCGAGAATGAACACAACAGGCAAAGTCCTGACCAGATCAGGTCATCGCTTATGTTGCTGTAGCATTTAGTGATTTCTCTCCAATCTATTTTATCTGATGGAAAGTAGGATATTAGATTTAAGCTCTTGTGAGCAATATTCCCATTCTTACTCTTTCCAATGACTTCCAATGTCATGTCCCAGGTTCTTTGAGTTGTCAGTTCATAACTATCGACTTTGTGCGCAATCAATGATTCGCATTTTTTTTGGAAAAGATCGATGTAGGATTGAATGTTGAATGTTTCACAACGTTTCTTTTTTTCCTCATGCATGTTTTTTATATACGCAATGCTTTGTTGCAGAGCTAGAGGGTAATTTTGCAGCTCCTTAGCTAGAGCCTTCACTTGTTTTTCATCTGCTGCAAGATGATCCCCCAGAGACTCTGCAATCAAATGCATTGCATCTTCTTCTAACAATTCTTTAAGCTCAACAACTTTGATACTCCCCCATGATGTGAATCTGGAAGTCATTATTAAAATAAGATTGGATGTTGCTTTCGGCAAGAACTTGTTCAAATAGTCACCTTCCTCCAATTTATTGATGTTATCAAATACAATCACCGTATTTCTATGGTCTAACTGTACATATACCTCTTCCAAAATGGATTCAATTTGTTTCTGCTTCCCATCTTCTCCCTCGCCTTTGACATTTAACTTTTCCGAAGCTAATCTCCTGAATGAATTTATCAGGCCCTCTTCGCTATCGCCAACAATCCACAATATGCAGTCGAATTTCCCCGAGCGTTCCTGGACGTACTTCTTTGCGAGTTGTGACTTCCCTATCCCCCCAAGGCCGGTGATCACAGCTCTCCCCCCTCCAAACTGAAGTGCTTCCTCCAATTCCCCCATTTCTCTCACCCTTCCGACAAAATTGGAAACTGAATGCTCGAAAGAGAAAGTCATCCTCCCGTATCTCATCCTGAGGTCTTTGATGAATTTCTCACAGTCTTTGCGTTCTAGATATACTCCTTTTGGATCCCTCAACCACGTGTTCAAATAGGTGTAAAGTACTGTGTACGCGGCCTCGGAATCGGAAATGAATTGGAAATGCTTCAGTTCGGAGAGGACCAATTGCTTTATCTCGCCTAAACCAGGCTGTTTAAAGGCAAAAGTCAGCTTCTGCAAATAGTCCTTCAAGTCTTCCTTCACTTCTTCAGGTATGTTATCTTTGTTTTCCAACAAATGGTTTGTCCATTGATGTCTCTCATTAAATTCCGGGCTGAAATAGTAAATATTTGTGTCGAACAATGCATCTTTATGCTTTTTTTCATTTAACATTCCCTTCATATGGAATATTTTGCCATCGGCGCTTTGAAATATATCTGATTCTTTGTATAACCCGTTCGTGAAGAGGATCAAGTCTTTAATAACCTCATTGGACTCAACCAGATCTACCTTAATCTTTCTATAAGAATTAAAGTAGGTCAGTAAGCCGAAGTCAGCACCCTTGCTTTTGGATAAGAATGCAGAGAGTGTTATAAGTTTTCTGGTGTCGCCCTTGTACTTTAACTGGATGAGTCGGTAGAGCCACTTTCCCGTTTCCTTGTCCAGGTACTTCAGCACAAGATCATCGAACTTTCCCGCTTTATCTACTTCCGTCCCTAGGCTGAATGAATCGTACAGCCTCAGGGACCTAAGCATTGTAAGCATGGACAATTCGAGATGGAAGGTGTACCCTTGTCCAGACACCTTACCTCCTCCAGCCACATAACGCTCTGCATTCTCGGAAGCTATTGACATCATTTTGCAGCCTTGAGAAAGAGGTTTCTCTACTGGGCAGGGGTACCAAACACGATCCAAGCCCAGTTGAGTCGCTGCAGTGCTGGAAGGAGGTCCGGACAGATAAGTGTCTGTCTGGTATGTTGTTCGGACTGTTGCTCACGGCCAGTCGAGCCTTTCTTACCTGCAGGGAATGGAATCAGAGGGTGGAGGGTTTAATAAGCCACAGATTAAACATTTGAAGTGAGTTTTCACCAAAAAATATATTTTTTTAAGGACTAGCCACCTTTTAAGAAAATCCAACTGGATTATCCTAACGAAATTTCAACCTAGAAAAATTCTTTAATATTTTTTTATTCTTTTCAAGGAAAATACTGAAGTAATGATCTGTTTCAATTATGTAAATACATTTAATTTTCTGTCAATCCCATGCAGGAAAATTTATTATACATGATTAATAAAGGAAAGTGAATACGATTATTTTCACTTAGAACACAAAACATTAGTAATTGAAAAGAAATGAATAATTTATGACGAAGTAATTAACGCAGGAATAAAGATGACATTACCGCTACTTTACAGATTTCAGATATGTTTAAAAATATTTTTCGATTTTTTGATTATTTACGATGGATCTTAAAATCAAACGATGAATCAAAATATTGCATATCTCGGCCATAATTTGTGTGCGTTTAATGAAAATCACTTCTAGTTTCAATTTGGCATCAGACTATCTTAGTACTTGCTTAAATTTGAAATTGTTACGACAGCATAAACAGTAGATGGCTGAAACCTTGAAAATGTAGATTTCTGTACTTTGATACTCATCATGTTCAGTTTTGAAATATACAAAATGTCGTATTGGTACCCATTGAAATATTCATATCTCCAAAGTTATTAAAGATGGAAATCGGACATTTTCACGTTTACACCACTTACAAACATGGCTCTAGAGACAGGATATATTCCCTATAACAACATAAAATACCATATTTTCCCATCGATAATGCGCGCGTTATCTATAAAAAAATTCCAAATCTGGTAAAAATTATCTTGAGCGTTATACAAAGGAAAAAATTAAATTTTGAAAAATGAGACTTTTTTCAAGGTTTATTAACGGCTGTTGTTATGAATCTTTGATTTCTATGTCCAAATGACAAAAACTGGCATAATACCTAACATAAAAAATTATTAGTATACAGGTAATGAAGTCCAAAACCACATTTTCTACATCGAATTTTATTATCTCGTATTTATATTTCAACTAGCATATAACCAGTGCTAACGCAAGAATCGAAGAAATAGAGTTTCGCAGGATACTACTTCAATGATCAATTTTATAGCAACGAAATTTCACTTACCTTTCCTTCGGCAAAAACCACGGGAATTACATAACAATAGGATTTCAAGGTCTAACAACGTAATTAGTAGGCAAGGCAATAATCCGTTAAAATGGCTATATTTCTCAAAATATGCGAATTAAGTGGTTTCAAAGTGTAGGATAAAAAAGAAGAAATGAATAAGAAACTTTATTTTGTATTCTTTAAAATGATTCAAATCCTAAGATCTTTTGTTAATTCTTTTTAATTTTATCTCAAAATGATTGAAAGACGGCACTTGGAAAAATTGAATTTTACGTGTTATCTTCCTAGAAGTCAAACCCCCCGATTTTTTTTTGTCTACCCCTTATGACTGGCTAAGAGCATTTACGTATCAATTTTCATGATATTCTTGCGATTCAAACTCATGGAAAGCGATTCTGAATGCATTTCTGATAGACCTAACATCTTCACACAATTACAGTATGATATCGAAACAAAGATATTGATTTACATTGCTTATTATTATTATGATTTTTGCAATCTTCGATTAAAATAAAATGAGACAAAATTGACCCAAATGAGTAAAATTATAAATATTTATTGCATACATTAAAATCAAATTACTCAAAACCATAAAAATCGTCACCTGATTTTCGTCGTAAATTCTTTTTGTTTTTCATGGCTAATTTTCTCAAGGGCAAATTTCAACAGTTAAACTACACATGTTTAAAAACCGGAAACTCCTAGTTCATTCCGCTATTTATTTGTTATAAACTCCACCGTAGCAAGTAGGATTATTCCGTTATTCATTTGTCCAAAGAACAACTTTTCTAAGTCAGGAGAAAAAAAACATGACCGCCCGTTATCTATACATTTTTATCCGTACTAAAAGTTTCGAGGCCTGCGGTATGAAGTAGGTGTTATCGATGGGAAAATACGGTAATCTGATGTGGCCACCACATGACTTTCTCCATACCTGTTATATTTCTACAAATTCCAAATAGGTTAAATGATAATGAATATTTTAAGGAACTATGAGAAAAAATTTCAAGACTTTACAAAGAACAGAAATAAACTAAAACTTAGCCTTCTGATATTGGATATAGCCCTGAATCTCCGACAATTAAGAAAAGAAAAATAATAAAACGTGAATAACTCGATAAAATATGCAGATATAAACTTGAAATTTGGCAGAGATTATCTACTCGGATATGAGAATGTTGTGAAAAAGAGATATTTACGAAAAATGTCCGGGGTTCGACTCCAGACGCTGATTTGCATTCCCCATTAGATAACTCGTAAAAATCGACTTTTTGACATGGAGGCATTTTTATTTTTGAGATTAAAATTATAAAGCACTAACCTACGATATTCGGAGTTTAACCATTTTAAAGATAACATTTTAAAGTTTCTTATTCTGTTCATGTTTTCCTGCTCACAGTTCGAAATTACTCATATTAAACGTTAATTGACATATTTTGGGGAAATCTTGCCATTTTAACGGGATGTTTCCATGCCTACCAATTGCATTGTTCAACCTCAAAATCCTATTGTTATCTCAAATTTTATAAGTTTGTGTATTGAAGGTTTTTAATATGAGAAGGAGAGGGAAATGATATTCTGCAAACAACATTCGTTCCGTTATATTAGAGAAGGAATACCACAAGAGCAGAAATAATTTTCAAAAAGATTAAAAATAGTAATAATGAGCTAAATTCAATATTAATGAAATAGAAATGGTATGAAAATCTGAGGAACGTGCTGGAGGTTTAATAAACAAACCGAGCATGCATAAAATGCATAGAGTGAAGGATTGCGCGATAGGTTATGGGAGTTAGGTGGAAGGATGGAGTGGAGGACTTGAGGACGATTTGGGAAACTTTAAAAGGATCACAAAAATAATAATAAAATGCCAATTTTTCAGTCAGTTGGTCTGAGTGTAAAATTATATTAAAACGCGAATAACTCGATCAAGGATGTAGATAGAAAATTGAATTTTGGCAGAAATTTAATGAGCTAGTCAGAATTACTTTACTTATGGTTGACGTGGTAATTTAAGAAATAAGTGCTCGTATGTGGCGTTATTTCGAGGGGGGAGGGATATATTGCACTTGATTCGAATGAAACTAATAAATTTTGATTTAATGGAACATTTTATGTGGAGTGAAAATTAAAAAGTATACGATTCACATTATAGTATGTCCAAGAGAGTCGAATCATATTGTTGGTCTCATATTAATGCTTAATAAATGCACCATTTTAGTGCTTTAATACGGATCAGGCTTTTATGCAATGGTATAATACATATACTGAACCTATTAAGTATATAGATGGTGGAAGGAAAAGGGAATAGAAATGGCCAGAAATTGAGAGAAAGGAAGAGGAGTACAGAGAGTTTGCGTAGAATTAATAGGATCTGCAGCACAAAAATAACAATAATAAATTATAATTCATCATAAAACAATTTATATATATATATATATTCCAAATGTTGAGATTTCATAAAACTAAATATAACGTTATTTCAAAGGATATCTTTAAATGATAATACAGAAAATATTTCGAACCGAATTTCTAATAGGATTGAAAAAATAACATTCCATGACTTTTATTTACATTTCTTTAAATAAAGCCTATTTTTGTGAATAAATTTCAAAACTACTCTAGTTAAAAGAAAATTGCGGTCTTTAAATATAGTTAAAACTCATTGCAGTTTGTGTAAGTATTTAGTTCACAGTAAGTTACTTCACATTTTTGCTTTGATGGTAAATTGACTGTTCATTAACATTTTATCCTGTTTTTACGAATAACAGTAAAACAATTCCAACATTAAGTTAAATTCTATATGTTTGAAATAATTTATGATTCGCTCAAATATTTCAAGTTATTTTCTGTAGATTCTTCATATATTATAGCTCATAATTTCGATTTTACTCTTATTGTCAAAAAGGATTTGGACAAGAATTTGGTCTCACTGATAGTAATTTTTAAACAATATAACAAAATTAACTTTCGAAAACACTGATTTGATTGTGCATGAAAGCTAAACCAGATCATAGCAAATTTTACCGATTTTTCAAAATAATATAAAATATATTTGGGATAATTATATAATGATTTGATACTAGAAAGAGAGAAGGAGAGAGAGAGAGGAAGGAAGAAAGAAAGAAAGAGAGTGAGAGACAAAATTAAATGTTCCATAAATTAAAAACAGTTTTTGAAATATAAGAATTCTATAGCGTATTGTATTTCTTTGACATAAAATTTCTGTTAGCCCAAAACTATTTTTACTTTCTGAAATACTCAACTTTGTGAGTTTTATATCCATTGATAACTTTTCAGTGCATATATAAGTTAGTTTCATTAATATTTTATTTCAATTTCATTTTTGCTTAATACTTAATTCACGCATACCCATCATATTTGCCGGGCAATTACTATAGAACAATAATAAAAGACTACTTCTGACCCTTTGTGGCTCCCTCTGTCACGCTATAAAAATGTGAATAACTCGATAATGAAACGAGATTCATATTTGATATTTGGCAGGAATGTTTGATTCACATATTGTAAGATGATGATCAAAATATATCTCAAAATAAGTCCTATGTTCGACTCCAAGATAGGCATTTCCACTTCCCATATGATAACACGTAAAAATCTACTTTTTGACTTGCAGGCTTTTATTCATTTTGAGATCTAAATTAGAAAGAATTCACCTATGATCTTCGGATCCAGCCCATCTTAAAGAAAAATCTATGAAATTTCTTATTCGGTTTGTCTATTCTTGCCTACATTTCGAAATTTCTCATGTTAAACTTTTAATTTGCGTATTTCGGAGAAATGTTGATGTTTTAACGGTATGTTGCCCTGCCAACCAAATACACTGTTAAACCTCAAAATCTTATTGCTATTTCAATCTGAGTATCGCAAGACCTACCTATCCTGATGCCGTAAAAGCGAACTCCCAACTTGCTTAATGAATCAACCAGGGCAACGAACCAAAAACCGAAACTGAAAAAAACTGTTATTTTTCCTGAACCCGAACCTATACCGAAAACCGTTATTCATTTAGTTTCATTTTCTCAGTTCACATAAACAGTGGGAGCGAAAGAAGGATTTTTCCTTTTGCTTTAAAATGTCTTTTTTGAAAGCCTCACTTTTAAACACCAAATAAGGCAAAGGCTAATGGTTTTCTTGAGAATACATTCTCCTAAGTCATTGGAGAAATGCATATTTGTGATAATATCTGTCGGATCAATGGTGGGCTTTTCCATGACATCTCAACACATAGAGAGAGGGTCAAGGATACGTCCTGCTTAAGTTTCCCAGAACACTGTTAAACAAGGCTAGTGGTACTTAGAAGACAGCCGTTAAATGTCTTGGTACCTCCCCCCTGAGCTTACGCCGTTGAGTGTTCCGGATAAAAATTTTTCTCGATTCTTAACTTGGATTTTGCTTAATGTTGAAGGTTATTGTCCCCATAGAGTTTCATCCCTTCTCCATATGCAATGAACCCTTATATTCTGGTGTTTCTTCTCTAAAACTAATCCAGGAAGGATCGCTCCGCAGTCATGCTTTTGAGATACTCTAACTTCAGTTAAATGTTACTGTGTGTACATATTTTTCATCTTAAGAAAATGTATGTAATTATATATCGTATGGTATTTCTAATGTTCACATCAAAATTATTGTATTTGAAAAATATTCAAGTAGCTCTATGAATTGCATTCTATATTCAAATGTGATTTCATATTGTTGTACCCGTCCAAGTAGGTGCATGAGTACTGTTGAAGTAAATTGATTATGATAATGAGAATATCTGTTAATGTTGGAATCTGGAATATTGGAGTTGTAAAATCAAATGAACGTTGACTTTTGAAAGAATAACAATGGTTTTATATCAAATTTAAGACTAAAAAATAAATAACATTTTAAATAGCTTTCATAAGTGCTAAAAAGGAAAAAGTTAAATTAGTTTAGAACAGTATTAGAGAGAGTCGTTAGAAAGGAGCCGTTTATAAAAAATGTTCGTAAGAAGGGAATTCATACAATGTTTTACTGTTCGTTACATGGTGGGAGGGGGTGATGTTACATGCAGGGATATATTATGGTCTTCTTTGACTTGCGATAGTGAAGACGTATTTGGCTTAAATAAAAAATAACAATAATTACTAAGGATAATTTTTGGACTTCTCTTGAAATATTCCCCAAAAAATTCAAAAGCGAAAAAGACAGGTTCGAACCGGTTCAATGGTGGTTGCTGGAGAGAAACTGGAACCGAACCGAAATTTTTTGTTTTGCGTGAACCGGAACGAAAACCGGAGCAAAAAAATTTCAGTTGGATGCCCTGGTACTAGCGTTGCTCGTTATTGTCGACCTTCAATTTAATTGGAATGTACTCATCGATGCCCTCTAGCATTATATCATAGAACTAGTGTAATTGCCCGTCATGTATGACGTTTAGGCATGAATTAAGCATTATATCATTGAATAATGCCCATGACGACTCAGCGCTCGATCGTTCTCTCATATCACGGAAGCCAGGTAGTATTTCTCGAAGCTTTAAAGTCTGCCTAAGCAAATATATAACACTTTCTCAGGCTTAGGGTTCGTCTCTAATTTCAACTTACACTCTGCATATACGGCCTGATGATCACTAATCCCATCTTCAATGGTGACTTTGTTTATTCTTTCTGGGATGTTAGTTGCTAATAAATCTAATATGTTTCCCTGATCACTGTGGCTTTTTCACCAATTGAAGGAGAGAATGCTTGCAGAATGTTGCACCAGATTCGCGTTCTTTACCTCTAGATTCGAAACATAGGTTTTCCCAATCAATTGAGGGTAAGTCTCCACCAATTATAATGATTCCGTCTTGCTTAATCAACCTAAGCTTTGATAGTTGCTTCTTGAGATTTAAAATACGATCTACACCAGCATTGGGTGGAATGTAAAACGAGCATAAGACCACCTTTTTGGAGCCTTCTTTACCTACGCGGCACCAAACATTCTCGATATCCTCGTCACTTATCGGAATCTCACTGCCATCGAACTTATCGCTAACCGCTGTGAAAACCCCAATTCCCAATCTATTAGCGCGATCTTTCCCATAGACAGGTTAGTCTCTAACAAATATCTCCTGACTCAGAATCTCATCATAATAAATTAATGCGAATGTTGGAATTTTATCTCCACACAGAATGCTATGCTAATTAATGTAAAGTTGAAGTGTGTGTGTATCTCTTGCTAATCAGCCTCGGAAATATTAGAAGGACTCATAGAACTCACATTAACAGGAAAGCCACAAATTATAACAGCTCAGATCCGGGAAAGGTGTACTGCTCAGCTTACGATGGTCTGTAATGGAAAAACGGAATGTTTTATTCATCATAATGATATTAAATAGGGTACTTTGTATTAATGGGGCTCCATCTCCGCAGTGCCTCTAGGTGAGAGATATGGAACTACGAGGCGCTGAAAGTGGAGAGTTTTGGTATTACGTGGAACAGTACTCCCTTGGAACTGGGCTGGGCCAGAGAAGGGAAATTTGAACATGAATGGAGGTTTTACTCGGCCACAATGGGTTAGATAAGTTACTGGAAATGTTTTTGGTTCCTCCTCACATTCACTGTGTTCCCTCCTCAGGTTGGGAAGCGTACATCTTAATACATCCCAGTCGGCCATGTAGCTTGCATTCCGTGTGTACGACTGGTATGTATTAAGATGAGCGCTTTCCAACTTGAGGGGGGAACACAGTGAACATGAGGAGGAAAAAATACAAATCCACTAAATTACCCAGCCCGGTGGGATCGAGTAAAATTTTCCTTCATGTTCGAATTTTCCTTCCATGGCCCAGTCGAGTTCCAATGGAGTGCTGCTCCACGTAATTCCAAATCTCGCCACTTTCAGCACCTTCTAGTTCTATATTTCACCCCTAGAGGGGTGATGCGGAGGTGGAGCCCTGTTAATACCAAAGTTCTTCAAATAGTTATAAAGATGTTAAATAGTAGTTATATTCACGGATATTTTTATAGATTGATTTGTTTTTTTGAAAATTATACTATATCGTCTTCGCAAAAAAACTTTTCTGCATGGGAAATTCAACTCTTACATTCTCACAGAATGTTCAGTTTTGTTTTTAAGTTAAATATTCATGTATTTGAAGCACTACATATTTCCAAAAGGTATTATGAAATACATTTTAAAAAATTTATCTTTAAAAATTTAACGTTCATTGGTGTAACCATGGATCTTCTAAATGTCAACAACGAATGCAAATAAAATTGTAACTTATGTCTAACACCATAAGTAAGCTTCGTTCGACAACAATCGTATCATATATCGATTCATTCCATTGAAAGCAAATGATAGCTATAATCATTAAAATGTATTTGTTTCAAATTTCGAATTACATATAAATTTGTTTTGCTTCTACTACAAAATTCACATCAATTTGTATTTATTGATGCAATGATTATTCTCTGTTTTTCAGTTGATCAATTATATTCAAGAATATTTTTAGAATGACAAATCTTCGGCAATCTAGAGAAAAGAATCGTGATATGATCACTGCACAACACAGAACGTTATCATTTGCGTCGTCGAGAAATTTTATATAGATCGAGACAATATTAACCAGGCAGTACTCGCGCGGGGTGCTGTGGACACCCCAGGCTACGGTTTATGGCGGAATTCCTTCCACCTTATATTTCATGACCCCTCCTTTTCAGTAGCTGGAATGACACACGTTTGGAACCCATTCTGCTAAAATATTTCAGTTTTCTGTGGAAATCCTTAAGTTAAACGTAAATATTACAACTTTACTCAAATGAAGTGTGTTTGAAATAATTTGTGATTGCTTGATCAATTAAAACTGGTTAGAAAATAAATCGTCAAGTGAAAATTTAACATTTCCCCGGAATAATTTTGATATATCGATATACGGTACTATTTATTAATACTAAAATTACGTAAGTGCGTTTATTAATGCTTCGGGGAGGCAAGGGACTTTTAGTAGGGAGAGAGAGCTCTTAGTGGGTTCTATTTCGTGGTGTGAGTTCGTTCAAACAATATCGTTTATTTTCAAACACTCCACTGCACGTAACGCATCTATTTGTGTTACACTATGAATTTTCCTAACTTGCTTTAATGTTTAGTTTAAACAATTAATTGTACGTCACTCACCTGTCACTCTCGGCAATTGAAGACATCTGACCGTACTCGGATGATGGTTTGTCTGGTTCGAGATGTCTCCTTGGCCTTTGCACCTTTAAATTAATAAAAAAACTCAGTTTTACGGTAATATACGTACATATTTTAAATAATAATAGGGATTATAAATTTCCGTCGCATCCATCCACAAACTCAAGAAATTTCCAAATTGTGTGAAATTAAAACAATACATTGGGTTCATAAAATATTGCGAAGGAAAGGAAAACACGGAAATTTTCAATTATTGATCGATATTGTGTCAATGAAGTCAGATAAAGAAATAAAAATCCGATGTGGCCACCACATGACTTTCTCCATATCTGTAATATTTCTAAAAATTCCAAATAGGTTACATAATAATACATACGAGTATTTTAAGAAACTGCGAGAAAATTTTAGATTTTATAAAGAACAGAAATAAACTCAACCATAGCCTTCTAATATTGGATATAGCCACAAAGCTCCAACAATTAAGTAAAGAAAAAGAAGCGTTACTAAGACGTAACTAAGCGTCAATTGTTAACTATAGTCGTCGGTAGGTGACGTGGTGGTGGCAGCTAAAAATATAAGATCTCTTAAACAATGCATTATATGGAAAAATGTTTCACATATAGGTTGTACAAAATTAAATTTCCTACAACTTTTATTCCGATACATTTATCAAATATCAAAGCAAATATTTCAAAATAACTGATAAGTGACAACAGTAAACATCCACTTCCGGTCGACCGATTTTTACCAAAACCTAGCAAGTTCTTGTGACTTTTATAAAAATGTTAAATATAAAATTTCACGTTGACCTGATTAATGGTTTTTGAGTTAGAGCACCCATAAAAAGCCATCACATACACACTAACACACGCAGAAATCATCGAGAAAATGGTCAAGACGTGTTCAGGGGACCTCAAAACGTGTATTTACGTTAAAATCTCGAAATCGATTTTTTTCATGAATACAATACTTTCCCCTATACTACGTATATGGAGAAAGTAAAAATTGCTGAATTTTTGAGGGCATTTGAAAATATTTTTTGCAACAGCTGAAATAATGTTTAATTCTTGACATAAAAGGAGAAAATAAAATTTACACAAATTTATTTTAATCATGTATTATTTGCACTAAAATGTAAAAGAACATCTAAAATTTGCATAATTTTATATTTTAGGAAATAGTTTTGCGCAAATAAAAGGTGTTGGAGTAATGGTTAACAAATAAATCTTCGCTAACATTTCTTTGACACGTTATCTTTTTTATGCCCAAAATATTCTTACTTTTTGGAACAGTCAATTACTTGGTGTTTCTATTTATTTGTTACTTTTAATAATTCATTAATTTTATTTTAACTTAACTCGTGCATACCCGTCATATTTAAGCGGCAAATACGGTATTATAATTAAAATTTCGGATTAAAGTTTCCCGAATATCCGATACGTCTACATGTTACCCTGCAATTCACCTAATTGGTGGGTGGCAGGGGGTGAAATCACCAAAACCTACCTAAAGATTGTCTCTCGAACGTTGACATTTATTATAGCGATCTCGCATTGTCCTCGGAAAGAACGAGCCTAGATAACGCTCCGCCATACAATCGATCTCAGGTGTCTTATCGTCACGGTCGTTTCTACATATGTACTATGTAGTACCTATGTACTCACCGTCGTCCGTGGGTATGACGAAGGCGTAGGAGAGAGTGTCGGAGTGCCTGCTACGACCGAGGTGATGTAACAGAAGAGTTACCGGTTTCTTCCGTTTTGTCCACTACCGACTCTTAAAGGTCTCTTAGTGGAGGTCAGTATCTGCTTGGTTTCCGATCGTCCTTCCTAAGGCAGGCGCCCGTTGCCTATACTATCCTCCGAAGCTTGGGAGGGGGAAGATCGTCTGATTCCTCCGTAGCAGCCCGTACTCGGCGATGCCGATCCCACGGCATGGCCTTCTGCTCTCCGATGGCCTGAAGCTCCGTCGACTCCTTCAACTGCAGGTCAGCGAAGAACTTCACTGCTTTCTTCCGCAGCCAGTCCGTGATGGGCTCGGACTCCGTTAGAAGATATAAGGCCACATTGGGAATTCTTACTCCCAGGGCCAAGATGCAGCTGGGAGAGGATCGCTCGGCAACCGCAAGTCCGCTCTTCCCAGCTGACGACAGCCTTCCACTTCACGCTGGCGAGGCGTAGGTGAGGGCACTGAAGATGACGGCTCGGCACAAGTGCAGCTTCCTCCGGAGAGGAATATGCTGCGAGCGGAGAAGTGGCGAAAGTGCTATCCGAGATCCGATAGCGTGGTGTGCTGCCCGAGACAGAGGGAGGGAGAATGAGGGGGTGAGAGAGAGGGGGGGGGGGAGAATGAGGGAGGGAGAGAGAGGGCGAACTGGGAAGAGGGAAGGGTAGGGGGCATATGGCGTAGTATATATAGTGATGACGAACGTATAACGCGCGTGCGATGGATGGCACGCGGAAAGATTTTGGTTGGCATGCCACAAAATGGAATAAGAAATAATATATGCGAATCGCTAATACAGCGACATTAAAAAAGGACCTTAGAAATCTAATGAATATAGGTATTGAAACGATGCGAAGGAGAAACCTCTTTTACGAGAGGTACCAACGGTTATATGAATTTGGGAGAAATGTTTTATTAAAAATATGAAAGTGACATTTTTTATTCTATAAATATGCAATATATAACGTTCGGATGATTTTTAACAACAAAAGTGTGAACAATGATGCGCAATTTGCCCAAATAATTCGATGGAAAACGAAAAGACTTTTTCTTACTTTGTTTTCGATATATCATTTGAATTATATATTATATATTTTTTCCTGTATGAGAAAAGACTTACTATATGCTATATTCTACGAATAGACACACACAAGATTGTTTATGATACTGGCACGCGAAGAGGAAAATTTTCCCTTATTGAATTACTTATGGTCACGCGAGATATAAAAGGTTCGCCATCACTGGCTTAGTATCTGACACGTACCACAATATCTAGACATTTGTGAATAGCTAAACTGTCAAAATTCTATTCTTTCGGCTATCAACTACTAAAAAGCCATATTTATCTCTCATATCTGATATCCCTTCCCCTCCCTTCCCCATCCCTTCCCCTCCCTTCCCCCTCCATTCCCCCTCCCTTCCCACTCCCTTCCCTTCATTTCTATTTCGTCCGTTAGTTTTTTTTCGTGAGACTTGAGATAAACAACCGCCGTGCCTCGATATCTCAAGGCTAACATCCGTTTTTGAGTGTCCTCTGATTTCCCCTTCAAGAGGCCCAACGCTTTCCTACGGTTCGATTCGCTCCTATATTACTTTCAGACTGATTTGAGATAAAATTATAAATTCAAATGTCGTGTATACCTCGAGAAAGGGTGGAAGAGAAAGGGGGAGAGACAGACACAAACAGAGAGAGAAAGTCAGAGACAGAGAGAGAGACAAAGAGAGAGAGATAGAGAGAGAGGGGAAGACAGACACACAGAGAGAAAGCCAGAGACAGAGAGAGTCAGACAGAGAGACAGTGAGAGAGAGAGACAAAGAGCGAGAGAGACAGAGAGAGAGAGACAGAGAGAGAAAGAGATAGAGAGAGGAAGAGAAAGCCAAATCCAAATATTATATTTCTCTTTCTATTCGCAGTTTTAAGCAGCAATATTTTCTAATAAGATAAAAAAGAACTAGAATAGCAGATTCCAAAGTAGCTTTTCTCCATAAACAAAGTATAGAGAAAGTATCGTTTTCGTGAAAAATTCTAATGCGAGATTTCAACGGAAATGCGTGTTTTAAGGTTCCCTGAACATCTGTGTGTCTGTCGATCTGTATGTGATATGATTTTGTGGACGATCTAATAGAAAAAATTACACTCATATCAATACCAAATGTTATATTTATAAACAGTACTACATAATGAAGAGCTGATAAGGTTTTAGTAACAATCGCTTAAACGAAAGTGGTTGTTTACTCTAGTCATGTTTTGGCTTTAGGTAAATAACTCTTTTAAATCTTGATAAATGTAAATATTGTTTATTATAAACTTTGTAGATAGTATTATTTTCTATAATCTTTGTTTGAAACTATTTTTCATAGAACGCATTGATAAGGAGATATACAATATAATTAAATATTTGCTTTAATATTTTTATATAATACTATATATTATACATATATATATATATATATATATATATATATATATATATATATATATATATATATATAATAAATTTTAATATAATTAGTCGTAGGTTAGTTCTTTCTAATTTTAATCTCAAAAAGAATAAAAGCCTGCAAGTCAAATAGTCGTTTTTTACGTTTTTATCTTATGGGGAATGCAAATCATCGTCCGGAGTCGAACCCTGGACGTTTTTCGTAAAGTTCCTGCGTCACAGCATTTTCATATCCGAGTAGATTATCTCTGCCAAATCTCAAGTTTATATATGCATATTTCATCGAATTATTCGCGTTTTAAGAGCGTGACATGGACAAACCAACCAACTTTAAACTACATTTTATTTTCTTAATTGTTTGAGCTTCGTGGCGATATCAGAAGGCTACAGTTTTAGTTTATTTTTGTTCTTTGTAAAGTATTTAAATTTTTCTCGGTTTTCCTTAAAATATTTATTATCATTTAACCTATTTGGGATATTAAGAAATATTGCAGTTATGGAGAAAGATATTTTAAAGAATCTTCAAGCAAATCTTCGACCACCTCTCTCTCCATGTTACGGAAAACATACCTCACCGCCGTTACGCAGCTGTGAAAAATTGATCTTTATCGCATATCGAGATTATTTTTAACGTATTTACGCTTCGCTTTTATTACCGTAGTATAGTAATTTGATAATTTTAACCCCGAATAACTGCTGGCACACTCGGGTATTCCTGGATCTGTTATTTTTTGGTAAACCTCCGTCTCTGAGGAGGTCTTTCATGTTTACGTATTTCCGCGAGGAGGAAAGATGGTTCCCAGAAGCTGGCTGTGGCGTTTATTTATCCTCGTTGCCAGTGCCGGCCCAAGCTAAGAATGTGGAGGGTGCGGGAAAAAAATTTTGTGCTTTTTTCAAAATTCAATATTTTTAATATTTTTCATTAAAAAATTGGAAATACTGTTTGCAAATTCAAATGGCAGATAACAGCCATTGTACATTATAAAACAAATTATTTTACAAAACTAAACTTTAGGAAATATAACTTTTCGAGGTTTTAACCTGTCAGAATTTTCTATTAATTTGTCTATATTAATTTTTGTTGCTGTTTGATTCTCTATACTAATTATTGCAAGTTCATTCAGTCTTTTTGGTCCCATTGTGGAGCACAAATGTTTTTATCAACTTTAATTTTGAAAATGACCTTTTCCCACAGTAGCAGGTGAAGTTTATAGTATTAGGATGTGTAAGGTAATGAAGAGGTCATCGAAATTCCCGCAAACGGGGTAAACTTTTTCTATGCCTGCCGAATAGATCGGACCCCCCATAGAAAAAAGTCTATGTGCGACACTGCCTGGAGATAATACGTAAGTACCAAAGACTTGATTCCCACTTCCATTCTAAGGAAGCAAATCTATTGGTCGAGCTGTATTCGTCTTTTATAAATATGACATTTGTATTCCGTCGCAACAAGAGGCAAAGGACGAAACTGAAATCGCCTGAACTCAACTCACAGATGAACGAAGGCCATTAATATTAACAAGATGATCCAAACAGAACTTATATTGCCTACTTTTCATTTAATCGTTTATTTAATACTTATATTGGTTTTGATAGCTTTAAGGTCATTGCGGATATGTAGCTCTTTAAGTTCCCGAATTTCATTATTCACCGTTATAAAATAATACAAATACATACTAACGGAATATTAAATTGATCACGCGTATTTGTCCAGCAAAAATAACTACGTAATAGAATATACCGAATCCGAGACCAACAATAATAGTTATTGCTATGGCAACACTCTTGTAATGAGTGATAAAAACTGAAAAATCATCTAAATTTATGCGAAACTCCAAGAAATACAATCGATAAGTAAAGTTCTACGATAGAAATTAGAAATTTCATTCCTTTCCCCAGAGAATAGTACAAAACTCGCTCCGATAATACAATTCTAAGATATTTTAAAGAAGTGCAAGACAAAATTACCCTGCATGATGGATTTCAGATTTCCCATTTTAATCAAATGGGAGGGATAGTTCCTGGAATCGAACCCGAGACTTCACTCTTTGCAACAAAAACTATTCTCGAAAGCTCGGCCCATGTAGCAAGAGATTTCCTACAAGTTTCATGAAAAGCGGTCTATTGGTTCAAAGGTTAATAATGGGGGACGGACAGACAGACAGACACAACGACAAAACTATAAGCCTAGTTCCATTCTGGAATGTGAGCTAATAATGATATAATAGAAAATATCTTTTAATTGAAACGATATTTTATATAAATAAAATTCAACTCTGTATCTTCCACTATTTTTATATAACACGACCGATTTCGCTTTGATCGTAGCATCATCAGTATTCATAAACCTCCCAACACCTTCCTGATACTTTTTATCCATACTTCCTCTGCCTCTTTCCTCCTCTCTCTTTTCTGTGATGACGTCACTAGCATGCATCGCAGACGTGATCAGACAGCAAACGGCTTCAATGATAAGCACTTCCATGGGCGGTCTCATGAAATGGCGCGCGCCTCCCATGAGTAGGTAACCATTGTGAAGCTCCAAATTTTAATCTTGCGAATCTAACAACAATAAACTTCTGTCCCTTTGTTGCTCTCACTGTCACGCTATAATAATGCGAATAACCCGATAATGGAAAGAGATTCTTTTTGATATTTGGCAGGAATGATCGATTCACATATTGTAAGATGATGACCAAAAGAAATCTCGAAAAAAGTCCTAGGTTCGACTCCGAGGTAGGCAATTCCATTTCCCATATGATAACACGTAAAAATCGAATTTTTTACTTGCAGTCTTTTATTCTTAATGAGATCTAAATTACAAAGAAATCACCTATGATCTTCGGATCTAACCCATGTTAAAGATAAAACTATGAAGTTTCTTATTCTGTTCATCTTTTCCCGCATACAATTCGAAATTTCTCATGTTAAACGTGTAATTAGTATATTTTGGGGAAATCATGGCATTTAATTGGGATGTTTCCTTGCCAAACAATTACATTGTTAAACTTCAAAATCCTATTGTTTTTTCAATCCTTATGGGTGAAAGCGTGCTTTTTGAATGCTCTTACAGTTAGTACGGAGAGAGAGGAGAGAGAAATTCTTTTCATAGCAACCAAAGTATACAACATTCGCTGCGTTGTTTACGAGAGGGAATACATTTCAATGTAGAACATTAATCATTCGCATATTAAAATTTGGTACTTGGGATCATTGTAGGAGTTCGAAACTTGAAACAACGAACGCCTAAAAGAACGAAAGTTTGTTTTCTTGCCAACTGAAATAAGTCAAGGCATATTTATGTTAATTTTTTATTCCACAAAATACTTTCCCGTTGAATTTCAACGGGCATATCCCTAGGGAATTTATAATACGCTTCTCGCCATACAAATCTTGAAATGCAATTCCTCACCCATCCTCGCTGTCACCCACCAATTCCCTTATATCTTGTAAATGTTTGTTCAAATTGAAAAAAATCTTAAATTATTTTGTAGAACTTGTAACGTAGAGTATTTAATTGCCCATGCATATTTATCGTAGGATTAGCCGTTATTAAGAAAATCGTAATTAGCTTTGAACGCGAAAAATTTCTCGCATAGCTACCTAATTGTTGTCAACGTAAATAATCTTAATGGTTGCAGAAGTAAATAAGATCTGCTATAATAAGAAAATACATTTTATTCCTATCGTGCGCATGACAGATTTTGTAAGCGGAAGGAAATGGATTCTCTACGGAGAAGAAAAGAACATAAACGTATTCAATTAAAGTGAGTTATGTTTTGAGTAATTTTTGATTGTTCGGTTGATTAAAACTGATTAGAAAATAAATCGCTAAATATAAATTGAATATTTCCCTGGATTCATTTCTAATATATCGTTTTGCAGTATTTAGTCATTAAAATGAGGTAATGTGTTTATTGATGCACCAACTAAGGGGGGGAGTAAATTTTTTTATAGACATAGATACAATTGGGTTGTGGTGTTTTGCTGTTTTACAGTGTGTGTTCGGTCAAATTATATCGTGTAGTTCCAAATATTCCATCGCACGAAACACGATACACTTCCCTAACTTGTTCCCTACACAGAAAACAAACATTTTCCTTGTGCAATTAACCAAATATGTAATTAATATCCAATTAAATTGTAATAACAGTAATTAATATGTAATTAATATGTGGTTAATATGCAAATACTGTAAATCCATGACAAAAAGGTAAAATGTAAGAAGTGACTATATAGTCTCAATTTCGTCCTTAATAAAGTCGTTAGTTAATCTGTCTTTCTCTCTCCTCTTTCTCTCCCTCCCTTTCTACTCCCCTTCTCTCTCTCCACCTTCTCTCCTCCCACTCCCATTCTCTCCCTTCCGTTATAAATGGATTCCTTACCTAACTCTACGAAGTCTCCTGATGTTTCCAAGGGCCAGATGGAGATATATTTATTTTTCCATAGAATTCCCGCTCTTCCTCTGCACTTCCCCTTTCCTCCAGTCTCAACACGCCTTCATTTGTTTGCCACAGCAAATTAACACCATCTACGTAAGTGACCATATTTCCTATTCTTAGATTTGCTGAAAATGGAAGACTCTCTCAAAGACGGATGTTTCCCCAAAAGAGATAACAGGAGATATACGATACGCGTTTTAAATGTGTTCCTAAAGTCGAGGCAGAGGCGTTCTTTCAGAATGATACCATAATTTTCACATAAAATATAAATGCTTTAGTGAAATTTATAAACAATGGAATACGATACATTAAAACTTGTGCGAAAGAAATATTGAAATCTGAATTACTGATTTACTTTCATTCGGACGCAACCAATTTTAAAAAATCTGATGTGGCCACCCCATGACTTGCTCCATATCTGTAATATTTCTAAAAGTTCCCAATTGGTTCCATAATAATAAATATTTTAAGAAAGCGAGAAAATTTTAGACTGGACAAAGAACAGAAATAAACTAAAACCATAACCTTCAGATATTGGATATAGCCACAAAACTCCAGCAATTAAGTAAAGAAGGAGCGTTACTAAGAGGTAACTAAACGTCAATTGTTAACAATAGTTGTCGCTAGGTGGCGTGGTGATGGCAGATAAAAATATAAGATATCTCTTAAACAATGCATTATATGGAAAAATGTTTCAAACAAAGGTTATAGAAGATTAAACTTTCTATAACCTTTATTCCGGTACATTTTTACATATTCAAATATTAAAGCAAATATTTCAAAACAACGGATAAGTGACAACAGTAAACACCCACTTCCGGTTGACCGTTTTTACCACAAACTATTCAGTTCTTCTGAATTTTATAAAAATGTTAAATATAAAATTTAGCGGGGAGGTGTTTAATAGTTTTTGAGTTAGAGCACCTACAAAAGGCTATCACATACACACACATCGAGAAAATGGCCAAAACGTGTTCAGGGGACCTAAAAACGTGTATTTTCTTGAAATCTTGAAGTTGATTTTTTTCATGAACTCAAATATATAGAAAATATAGATATCGAAAATCACAAAAAATTTCTTTTAAGGGGTCTTCTTAACCCCAATGTTTCATTTCAATGCTTTTTAGGGATCTGATATTATACGTTACCGTTGCAGTGATATAATGGCTTTAATGAAAATTAATGCCATCTTAACGAATTACAGTTGAACTCCCATAACTTGAATCTCAAGGAATAAGTAATAATTATTCGAGTAATAGAAAATTAAATTATGGCAATATATTTTTAAATATCTTATAAATATTTTAGTGTGTGTGTAAGTATGAACGTTCTTTATACGTTTTTACACCGTTGAAGTTATCGAATTCAAAAGTTTCATGGGTCATCCTATGGACCAAAGCTGAAATCGACAGGTAAGTGCGGCATTTAACACAAAAACGACTACTTTAAAACCATTCCTTTCACTCCGCAACAGTGTCACGAGTTGTCCCTTGCGCTAAAATATTTCTCATTAGATAGTAACCCAGTCCAGTGAGCATCCGCTGTCAGTTGTCCACACAGTCCGCTGTGGTCTTCTGTCAGTTTTCCCACATATATTAAAGTTCATTTTTATTTTAGTTACGATATTTAATCAATATTAAATTATATTTTGTGTATCGTATTTTGTATATCGTGCATTATATATTATATATTTGTTAATAGAATGTGTTTGAGAAACGAAAGAGAGTGGTTGTTTCCATGGAAACTAAAATTTTTTATTTTTGAAATGAATGACTTATAACATAACATTTGTATCTGTATTGTCAAGTACGTAAAAATAAAAAAGATAAACTAGTAGTATTCATGCAGCAGTAAAGATTTTGATATTATGTGGATAATTTTGCTTATTCTTACCGAGTTGGGTAAGTTGGTTGAAGTGCTTTTCGTTCCTCCTCAAAGGAACATCTTATATTTTTACTGCCGTGCTGTATATCTAGCTTCTCGCTTCTTGGCAAAACCCAAATCTTCATCTTGTTTTTTGAGTACGAATGTTTTAAAATGAATTTAAAATTGCATAGTTATATTGCAAAATAGATAAACATAATTCTCTTCATTGTTGAATTGAATATAATTAATGAGTTTATGCTTTAAGTTCCTATTTCTATACCACTATAATAGGTCTTGCGAAAGCATCCTGGAGTTAATACGTGTGGACCAGGTTTTATCTTTATTTCTTCAGTTCATTTTCCTTTATCCCAATTTACTATCTCACTCGCTCTTCCTCTATCTCTTTCTCTTACCTGTTTCACTTTTCCTTCCTTTACCTCTCACCTTCTCACCCTCCCACTTTTAAACTTCCTTTCCTCCCTCACTCTCCCCTCCCTTCCCCCTCCTTTTCCACTCCCTTCCCCCCCTTCTCCCCCACCTTCCCTCTACAATCCCCCTCCCTTCACTCCCCCTCCCTTCGTCCATTCCTTCGCCTTATCGCCCTCCCTTCCACCTCCCGTTCCCCTCCCTCCCTTCTCCCCCACCTTCCCCCTCCAATCCCCCGCCCTCCACCCACCCTTCCCTCCCTTCGTCCTTCCCTTTCCATCTCCCTACCTTCCACTATATTCTATATTTTTTCCGTGCCTCAAAGTAAGACAGTTTCTCAAGCGTCTTAAGCTCCATAACCTTTTTTTCTTCTTTTAATCTTGGGCAGTCCCGAGAGAATGCCGGATGAGGACCTTCGCAGTTTGCACATGACACTGTCGCTGCGCATTCTGCTCCATCGTGCTTATCCCGATTACATCGGGGGCAGACTGCTTTGCCCTTGCAACGTGGAGCAGTGTGCCCAAACTTCTGGCACTGGAAACAGCGCATAGGGTTTGGTATATATGGCCAAACTGCACATGCCTCATAACCAATCATGACCTTCTCTGGTAGCTTCTCGAGGGAGAACGTGAGGACCATAGAGGTAGTGTTGACTACCTCACCGTTTCTCTTCGTCGTCAATCTCCTGCAGTCAATGACCCCCTGAGAGGCCATCTCCCGCTTACACTCCTCGATCTCTTCATAAAGAAGGTCATAATTTGATATCACCCCTTGGCAGGTGTTGAGGGTTTTATGGGTCTCAACAGTTACCGGCATGTCTCCCAGCATTGAGATGTTTAAAATCTTTCTGCTTTGGGTCTCATTCATGGTGGTAATAAGAAGAGTACCATCCCTAAGTTTTTTTATGGATTCTAAAGATCCGGGCACCTGTACCAACAAAGACTTGTATATAAGGAAGGGAGACACTTTTGTGAAGGTCTCACCTTGAGTGGAATACTTCATAATTAAGTACTTTGTACATTTCTTACCATTATCTCCCCTATCCGAGTCCGGACGGGATCTTTTTGGTGGTGGAGAAAGTTTTTCTGCCATCCAAAATAATTTGTAATCATCTCCTGGTCTCCCCACCCAGCACGGAGCCACAAATGGGACACCGCACCACAAACTGATGTGGACGCCAGGGCTAACCAGAGAGATATAGCACCTCCGACATGTTTGTCTGCTTCAGGTCAGATCTCCAGTGCATGGAGTCTCCAAACCCATACACTTTTGACCCCCTACACAGACCCCCACTGCCTTTGCACTCGCCAACTGAAACGTTAAAATGTGACGGCAAGCCGATTAATCGGGTGTGGCTAGTACCCGACTCCCGTTTACAGTGAATTAGAGGCCAAAGTGGTGTTTTGCTCCCTGTACCTCTCTTGGGCATCCGACACCCAGACACGATCCAGGAAGCTCAACCACTAGGTACCTCTTCTCCCCCTTACGGGTCTCCACGCACGGCAAACACGCGGGTGGATCAATAGCCAGATGACGTGGCTGGACTCAGACAGCAGATCCACATACTGCCTGGACGCTACCCAAAGCAACAAAATGGGTTTTTAACGAGGTTGTCTCCGCGCCCATTGGTCGCCTCTTACGACCAGCAGAGGGGCTGCAGGAGTATTCTCAATCCCCCTACTTGCAGGGGGATGAGTGTGATTATGTCTGTCTCCCTGAATCGTGTTTCCTGAAAAGAAACACACTGGTGATAACTCTGATAGGAGAATATCGAGTTCGGGAAAGTGGCATCGAAAACCATTACAATTTCATTATATTATTATATTATCCATTCTCTGGGTATGAGATTAGTGGACATGGCCCTACCTTGTTATAGACAGATTATTTTTTCCTTTCCCTCTTCCCTGTACTTGAAAGAGGTTGGCATCGCTATCCGATAGTCATGCAAAGTCCATAACTTCCGGTTGAGATATGGATGAGCCTATCGGCTTAGATCTTAATTTTGTTGGGGATTTATCCTCTGTTTTTTGCATTTCCCCTTGAGAAACTGAGGAAAAGGGTTTTGGGACATTTTCCTTCTTCCTATGAACTTTTGGGGGATCACTGCTTGCTGCTTTCTCTTGGGAAGTGGTCTTTGGCTTCTGCAGCTCTGCTATCACTGTTAAGTATTTCATCTCCCATGACCCCACCCACCACGGAGCCCAACTAGGGGGATGCTGAACTTCAGCGCCAGGGCTACCCGGAAGATATAGCTTGGAAGACCATGGTCCCCAAACTCGCCACACCGGCACTTATGTGAGGACAAGCCGATTGACTAGGAGTGGGCTAGCTCCTAGTCACGCGTTTAGCTAAATTCAGGGCCAAAGTAGTGTGTTAATATCCATGGCCGCAGTCAATAGAATCCCTCAACTACCAGGATCCCCTCCTCCAACGACATGGGTATCCATGCACGGCAAACATATGGGCAAGCGTTCCGTGCACAGAGAGGGCCAGCAAGAAATGAATGAAAAGAAATAATAAGATGGCTGGTGATACATGAAAACAAGGTGTGATGAAGCACGAGCGCCCTCTCTGTGTACCCCCCTCACCACTTGGAGGAATCTGCTCTGAGGGGAAAGGGAACTTTGGCTTCCCTACATCGAGAAGATGGACACTTCCAAAGGTCTTTGATGCCATGCAGATTTTTGAGGTTTCGTCGTTGGAGGACGAACAGGAGAATGAAAACAGGCCGCCACCTATTTAATAAAATAAGTTATTTGTCACCTAAGCCAGTAATAAAATTTCATCATAATTTTATGAATATAATAGATGTCCTGCATGTTTTTCATAATGTAAACGGTATATGGATGAACCAATTTAACAGATTTTCTTGGGAGAAGCCTTTTATGGGGCCTAGTGATGTTTCTATTAAAGATATATGTAAAAAACTGCATAACCACAGTTAGAATCCTATTGTGCAATTATGGGTCATAATTTTAATAACATTGTTTTTTCCTTTGTAGGTTGATCTACACACAACGAGAAACCATTTCCTGAGAGAAGAAGCAGAGGATGCATGGGATTTCTGGTATATTAGCAACCTGAATCCTAAACAACAAGATTGCCCTGAAGCAGCAGGAGTCAAGAAACAGTATATTGAAATGAAGATGGCACCAGAGAAATTTTTCTCTAAGTACCCAGCTCTCACATCCACAAACATGCAGGTATGTCTAAAGCTCTTGGACAATTGACTGATGAACAGTAGTTATTGTGTTCAAAATCTAGCAAAGGACGAACTCTAGCAAAGGACGAACTCTAGCAAAGGACGAACTCTAGCAAAGGACGAACTCTAGCCAAGGACGAACTCTAGCAAAGGATGAACTCCAGCAAATGCGAGTACGACTTCATGTGCACATACGTGCAGTTTCTACCTTTATAGACAACAGACATTAGCCCAGAAGAGAATGCTAAAATCCTGCTGATTAACCAATAGACTTCAGTCAGAGATACACCCTTTTTTGAGAAAAGATCGAACCAGGAGAGTTCCGAGGTGGCAACGTTGGAGAGTGCGACACCGGGAAGATGGACAAGCAGTAAGAGGGAAAGAGAGATAGAGCCTGCAAAGACTGGCGAGAAAGCAGAGAATGGCAAACCAGCCCGCGAGATTTCCTTGTCCATCAGTGCCATTTTCGTATCGTTTATTATCCCTCCAAGTGGACAATTCTATTGAGTATATCTCTTATATATTTCTGTTATGTATTATTTTTCTCCAATTCCTTTTGTAAGCATTTTCCTTGTCATGTTATCATTGTTATATTTGACTGCCTGTTGTCAGCACCAGTGTCTTTTAAAAAGGGTCATATCGTTTTTGTATCATAACTATCTTGTGAATTACAACATACAACCCCCATCTCTGTATACAGTACACAGTAATTACCACTTGCTATGACAGCATTTCCAATCAGATGAAGCCTTATGCATAAAAACATTAATTAAAAATAATACACCCATCAACTGCAAAACAACCATTGTTGACAATACGAACCTACCCCTGGCTCTCCAGATGCAAAATGGGATGTTCGTAGGTTACGGTACATATGATATAACCATCATATCAACCTCAATTATTGGAAAACCAGTTATTGTATCTTATAGAAAGGGTAAATATCCTGAAATATTTAAGAGTACTCGAGTTGATCTTCTAATTTTACATAACAATACATATTCCGTTAAAGCCATGTCACACGAGCCAAGCTTATCTCACACTTTCTCTGAAAGAATGTACCACGCAAGAAATAGTAAGATTTGGGGTGCAAAATGTGCGATTTTCTTACAAGAAGTTGTATGAGAAGACGTTTAGAGCGCATCCCATTTTCCTATGAGAGTTTTCTTATGATTAATCTGAATCAAGTATGGTGAAAAACATAAGAAAGCTATGACATGGAAAAAGAAGAACAAGAAGCGTAGCTTCGACCCTTTTCCGAATACCTGTAGGTGTCTCCAGTGGTCGCGCCTGCAGCGATCCTATCGGTCAACTGGTATGATGAAAATACCCCTTCCCCACTACTTATTCAACCCATCCCACTATCCTAGTCTCTTGGTAACCATTGGAAACCACATGCTACTTGAGTTGTGCGATTTTTAGAACGGAGTTTACTGTGCTTTCCTTTTCATGTGTGCTGTAAAACCGTTCAATTTAAACATGGCACGGAAAAATTATTGTGCAGCATATTGGTGCAGCAACTTTAATGGTTGCAGGATAGATAAGAAGATATCTTTTTTCGGATTCCCGAAGGATATTTCCAGGTAAGTTTAAAAAAGGTGTAGTACATAACACGGAATACTGGAGGTAAGTTGTGAATTATGTGTTTATTTTTAGTTCTGGTACCTAATTTTGCTTTATATTTTAGGGCAAAAGAATGGGAAAAATTTTGCCTGAGGGAAGATTTGCACATGAGAGATATCAATTGCTTCAAAAAATATAAGGTCTGCAGTGATCATTTTACTGACGAAGATTTCTACAGCAGATTACCTCGGTCTCTTCTAAAAGCTAATGCCGTTCCTAGTGTCTTTGAAGGTAGGAGAACAAATTTCAGTATTATCTATCAACTATTATATATTGTCGCTTTTTATCTATTAACACTAGAACGTCCAAGGCCGTCAATTTGATGGTTTTTGAAATTTCGTTCGCTATAATTTTGGTCGTGTTCATCACAGGATACTTTCCTCTCTTGACTTTTCATGATGTTTGGTGTTGTTTACGATCCTTAGGTTTTAAACTCCTACTTTAAACGGTTCTCGAGATATAACACGTTTTACCTAGAAGGCCCAGTGCCATCAATTTGATGGCTTAATGTTTTCCGTTTGCTCTCAGGAGACAACATCGCTCTACAATGTTGTTATCGCAATGATAGACTATTTAGACTCTCAGTCATTTTATGACAGCACTAAATACGGAGTGGACATTGTAGATCAGATGAGTAAGCAGTACTCTGTGAAGGTGGGTTCAAGGAGACGGCCAGTACATACGTTTTACAACATTCTCGACCTAGCAGGAATAAACGCGTGGGTAATCTACAAGGCTGTTACAGGGAAATCCACATCTAGAAAGTAATTCATCCAGGATCTCGCTGAAGAACTTAGAAAAGATTGCGTGAAAAAGCTACATCCTGCAGATGCGTCGCCCGTTGCACCGGAACCTGAAATTATACTTGCTGAGAGACTAACACGCCGCCAATGTCAAGTAGATAACAAATGTAACAAAAATAGAACCGCCATTCGTTGCGTTGAATGCCAAAGATTGGTTTGCGGTAAATGCAGCGGGAAAGTGAACCACGTGTGCGTTGAATGTCTGCAATGAGTGCAGTTCATAATAAAACCTCTCACAAAATAAAAAGTTTCTTAGTCTATAGGTAGGGTTTCAGTTTGAAGAGTGACATATATCTCAAGTAATTTCTATTAATGTTTATTCAGTCAAGACGACTATATTACGTGTTTTTTTATCCTCAGAATAACATCTGTACATTCATATTTTTCTTTACATGGAATTATCTGTTGCTGAATGCAACGCGTTATCAGGAATATTTGATTTATGAATATCTTTGAAAAGAAGAATAACTGATAAAAAGCAATAAAAAAGTTTGTTTCACCAATTTTGACTATTATTCTCCAACTCCCACAAACAAAGGCAGCACATTTTGTACTTTACAAGTATGCTTTTACACATTTCTGACCAGGTTGTACTTTGTATTTGTAAAATACAATAACATGAAGTTGATATAAAGACTACAGAGATACAATCTACCGATTACGAAATTAATTTTGTTCATTCGGATGAAAAGAGCGGCGGTAAAAATGAAACCGTCAAATTGACGGCTCCGGGCGTTCTAGGAGGTAAATAAAGTCCAGGCGTTTTAGTGTTGAATATTGACGCTTCTTACTTATGATATAAGATACAATCTATTATATGTAGAAGCTTATAGAATAGATATGATAGAAGGATACTAATATTTAGGCACTTCCAGAATTGCTACAGACTTGTAATTTTTTATGTTGGTAGGACTATGTGCAAAACCGACTGGAAAAATCGGAAATCTCAAAAAAGTTGAACAATGTGGCCGCTAAAAATTCTCAATTGTTTAAAAAAAATTTAAACCATTAGATAATATTTTACTTCCAGATGTGCTATAACTTTAAAATTTGGCATAAATGTGCGGCATTAGTACCCCACAACGGATATTCTTCAAATTGCAATATTTTAGGGATTGCTTTTATTATAATATTATTCTGCAAGGAAAGAATGAAAATCGTTGCAAAGATGAAAACTTTTGAATTAAAAAGTATTTCTAATAATAAAATATCTGAAAAATTCATACCTGTGTATTTAATCATATATGTTGTGTACCTCTATGGTACTGATTTCTCAGATCCTATTAACTTATGCAACTATAACTTATATTATTCAATTTTTTACAGATGAGCTTAGGATATCAGAGGCTGAGTTAAATCCCACCAAGGATCACTCAATTATCAACCTTGGTAAGTTTTAGAAATTTTTTTTTTTATGCTATTGCATGTGATTGTGCATCTTTTGTGAACTTATATACTGATTTTCACAAATCATATTAACTTAATCTTATTATTACCTTCAATTATTAATAGATGAGCTGAGGGATTCAGTCCATGATTCAGTGGCTGAGGTAAATCCCTCCAAGGATGATCACTCAATTAACAACCTTGGTAAGTTTTAGAAATGAAAGTTTTTATGCTATTGCATGTGATTGTGCATCTTTTGTGAACTTATATACTGATTTTCACAAATCTTATTAACTTAATCTTATTATTACCTTTTATTATTTATATATATATATATATATGAGCTGAGGGATTCAGAGGTTGAGGGAAATCCCTGCAATGCTTTAGATGAATTACTGGAAGCGGAGCCTGATTTAAGTTGCTCCCTTGTCCTTGGTAAGATTAATCAAATTTTAGCATTTGTTAAATATATAATTTTTAATTATGTTCAGCTGAAGTGAGTTGTTTTCCATGCTTGCCAAGGTAATCATTTTCATCTTTCTTTCAAATGAAGGTAATGGATGCATGTCCACTCCAAAAAAATCTATGGCAGGAGTCATCCTACACCAAGGACATTAAAAGGATGACAGCATATAGAAACCATATTTCATGGCTTCGCTCCAGGTTATTCAGGAAAAAATCATGAATGATGATGAACACCCAACTAAACAAATTTTAAATTTAGTGAAAACATCACAAAAGTACCTTTCAAAGCAGAGTCACCACCTGTTCATGACCCAACTCAAGTTAAGTCAAATAAATAAGTTTGGTAGAAGGTGGCCATCCAACATGACGGACATGCATTATCTTTGTACTACCATGGACCTCGATCATACAGGTTCCTACAGAAAACTTTACATCTTCCGTCAGTGAGGTCATTACTAAACTGGCAGAAGAAGGTTATTGTGAAGACAGGCATTGATAATAATGTCTTGGCAACACTGAAGGACAAGTCCACTAACCTTACAGATCCTGACTTAGCTGTTTCTTTAGTAATAGATGAAATAGCTATTAAGGAACACCTTTACTATGACTCTAGTGGTGAATCAATTGTTGGATTTTGTGTGAGTGAACACTTTCCAAAACCAAAATTGGGGAGTCGGTGTTTGTTGTCATGGTGAAGGGTATAAATAAAAAGTGGAAACAGTGTATTGGTTATTTGGTCATGCAGGAGAGTACCAGTGTAGATTTTTTTATAGACATTTTTTGCATGTTTAACCCTTTCACAACCGGAACGCCCGTAATTACGGCTGCTGTGATCGGCCGGAACGCCCGAAACCGCCTGAAAATGACTCTTTCGAAATTACCTCCGAAAACTCGGATTGGTCGACGTATCTCATTGAAATGTCTTGTTTCTAATGTTAACAAAAGAATAACGAAATCAACTAGATTGTTGGCATCCTTTTTGGAGTTTGCGTACGCGTGTTTTTTCGAAGTTTTTGATCAACATTTTTTCGGTTTTCTTCGCGAGTAAAGTCACCCCAAATGGCTGACGATGACTCAAATTATGCCAATTTGAATTGGAGTTTGAATTCTGACGATTCAAGCGATGAATTCTCGGGATTTGAAGTGGAAGACGATAGTTTCGGTGTAACTTCAGGCAATGCTCGACGGGGTGTGGAAGGCGAGTCAGACATCGAAGTGTCTGATTTTTCGGATTATGATAGTTTATCCGGAGATGAAACGCAAAATATTTTGTCTGATGACAAATATTCAGTAAATATATATATATATAAATATATATATATATATAAATATCCGTAAATATTCAGTGGAGCGAGTCTTTGGAGCCTGTACGAATTGAGGAATTTACCAAAATGTGTGGTCCAACTGTGGAGATGGATGCTAATGCTGAACCGATCGAATTCTTCCAGCTGCTTGTGAAACCAGAATTCCTCGAAACTGTGGTCCAGGAAACGAATAAGTATGCTGAATTTTGCCAAAAAACGGTGAAAGATAGTGATTGGATTCCAGCCAGTGCATCAGACCTTAATTCGTTCCTTGGAGTTAGTGTTATGATGGGAGTAAATGTGCTTCCAGAAGTGAATCATTATTGGAGCAATGACAATTCGTTAGGTAACGAATTCATAAAACGAATTATGTCCAGAAACAGGTACAAATCTTTGTTAAAATATTTGCACCTAAATGACTCCGAAAAGCAGCCCGATAAAACTGGTAGTTATGATAAACTATATAAAGTGCGTCCTCTCTTGTCCCACCTGTCAGAAACATTTCTGAATAATTTTGTTCCCCCATGTCATGTGAGTGTCGACGAGGGAATGGTCAAATTCAAAGGCAGGCTTAGTTTCATGCAATATATGCCAATGAAACCTGTGAAAAGGGGTATGAAAATTTGGATGTCAGCATGCCCTAAGACTGGATATTCATTTACTTTTAATGTTTACACTGGTAAAGTCGAGGCTAAAAGTGCAGAAGGGTTGGGGTATGACACAGTGATGAGACTAACAGAGACAATGAAAGGGGCATATCGTCATCTTTATTTTGACGATTTTTCAATAGCGTGAAGCTGCAAATGAACTTGTTGAGAGACAAAACGTATAGTTGTGGAACCATGAGGGCGAATACCCTGAGGTGGACGGGTTCGCCCAACCTTCAGTTCTACCCTTATTAGAACACTCGGGAGCACGTAAACACGATAGCAAATAACCATAATTAACTACAGACTCGAAGAATCAAGAATAAATCACGTATGAATGCTGAGAGAAAGGTAGGGAACGATAACTTTATTTAGTTCTGCAAGAAGCATCACTCCCAGCGTACTCAAAGGCATCAGCTGCCATTGTTTCTAATTGTAAGTAGAACCAGTACCTCACCACCACGCCTGGCGCCGGTGTAGGGTGACGTCATGCGTAAGATGACGATAACAACATCGAAGAAGAATGGTCCAGTGACGAAGAATTTCTTAGCTTTTAAAATGAATAAATACTGAATTAATTCTTTTCGTATCTAATTAATGCGTGTTTATAGAATTAGTTAATTAATTTTTACTATTATATACCTTACTTTTCGTAAAAATCACCAATAAAAATATGAGAATACCCGGGCAGTAATTACTGTGCCGAAATTGTGGAAATATGAGGACAAATGAAAATAGGAAGATTATGTACCCTCGTATAACATGCATCCTAATTTTTAACTCGAATATTTCCAAAAAAAGTGCATATTATACGCGGGTATTTACGGTAAGTGAGCCCCTTGGTTGGTAGTGCTTATAAATTTCAATGGAAAATTTTATCTGTTCACAGAACATTAATGTGTGTTATAAGACATATTTTTAATACAATATTCACATTCAAGTAAAATATTCGAGGATGCAAGGTTGAGGGCCCCCTTGGTCTTGGGCCCTTACGCGATCGCGTAACTTGCGTACCCATATTTACGCCACTGACTTTCTCAATAAGCATTATATAACCCAATTTGATGGTCGGGGTTTGCTGAATGGTTATAGTGGGTTACATTGGGGGTAGGGGTTCAAGCTTGCACTACATATATTTAGCGTAAGAATTTTTCGGATTTAAAAATAATTTCATTCGGAGGGTAAATATTGGGTTTGATTATTTTCCTTTGCATTTGGGTAAAAATCGGATATAAATAAGTTAAAGATTTTTCGAGGTTAAAAAATCAATCAATCAATCTTGGGTAATTTTTGGGTTTTGTTATTTTGTAATTCAGATAAAATGATTTTTAAATAAAAATCTAGTTTAAAAATTTAAAAGTTTTATTTAGCATTAATTTTTATGATTCACATAAAATAACATATTACTCCTTTCCAGAGTTTGCAAATGGGAAAATGAATGCTCAACATCACAGCTGTGGGTATACATAATAGTGTTAAGGCAAACTTACTTAATTCAGGGTATTCGACTCCAGCATTAAACCAAAACCTAATAATCGTTGTTTCGAGGTGTTGCCTCTAATAAATAGGCAGTAAGTTCGGATTTAATCTGCTCATCCACATCATCATATGTGCACAAATATTCGACGATAACACTTGTATCTGGGCCATGCATAGATTTTTTAAAAGGATCTAATACGGATGCCATTTTCCTGAAAGATTTAACTGATATATTAAGATTTATGTTTATTGTAGCAATCCATTGTGAAGAAAGAATTTCCGAAAATCCTTTTATCGCACTAGATAATGTTCTCAGAACAGCTGCATATGCACCTGTTACAAAGAGAATAAACAGACTGATCATGAACATCTCGGACTGCACTCAAGTGCTAAGGTGCCTACAAGCGCCAGAATAGAAATTCTGTGACCATATCTAAAAAAAATTGTTTCAAGGAAACTAATAATTTCGAGTTTTTTCAGGTTTTGTCCAAAATTTTTAAAAGGCAATCGGAGGGTATAAATCTGGTAAAACCCGAAAAATCCATACCATACATATATAGCACTCTTTCATGAAATCTTCTGACCCATAAAGAAATTATATAATCCGAAAAAATGTTTTGCTATGGTGCTTTTTACCCAGCCAATAATGCAATGAAATGGCCCTCTAGAGAAAAGTTTCAAAGAAAACCCCCAGAGTACTATTTCTCATATTCAGTTGTTCTATGATGAAGTTTATAGCAGTAAATAGAGTAAATGCTCTGTTGATTTCCCTTTCCTAAATCCATATTGGCAGCTTGACAGGATGTTACATTTATCTAGGAATTCCAGCAGTCTAGTGCAGAAAGCGTATTAAAATATTTTGGAGAATTGGGAGACAAGGGTTATAGGTCTATAGTTATTAATTAGGTTTTTATATCCCTTGTTTTCATAGGTGGGGATTACTTTAGAGCAGTGTTTCTCAAACTTTATTAGACCGTGGAGCACATCACGATATCCCCTAATTTAGGAGGAGCACCAGACCAAATCCTTCTATTATATAAAATCAAAACCCTCCCCTCCCCCTATAGGTTGACAAAATTAAATGGGAGCGAATGCGATGCAGCATATTTTTCATTCGCATTTTAAAATCACTTAGAATCCCTCTATGAATGCGGCACTTAAACCAAACGATGCCTGAAAGAATGTAAATTAATTTTCCGGCCATTGATTTTCAAATACGCGTCGAATCGTTCCGCAAATTTATTATTAAAAAGAAATTTTGGCTAAATTTTAGACGAAAAATTTTGTAGTCAAGGGTATCTGAATTGTTGCTGTAATTAAGTAAGGCACTGTATACATGCATATATTTTTTACATTTTACAGTGCATGAATATTACATTGTCATGAAAACGATCCACAAAATGAAATAAATAAGTTCTTACTTATTTTTACACAGATAATACCTGTAAATAAATTATGGAAAAATGTATTCCTCTGCACAGAAACCAGAGTGGCTTGATATCTAGTATCGTAATTAAATTATTATATAAAACAAATAAAAGATTGTAGCAAGTCCTTTAATTATAAAAGCAGAAAATACGACAAACTTAGAATTACGCACTAGGTAGATTAACATAAAGGTATTCCAACAAATAGAAATAATGAAAGAAAAATCCAAAATAGTAATTATTCTTAAAACTTGGTGTCGAAGCAAAATATTACCATAAAAATAAAGGAAACGTTAAAAAAATTTAACCTTACCAAAAACACAAAAAACGAATAAACAATATTATAATTACAGAGAATTCAAAACGTAACATTAAAATTTAGTAGAAAATTGATAATTTGATTTTTTAAACCGTACATGGTTTATCCATAGCTACTTAATGGGATATTTGGGCTTGCATGTTCGAACAGAGTACATCTATCCTTGGGCTAAGTTTGGATAGATATAGTCTTAATGTTGAAGTGATATACAAACGATTTCTCAGCTTGCTTTTTGTTTCAGTAACTACAGAAAAACCACTTTCACATAGAAAAGTCGATGAAAAAGGAAGAACTTTCAGAGCTTTTTCACTTAGCTGTGGAAATTCAGTGAAAGCTTTAATCCAAAAAGTTTCAAAAGGAAAATCCTTCTTTAAAAATTTTAATGTGCAATCTGAGGAAAGATCAGCTAGTAACTCTTCTTCTTCTAGTCATAAGTTATTTCCTTGATTATCATTAAATGGATCTAATACCCACAAAGAACCTACTCATGGATCTTTGTTTAAAGGAAAATATTTTTCAAATTTATCACTAAGTGTATCCAAGAGATTAACAATGATCAATTGAAGTTCTGCAAAATTAAACTTCATTGTATCTATCATTGACTTCATTCAGAAGCTCTGTTAATCCAAAAAAACATATCCAAGTAGTTGTATTTGGCACTGTTAACCCATAACTTTAATTTCTTTTTAAACCCTTCTATTTTACTATGCCTGTGAAAAACATTTTTCAATGGTCCTTGTAGTGATAAATTTAACTCATTCAAATTCTGAAAAATGTCTGCAAGATAACAAAGTTTCAAGTACCAATTAATATCCTTGTAGTACTTCACAAGATCTGAATTTTTCTCAGACAGAAAACACACTACTTCCTCTCTAAGTTCACACAATCTTTTTAACACTTGACCTTGGACAGCCAGCGAACTTCTGCATGCAATAATAGTGTGAAATGTGCAGACCCCATTTCATCGCATAGTATCCCAAACAATCGTCAGTTAAGTGCACTGGATTTTATTAAATTTACTGTTTAGATGGATATTGCAAACCCTTCATTTAACTCTGAGATTAACTTTTTAAATGCTAATAATTCTCGGTGAATAATACAATGTGTAATTTGAATTTTTGGCACTACTTCTTTATATTTTTCAACCAAACCTGCGTGTACACCTGTCATATATGCTGCACCGTCAGTACAAATCGAAACACAATTTAAAATATCGATATCTTTGCTGGAGAAATATTCAGATATTACCTTGAATATTTCGGACCCAGTTGAACGGAGTGGCAAGTAAAAGCTGTCCATGAATTCTTCTTCAATCACTTCACTGTCCCAATCAATATATCGAACGTACATAAATATTACAGCTTTGTTAGCAATACCTGTTGATTCATCCAATTGAAGAGCGAAGGTTCTAGCTTTTTTCACTTTCTCTAACAGTTGCTGATGAAGATCTTCATTCATCATTGCGATACGTCTCGCAATCGTATCGTTGGAGAGAGGAATTTGTCTAATTTTTTTGCAGCCTTCTCTCCCAAAATCGCCTTGCATGCATCTACTAAGCAAGGCATGATTAAACTTTCTCCTATGGTGAAAGGCTTTTTAGTTTTGGCGATTCGGAGTGAAATTAAGAACGATGCATTAAGCACTGAGTCAGTTACTTTGCATATGTTACTAATTAATCCCCTCGGACTTTTAAATTTATTTCCTCTTCTCTTAAAATACTCGACTGGCTTATTTTGATACTGCTGGTGTTTTTTATCAAGATGTCATTTTAATTTTGCTGGAAACATGGCGCTATTTGACAAAACCTCAGAACAAATAACACACTGTGGACTACTGCCTTGACATGTGAAACCGTATTTAATGTAATCAGGATCATACTTTCGATGTACTACCACGTAACGTGATAGACAAAAGTCTTTACACTTCGTTCTAATAAACAATTTAATATTATATTTCCAATAATTGGACTTTTCGCTTTAATTTTTTAAAAGGCTTGCGGAGCACCTGCTTCATGTTTGCGGAGCACCAGTGCTCCGCGGAGCACCGGTTGAGAAACACTGCTTTAGAGGTTTTTCAAGTTTCTGGGAAAATGCCTCGTTTTAAGGACTAGTTGATCAGAAACAAAAGTGGAGATATAATTGAATTTCCAAAAGCTTTAAATAGCTTACCTGGGATGCCATCTATTCCAGCAGAGTTCTTGAGACCAACTTTGGAAAGATAACTCCAACTCACTACAGGGTCAGAGGCACATAGAATCAGAATTTGAAAAGTTAGTCCTTATGAATGGATTATGTTGAGAAGGTGAGCAACCAGTAGCAGATGAGAAAGATAAATCAAGGAAGAATCTCTTGCGAGTATTAGCTAAAAGCAGAGAATCTGTAATTTCATCTGAATTGGTGTTTTTTATCACTGGTAAGGGCATCAATTTTGTGGAGCCAGTTACTTCATTAATAATTTTCCAGGCTGTCATGGTATGTTTGGGTGCACTCATAATTTCTGAGTCATTAAAGATTCTTTTACTAATTTTTATGAGATCTCTGTACTGCTTCTTGAGAGCAGAATATAACTTATTGGTTTGCTCATTACCATGATACTTATCATAGTAGAACAATCTTTTCATGTTGCAAGATCATACGAATTTTGGATGAGATCCAATTGCTTGTAGAATTTGGTTTTGGCTCACCTGGGACAAGTGGAAATGTAACATTGAAAAGATATAAAAATTTATTATAAAATAAGTTAAAGTTGTCATTAAGATAATTAGCATTATAAATCAAGCTTGAATACTTAGAAGATAAAAGAAAAGGAAGGAAGGAATTATTATTTCCTCTCCCAAATTTATCTGATAATGAATATGCATTATGTAAGCAATAGGAACTGTTTTTCCCATGCATACGCTTACCGAGTGTAGATTGCGTAATTTGTTTTTCTAAATATAATAATCCAAGGCATTATTTCAAAATGGAATAAAACTTATATCAAATAGTACTTCATTGTAATAGATTAAAAATAAAACTTTTTTGGGATTGGGATTCGATCCACAAAACAAGAATTGTCAGCTTCATAGTTTAGCACCTTAATCACTGGGCTAACCTGCTTAATCATATATAAATCCCCATGAAGGGCTTATAAGGGGTGCAGTAATTTTCAATAAACTTTGACCCCCAATTTCTTGCAAACTGGGGTCTATGGAGGCAAAAGCTGAGACACGTGTCTGCTTATTTTTATGCTTCTATCCACCAGTGAATGTTGGTCAAAGTTTGTGACATCAATGTCTGGTCCTCCCCTTGTGAGAATAACCTTCTGCTTCTTTTAGGCATGGTTTCTTATTGGAACCATTGATTTGGTGAAAATAATAAGAATTAAAATGAGATTGTTATAGAATTAAAGTATTAATTATTTAGATACGAATATTTTTGATATCCAGTTGAGTAACACAACAACTGAAAGAGTATAATCCAAAGCTTTTACTTAGAGTACAGAATCTTACCTTCCTTGCAATTATCCCAAAAGCATTAAATACGTTCCATAATAAATGTTGAACTCGCTTATACGATAATGACATTTACCAAAAAGGAATCCTACAACAAATTATAACAGAAGTATTCTTCGTGGGTAACCAAAACAATGTTGTCCAAAATAATTATCAAAATAAATAATAAAACTCAAAATAATTTCATATTGCAAATAGTTATAGACAAATATGTCAAGCAATCAATTCTGCTTCTTTATCATATTACCATTATAAAAGGTAATATGCGAATATACCTATATCTTAAAAAGTAAGTAACAAAACAAATATGAATGTAAAGAGTAAATACCAAAGTAAACAAATATGAATGTGTGTTGTCATGCATATCTTAATGGAGCTCAACAATAAATGAATCCTGTAATAAATGAAAATAATTATTTAAAGCTTTTACATAAAATATTTCAGTGTAAAAATGAGCGCATTTGGTCTTTATTTGCCAATTTCTTAATCATTTTATGTATTCTGTATATACACCAAATTTTGATTGGATAAGATTTGGACATTAGTACAATGCGCTAACGCAAATTGCGCAGTAACTATAAGGGTGGTATTCTATAAAAACTACAGGCATTTGACACTAAGTTATTTGTACATTCACACAAAGTTTGGTAAAAATCGGACAGACAGACAGACAGATGGCAGTTATTGTAGAACAGACAAACAGATAGACAAAAAATAAACATGGACTCAACAGGAGAGACCTCGCATTGCTTGGCCAATAATTGAGCTTCATATCAAAATTACAAGTTGGGAATACTGAGGTTATCCTGTGATCAGATAGATTTAAATCCAGAATGGTACCTTCATTTACTTTAATATTTGTGAAAGTGCTGTCAATGGTTGTAGAAGAATTGGGGGTTATTTTGATTGGCTCGAATACTGGTAGATTGATATTGCGGTAAAGAAATATATCGAGCATTTGCACTTTCAAGGTATTACGAGGATTGAAGTCAACAATAAAGTCCCCAGATGCAATAATATATTTGGAGAGCCTTGAAGTTATATGAATGGCATCTGTCAAATTATCTTTAAAAACACTGAAGTTACCATTAGGCATTTGTTACAAACATAAGGTGACGATATGGCAATTACCAATTACTAAATCTGTGAAACAGCATTCAAAATCTAATTCTACACAATGATTGCTGCCAGTTTTTAACTTGCCAAGCTACAGTCCATTTCTAAATAATGTTAATACACCACCATTTTTAGACACATTTCTGCAGAAGGAAGTGACAACTCCATAAGCAGGATAATTTTATAGACAAACTTCACTGTCTTTCAGCCAATGTCCAGTCATACACACAATGTCTGGGTTGGTTTCAGATAAGAATATCTTCATTTGATGTACGTGGCACTGGTACATTGACCATGATATCTTTTAGCACTTTAGAAAAATGGAATCAGTTGATAATCATCCCACTTGGCCAATTATCATACCTACTAAGCTCATTCATAAGGGAAAAGTTCACTCCAGTTTTGAAAGAGTTACTCTTATCACCCGAGTAAACTTTTTCACAAACGATATCGTTGGTTATGAATTTTGTTTTCATATAATTAAGAATACCATCACATTGAGATGTGTTACACGTTTTAGACGTCACTGTACACCACAAAAATTACCATTGTGCATGTCACAATTTTCACCGATAACTAAATAAGCAAGTACGCGATGGCGTCGATTCATGGAAAAGCCATCAGTATCAGGTGAGCTGTCATTCAAAGGAATGTCACTAGAACTTGAAGAGGATAGGGCATTATGACCTGATGATTTCTTGCTCAAATTGACATTATCACAAAATTTTGGGCTTGGAAATGCATGATTATTTTCCAAGGGAGATTCGCGGACACTTGGTTGGGAACTATTAGTAGTCTGAAATTTGGTCACTTCAGGAGAATTTTCCATATTATTTACATTAAACTGATGCGCTATGACCTTGGAATAATAACCACTTTTACTATTTTTAGGCTGCGAGTATAAGATGTGGAGTCTTTCAATAAACACATTTCGGCTTTTAATTCAGCCATCCAGTTTGCCGTATTGTAAATGTGTTTACTTCTAACATTCCAACAAAAATGTCACATCCAATTGGTGCTTTTATGACAGCTTTAAAACATAACTAGCTCAAGTTGGCACACTTAAAATGATGAATTTTTAAGCAAAAGCTGCAAGAAGTAACTTTTTCTTGCTATATCAATATCTAATTATAAACATCAAGAATCAATTGCTTATGATTGCATTACATTCACTCAATTGCAGCATTACACATGACCATGAAAACTGTAAAGAAACTATTGGGAAAGTATCCTGTGAGATTAAAAAAAACAACCAAAATGTTATAGAGAGAAAATTACAGGTCAAACAATCACAGATAACAAATTGATGAAACTGGATTTGACACGTAAATATATGTAACTAAAATGAATTTCTAAAATTCCACCATAGGATTTGAATGAATACAAATTTTTAGAAGGTAAAAATTTATATGTGAACTACACACCTTATGATAAGTTACAGCATAAATTTCGTTTTTTACAGTCATTTATAGATTCCAAATATTGTTTTGTATTTATAGTTTGTTTGTGATTCTCTCCTAAAACACTTTTTCTCCTTTCATACACATCTATAAAAAGACATCGAGCTTCCTTATGTTTCCCTTGGCAATAATACACAGATGCAATGTTGTGCATTGTTGTAAGTGTGCCGGGATTTTTTTCACCAAGAATATTTTTTCTCTTTTCCAACACATTCTCATACATACTCAATGCTTCATTATATTTTCCCTGATCTTCATAAATACTTCCTATTTGATTCATTGTTGTAAGTGTGTCAGGATTGTTTTCACCAAGAATAGTTTTTCTCTTTTCCAACACTTTCTCATACATACTTAGTGCTTTATCATATTTCCCTTGATTTTTATAAACATATGCTAGGTTGTGCATTGTTGCAAGTGTGCTGGGATTGTCTTCACCAAGAATATTTTTTCTCTTTTCCAACACATTCTCATACATACTCAATGCTTCATTATATTTTCCTTGATCATCATAAATACTTCCTATTTGATTCATTGTTGTAAGTGTGCTGGGATTGTCTTCACCAAGAATATTTTTTCTCTTTTCCAACACTTTCTCATACATACTTAATGCTTTATCATATTTCCCTTGATTTTTATAAACATATGCTATGTTGTGCATTGTTGCAAGTGTGCTGGGATTGTCTTCACCAAGAATATTTTTTCTCTTTTCCAACACATTCTCATACATACTCAATGCTTCATTATATTTTCCCTGATCATCATAAATACTTCCTATTTGATTCATTGTTGTAAGTGTGCTGGGATTGTCTTCACCAAGAATATTTTTTCTCTTTTCCAACACTTTCTCATACATACTTAATGCTTTATCATATTTCCCTTGATTTTTATAAACATATGCTATGTTGTGCATTGTTGCAAGTGTGCTGGGATTGTCTTCACCAAGAATATTTTTTCTCTTTTCCAGCACATTCTCATACATACTCAATGCTTCATTATATTTTCCCTGATCATCATAAATACTTCCTATTTGATTCATTGTTGTAAGTGTGCTGGGATTGTCTTCACCAAGAATATTTTTTCTCTTTTCCAACACTTTCTCATACATACTTAATGCTTTATCATATTTCCCTTGATTTTTATAAACATATGCTATGTTGTGCATTGTTGCAAGTGTGCTGGGATTGTCTTCACCAAGAATATTTTTTCTCTTTTCCAACACATTCTCATACATACTCAATGCTTCATTATATTTTCCCTGATCATCATAAATACTTCCTATTTGATTCATTGTTGTAAGTGTGCTGGGATTGTCTTCACCAAGAATAGTTTTTCTCTTTTCCAACACTTTCTCATACATACTTAGTGCTTTATCATATTTCCCTTGATTTTTATAAACATATGCTATGTTGTGCAATGTTGCAAGTGAGCTGGGATTATTTTCACCAATAATGCTCTTTTCTTTATCTAAAATATATTCAAACATACTCAGTGCTTCATCATATTTTCCTTGATTTTTATATACAAGTGCTATGTTGAACATTGTTATAAGTGTGCTGGGATTATTTACACCAATAATGCTCATTTCTTTATCTAAAATATTTTCAAACATAATCAGTGCTTCATCATATTTTCCTTGATTTTTATATACAAGTGCTATGTTGTGCAGTGTTGCAAGTGTGCTGGGATTGTCTTCACCAAGAATATTTTTTCTCTTTTCCAACACATTCTCATACATACTCAATGCTTCATTATATTTTCCCTGATCTTCATAAATACTTCCTATTTGATTCATTGTTGTAAGTGTGCTGGGATTATTTTCACCAATAATGCTCTTTTCTTTATCTAAAATATATTCAAACATACTCAGTGCTTCATCATATTTTCCTTGATTTTTATATACAAGTGCTATGTTGTGCATTGTTGTAAGTGTGCTGGGATTGTCTTCACCATGAAGATTTTTTCTCTTTTCCAGCACTTTCTCATACATACTCAATGCTTCATTATATTTTCCCTGATCTTCATAAATACTTCCTATTTGATTCATTGTTGTAAGCGTGCTGGGATTATTTTCACCAATAATGCTCTTTTTTTTATCAAAAATGTATTCTAACATACTCAGTGCTTCATTATATTTCCCTTGATTTTTATAAACATATGCTATGTTGTGCATTGTTGTAAGTGTGCTGGGATTGTCTTCACCAAGAATATTTTTTCTCTTTTCCAACACTTTCTCATACATACTCAATGCTTCATTATATTTTCCCTGATCTTCATAAATACTTCCTATTTGATTCATTGTTGTAAGCGTGCTGGGATTATTTTCACCAATAATGCTCTTTTCTTTATCAAAAATGTATTCTAACATACTCAGTGCTTCATTATATTTACCTTGATTTTTATAAACATATGCTATGTTGTGCATTGTTGTAAGTGTGCTGGGATTGTCTTCACCAAGAAGATTTTTTCTCTTTTCCAACACTTTCTCATACATACTTAATGCTTCATCATATTTTCCTTGATTTTCATAAACATCTGCTATGTTGTGCATTGTTGTAAGTGTGCCGGGATTGTTTCCACCAAGAATATTTTTTCTCTTTTCCAACACTTTCTCATACATACTCAGTGCTTTATCATATTCCCCTTGTTTTACATAAACATCTGCTATGTTGTGCATTGTTGCAAGTGTGTCAGAATTGTTTTCTCCAAGAATATTTTTTCTCATTTCCAACACATTGTCATACATACTCAGTGCTTCATTATATTTTCCCTGATCTACATAAACAAGTGCTATGTTTTGCATTATTGTAAGTGTGCTGGGATTGTTTTCACCTTGAATTTTCCTTCTCTTTTGTAACACACTCTCATACATACTCAGTGCATCTTTATATTGTCCTAGTTCTTTTGCTGCTCTTGAATGCTCCAACATTCCTTCTAGTATATCCTCTTCATTAATACCTTGTAATTGCCTCATTTTACTGAGAAACGTTTTTCCAAAATTATGGCATTCTTCATACCTGTATTTTTCATTCAGCATATTCATAACAGCCTTTGGCAAATTTGAATATTTCTTTACGATTTCCTCGTATTTGTTTGCATACTTCCACAATGACATTGTGTTCTCTATGTCCAATTCTTCAAAGACAGCCAAAGCTAAATCCAGTGTTGTTCTCTCCTCCTCCTCTGATAATCTCAACTTAGTGATCTTTTGTACTAATCGATGGAGTGATATTTTACCATCAGCAATGGTTATCATCGAGAATGAACACAACAGGCAAAGTCCTGACCAGATCAGGTCATCGCTTATGTTGCTGTAGCATTTAGTGATTTCTCTCCAATCTATTTTATCTGATGGAAAGTAGGATATTAGATTTAAGCTCTTGTGAGCAATATTCCCATTCTTACTCTTTCCAATGACTTCCAATGTCATGTCCCAGGTTCTTTGAGTTGTCAGCTCATAACTATCGACTTTGTGCGCAATCAATGATTCGCATTTTTTTTGGAAAAGATCGATGTAGGATTGAATGTTGAATGTTTCACAACGTTTCTTTTTTTCCTCATGCATGTTTTTTATATACGCAATGCTTTGTTGCAGAGCTAGAGGGTAATTTTGCAGCTCCTTAGCTAGAGCCTTCACTTGTTTTTCATCTGCTGCAAGATGATCCCCCAGAGACTCTGCAATCAAATGCATTGCATCTTCTTCTAACAATTCTTTAAGCTCAACAACTTTGATACTCCCCCATGACGTGAATCTGGAAGTCATTATTAAAATAAGATTGGATGTTGCTTTCGGCAAGAACTTGTTCAAATAGTCACCTTCCTCCAATTTATTGATGTTATCAAATACAATCACCGTATTTCTATGGTCTAACTGTACATATACCTCTTCCAAAATGGATTCAAGTTGTTTCTGCTTCCCATCTTCTCCCTCGCCTTTGACATTTAACTTTTCCGAAGCTAATCTCCTGAATGAATTTATCAGGCCCTCTTCGCTATCGCCAACAATCCACAATATGCAGTCGAATTTCCCCGAGTGTTCCTGGACGTACTTCTTTGCGAGTTGTGACTTCCCTATCCCCCCAAGGCCGGTGATCACAGCTCTCCCCCCTCCAAACTGAAGTGCTTCCTCCAATTCCCCCATTTCTCTCACCCTTCCGACAAAATTGGAAACTGAATGCTCGAAAGAGAAAGTCATCCTCCCGTATCTCATCCTGAGGTCTTTGATGAATTTCTCACAGTCTTTGCGTTCTAGATATACTCCTTTTGGATCCCTCAACCACGTGTTCAAATAGGTGTAAAGTACTGTGTACGCGGCCTCGGAATCGGAAATGAATTGGAAATGCTTCAGTTCGGAGAGGACCAATTGCTTTATCTCGCCTAAACCAGGCTGTTTAAAGGCAAAAGTCAGCTTCTGCAAATAGTCCTTCAAGTCTTCCTTCACTTCTTCAGGTATGTTATCTTTGTTTTCCAACAAATGGTTTGTCCATTGATGTCTCTCATTAAATTCCGGGCTGAAATAGTAAATATTTGTGTCGAACAATGCATCTTTATGCTTTTTTTCATTTAACATTCCCTTCATATGGAATATTTTGCCATCGGCGCTTTGAAATATATCTGATTCTTTGTATAACCCGTTCGTGAAGAGGATCAAGTCTTTAATAACCTCATTGGACTCAACCAGATCTACCTTAATCTTTCTATAAGAATTAAAGTAGGTCAGTAAGCCGAAGTCAGCACCCTTGCTTTTGGATAAGAATGCAGAGAGTGTTATAAGTTTTCTGGTGTCGCCCTTGTACTTTAACTGGATGAGTCGGTAGAGCCACTTTCCCGTTTCCTTGTCCAGGTACTTCAGCACAAGATCATCGAACTTTCCCGCTTTATCTACTTCCGTCCCTAGGCTGAATGAATCGTACAGCCTCAGGGACCTAAGCATTGTAAGCATGGACAATTCGAGATGGAAGGTGTACCCTTGTCCAGACACCTTACCTCCTCCAGCCACATAACGCTCTGCATTCTCGGAAGCTATTGACATCATTTTGCAGCCTTGAGAGGGAGGTTTCTCTACTGGGCAGGGGTACCAAACACGATCCAAGCCCAGTTGAGTCGCTGCAGTGCTGGAAGGAGGTCCGGACAGATAAGTGTCTGTCTGGTATGTTGTTCGGACTGTTGCTCACGGCCAGTCGAGCCTTTCTTACCTGCAGGGAATGGAATCAGAGGGTGGAGGGTTTAATAAGTCACAGATTAAACATTTGAAGTGAGTTTTCACCAAAAAATACATTTTTTTAAGGACTAGCCACCTTTTAAGAAAATCCAACTGGATTATCCTAACGAAATTTCAACCTAGAAAAATTCTTTAATATTTTTTTATTCTTTCCAAGGAAAATACTGAAGTAATGATCTGTTTCAATTATGTAAATACATTTAATTTTCTGTCAATCCCATGCAGGAAAATTTATTATACATGATTAATAAAGGAAAGTGAATACGATTATTTTCACTTAGAACACAAAACATTAGTAATTGAAAAGAAATGAATAATTTATGACGAAGTAATTAACGCAGGAATAAAGATGACATTACCGCTACTTTACAGATTTCAGATATGTTTAAAAATATTTTTCGATTTTTTGATTATTTACGATGGATCTTAAAATCAAACGATGAATCAAAATATTGCATATCTCGGCCATAATTTGTGTGCGTTTAATGAAAATCACTTCTAGTTTCAATTTGGCATCAGACTATCTTAGTACTTGCTTAAATTTGAAATTGTTACGACAGCATAAACAGTAGATGGCTGAAACCTTGAAAATGTAGATTTCTGTACTTTGATACTCATCATGTTCAGTTTTGAAATATACAAAATGTCGTATTGGTACCCATTGAAATATTCATATCTCCAAAGTTATTAAAGATGGAAATCGGACATTTTCACGTTTACGCCACTTACAAACATGGCTCTAGAGACAGGATATATTCCCTATAACAACATAAAATACCATATTTTCCCATCGATAATGCGCGCGTTATCTATACAAAAAAATTCCAAATCTGGTAAAAATTATCTTGAGCGTTATACAAAGGAAAAAATTAAATTTTGAAAAATGAGACTTTTTTCAAGGTTTATTAACGGCTGTTGTTATGAATCTTTGATTTCTATGTCCAAATGACAAAAACTGGCATAATACCTAACATAAAAAATTATTAGTATACAGGTAATGAAGTCCAAAACCACATTTTCTACATCGAATTTTATTATCTCGTATTTATATTTCAACTAGCATATAACCAGTGCTAACACAAGAATCGAAGAAATAGAGTTTCGCAGGATACTACTTCAATGATCAATTTTATAGCAACGAAATTTCACTTACCTTTCCTTCGGCAAAAACCACCGGAATTACATAACAATAGGATTTCAAGGTCTAACAACGTAATTAGTAGGCAAGGCAATAATCCATTAAAATGGCTATATTTCTCAAAATATGCGAATTAAGTGGTTTCAAAGTGTAGGATAAAAAAGAGGAAATGAATAAGAAACTTTATTTTGTATTCTTTAAAATGATTCAAATCCTAAGATCTTTTGTTAATTCTTTTTAATTTTATCTCAAAATGATTGAAAGACGGCACTTGGAAAAATTGAATTTTACGTGTTATCTTCCTAGAAGTCAAACCCCCCGATTTTTTTTTGTCTACCCCTTATGACTGGCTAAGAGCATTTACGTATCAATTTTCATGATATTCTTGCGATTCAAACTCATGGAAAGCGATTCTGAATGCATTTCTGATAGACCTAACATCTTCACACAATTACAGTATGATATCGAAACAAAGATATTGATTTACATTGCTTATTATTATTATGATTTTTGCAATCTTCGATTAAAATATAATGAGACAAAATTGACCCAAATGAGTAAAATTATAAATATTTATTGCATGCATTAAAATCAAATTACTCAAAACCATAAAAATCGTCACCTGATTTTCGTCGTAAATTCTTTTTGTTTTTCATGGCTAATTTTCTCAAGGGCAAATTTCAACAGTTAAACTACACATGTTTAAAAACCTGAAACTCCTAGTTCATTCCGCTATTTATTTGTTATAAACTCCACCGTAGCAAGTAGGATTATTCCGTTATTCATTTGTCCAAAGAACAACTTTTTTAAGTCAGGAGAAAAAAAACATGACCGCGCGTTATCTATACATTTTTATCCGTACTAAAAATTTCGAGGCCTGCGGTATGAAGTAGGTGCGCGTTATCGATGGGAAAATACGGTAATCTGATGTGGCCACCACATGACTTTCTCCATGCCTGTTATATTTCTACAAATTCCAAATAGGTTAAATGATAATGAATATTTTAAGGAACAATGAGAAAAAATTTCAAGACTTTACAAAGAACAGAAATAAACTAAAACTTAGCCTTCTGATATTGGATATAGCCCTGAATCTCCGACAATTAAGAAAAGAAATATTATTTAAAATACCCCCCTTTATAATAAAACGTGAATAACTCGATAAAATATGCAGATATAAACTTGAAATTTAGCAGAGATTATCTACTCGGATATGAGAATGTTGTGAAAAAGAGAGATTTACGAAAAATGTCCGGGGTTCGACTCCAGACGCTGATTTGCATTCCCCATTAGATTAGATTAGAGGGAAATGATATTCTGCAAACAACATTCGTTCCGTTAAATTCGAGAAGGAATACCACAAGAGCTGAAATAATATTCAAAAAGATTAAAAATAGTAATTATGAGCTAAATTCAATATTAATGAAATAGAAATGGTATGAAAATCTGAGGAACGTGCTGGAGGTTTAATAAACAAACCGAGCATGTATAAAATGTATAGAGTGAAGGATTGCGCGATAGGTTATGGGAGTTAGGTGGAAGGATGGAGTGGAGGACTTGAGGACGATTTGGGAAACTTTAAAAGGATCACAAAAATAATAATAAAATGCCAATTTTTCAGTCAGTTGGTCTGAGTGTAAAATTATATTAAAACGCGAATAACTCGATCAAGGATGTAGACAGAAAATTGAATTTTGGCAGAAATTTATACTATAATGAGTTAGTCAGAATTACTTTACTTATGGTTGACGTGGTAATTTAAGAAATAACTGCCCGTATGTGGCGTTATTTCGAGGGGGGAGGGATATATTGCACTTGATTCGAATGAAACTAATAAATTTTGATTTAATGGAACATTTTATGTGGAGTGAAAATTAAAAAGTATACGATTCACATTATAGTATGTTCAAGAGAGTCGAATCATATTGTTGGTCTCATATTAATGCTTAATAAATGCACCATTTTAGTGCTTTAATACGGATCAGGCTTTTATGCAATGGTATAATACATATACTGAACCTATTAAGTATATAGATGGTGGAAGGAAAAGGGAATAGAAATGACCAGAAATTGAGAGAAAGGAAGAGGAGTACAGAGAGTTTGCATAGAATTAATAGGATCTGCAGCACAAAAATAACAATAATAAATTATAATTCATCATAAAACATTTTATATATATATATATATTCCAAATGTTAAGATTTCATAAAACTAAATATAACGTTATTTCAAAGGATATCTTTAAATGATAATACAGAAAATATTTCGAACCGAATTTCTAATAGGATTGAAAAAATAACATTCCATGACTTTTATTTACATTTCTTTAAATAAAGCCTATTTTTGTGAATAAATTTCAAAACTACTCTAGTTAAAAGAAAATTGCGGTCTTTAAATATAGTTAAAACTCATTGCAGTTTGTGTAAGTATTTAGTTCACAGTAAGTTACTTCACATTTTTGCTTTGATGGTAAATTGACTGTTCATTAACATTTTATCCTGTTTTTACGAATAACAGTAAAACAATTCCAACAATAAGTTAAATTCTATAAGTTTGAAATAATTTATGATTCGCTCAAATATTTCAAGTTATTTTCTGTAGATTCTTCATATATTATAGCTCATAATTTCGATTTTACTCTTATTTTCAAAAAGTATTTGGACAAGAATTTGGTCTCACTGATAGTAATTTTTAAACAATATAACAAAATTAACTTTCGAAAACACTGATTTGATTGTGCATGAAAGCTAAACCAGATCATAGCAAATTTTACCGATTTTTCAAAATAATATAAAATATATTTGGGATAATTATATAATGATTTGATACTAGAAAGAGAGAAGGAGAGAGAGAGGAAGAAAGGAAGAAAGAAAGAAAGACAGAAAGAAAGAAAGAAAGAGAGAGAGAGAGAGAGTGAGAGACAAAATTAAATGTTCCATAAATTAAAAACAGTTTTGGAAATATAAGAATTCTATAACGTAATGTATTTCTTTGACATAAAATTTCTGTTAGCCCAAAACTATTTTTACTTTCTGAAATACTCAATTTTGTGAGTTTTATATCCATTGATAACTTTTCAGTGCATATATAAGTTAGTTTCATTAATATTTTATATCAATTTCATTTCTGCTTAATACTAAATTCACGCATACCCATCATATTTGCCGGGCAATTACCATAGAACAATAATAAAAGCTTACTTGTCTCTTTGTGGCTCCCTCTGTCACGCTATAAAAATGTGAATAACTCGATAATGAAACGAGATTCATATTTGATATTTGGCAGGAATGTTTGATTCACATATTGTAAGATGATGATCAAAATATATCTCAAATAAGTCCTATGTTTGACTCCAAGATAGGCATTTCCACTTCCCATATGATAACACGTAAAAATGTACTTTCTAATTTCTTATTCGGTTTGTCTATTCTTGCCTACATTTCGAAATTTCTCATGTTAAACTTTTAATTTGCGTATTTCGGGGAAATGTTGATGTTTTAACGGTATGTTGCCATGCCAACCAAATAAACTGTTAAACCTCAAAATCCTATTGTTATTTCAATCTGAGTATCGCAAGACCTACCTATCCTGATGCCGTGTTGAAAATCATCAAACAGTGAATTAGTATCAAGAAATTGCATCATGTTGCTAACGAGTATGTGTTCAAGAATCTTGCACGATATCGAATTTAAGGAAATCGGTCTGTCATTTTCTAGGTTCTCCTCGTCACCGCCCTCATTATTTGGGATACCGTGTGCTAACTTCCAGTCATTAGGGACCTCTTTGCGGGAAAGAGATTTCTCGAATATTATCCGAAGAAGAGGTGCTATTTCTTCGGCTAATTCTTTGAAAACACGAGCAGAAATTTCCTCATTGTCAGGGGCTTTGTTAGAACTGATGGAACTTAACTGCCTTGCTATTCCCACCTCACAAAATACTATATTGTCTATCAGGTCGTTCCTCATAGTGGATGCAAAAATGTCTGCATTGGTCGTTGATGGCTGTGATTGCTGTAAAAAAATGTTGACTTTCTTTACGCTATCATGAACTTAGTCATTACCTAGGGAAAGTACGGTAGGGCCTGTACCTTGGACCTCTCTCACATAGGATCAAAACGCTTTAGGGCTTTCCTTCATATAAATATTTAATACTATTTAATTCCCGAAGTTAGTAAAAGCCCTGTGCATAGCATTTCTCACTTTAGCACTGGAGTTCTTATACGTATGAACTTTAGCAGCTCTATACTCGTTGGATGCTGTAGACGGCATATTTTCACATGGCTTATTCTCCAACGCGTAAAAGCGAACTCCCAACTTGCTTAATGAATCAACCAGGGCAACGAACCAAAAACCGAAACTGAAAAAAACTGTTATTTTTCCTGAACCTGAACCTATACCGAAAACCGTTATTCATTTAGTTCCATTTTCTCGGTTCACATAAACAGTGGGAGCGAAAGAAGGATTTTTCCTTTTGCTTTAAAATGTCTTTTTTGAAAGCCTCACTTTTAAACACCAAATAAGGCAAAGGCTAATGGTTTTCTTGAGAATACATTCTCCTAAGTCATTGGAGAAATGCATATTTGTGATAATATCTATCAGATCAATGGTGGGCTTTTCCATGACATCTCAATACATAGAGAGAGGGTCAAGGATACGTCCTGCTTAAGTTTCCCAGAACACTGTTAAACAAGGCTAGTGGTACTTAGAAGACAGCCGTTAAATGTCTTGGTACCTCCCCCATGAGCTTACGCCATTGAGTGTTCCGGATAAAAATTTTTCTCGATTCTTAACTTGGATTTTGCTTAATGTTGAAGGTTATTGTCCCCATAGAGTTTCATCCCTTCTCCATATGCAATGAACCCTTATATTTTGGTGTTTCTTCTCTAAAACTAATCCAGGAAGGATCGCTCCGCAGTCATGCTTTTGAGATACTCTAACTTCAGTTAAATGTTACTGTGTGTACATATTTTTCATCTTAAGAAAATGCATGTAATTATATATCGTATGGTATTTATAATGTTCACATCAAAATTATTGTATTTGATAAAAATTCAAGTAGCTCTATGAATTACATTCTATATTCAAATGTGATTTCATATTGTTGTACCCGTCCAAGTAGGTGCATGAGTACTGTTGGAGTAAATTGATTATGATAATGAGAATATCTGTTAATGTTGGAATCTGGAATATTGGAGTTGTAAAATCAAATGAACGTTGACTTTTGAAAGAATAACAATGGTTTTATATCAAATTTAAGACTAAAAAATAAATAACATTTTAAATAGCTTTCATAAGTGCTAAAAAGGAAAAAGTTAAATTAGTTTAGAACAGTATTAGAGAGAGTCGTTAGAAAGGAGCCGTTTATAAAAAATGTTCGTAAGAAGGGAATTCATACAATGTTTTACTGTTCGCTACATGGTGGGAGGGGGCGATGTTACATGCAGGGATATATTATGGTCTTCTTTGACTTGCGATAGTGAAGACGTATTTGGCTTAAATAAAAAATAACAATAATTACTAAGGATAATTTTTGGACTTCTCTTGAAATATTCCCCAAAAAATTCAAAAGCGAAAAAGACAGGTTCGAACCGGTTCAATGGTGGTTGCTGGAGAGAAACTCGAACCGAACCGAAATTTTTTGTTTTGTGTGAACCGGAACGAAAACCGGAGCAAAAAATTTCAGTTGGATGCCCTGGCACTAGCGTTGCTCGTTATTGTCGACCTTCAATTTAATTGGAATGTACTCATCGATGCCCTCTAGCATTATATCATAGAACTAGCATAATTGCCCATCATGTATGACGTTTAGGCATGAATTAAGCATTATATCATTGAATAATGCCCATGACGACTCAGTGCTCGATCGTTCTCTCATATCACGGAAGCCAGGTAGTATTTCTCGAAGCTTTAAAGTCTGCCTAAGCAAATATATAACACTTTCTTAGGCTTAGGGTTCCTCTCTAATTTCAACTTACACTCTGCATATACGGCCTGATGATCACTAATCCCATCTTCAATGGTGACTTTGTTTATTCTTTCTGGGATGTTAGTTGCTAATAAATCTAATATGTTTCCCCGATCACTGTGGCTTTTTCACCAAGTGAAGGAGAGAATGCTTACAGAATGTTGCACCAGATTCGCGTTCTTTACCTCTAGATTCGAAACATAGGTTTTCCCAATCAATTGAGGGTAAGTCTCCACCAATTATAATGATTCCGTCTTGCTTAATCAACCTAAGCTTTGATAGTTGCTTCTTGAGATTTAAAATACGATCTACACCAGCATTGGGTGGAATGTAAAACGAGCATAAGACCACCTTTTTGGAGCCTTCTTTACCTACGCGGCACCAAACATTCTCGATATCCTCGTCACTTATCGGAATCTCACTGCCATCAAACTTATCGCTAACCGCTGTGAAAACCCCAATTCCCAATCTATTAGCGCGATCTTTCCCATAGACAGGTTAGTCTCTAACAAATATCTCCTGACTCAGAATCTCATCATAATAAATTAATGCAAATGTTGGAATTTTATCTCCACACAGAATGCTATGCTAATTAATGTAAAGTTGAAGTGTGTGTGTATCTCTTGCTAATCAGCCTCGGAAATATTAGAAGGACTCATAGAACTCACATTAACAGGAAAGCCACAAATTATAACAGCTCAGATCCGGGAAAGGTGTACTGCTCAGCTTACGATGGTCTGTAATGGAAAAAAGGAATGTTTTATTCATCATAATGATATTAAATAGGGTACTTTGTATTAATGGGGCTCCATCTCCGCAGTGCCTCTAGGTGAGAGATATGGAACTACGAGGCGCTGAAAGTGGAGAGTTTTGGTATTACATGGAACAGTACTCCCTTGGAACTGGGCTTGGCCAGAGAAGGGAAATTTAAACATGAATGGAGGTTTTACTCGGCCACAATGGGTTAGATAAGTTACTGGAAATGTTTTTGGTTCCTCCTCAAATTCACTGTGTTCCCTCCTCAGGTTGGGAAGCGTACATCTTAATACATCCCAGTCGGCCATGTAGCTTGCATTCCGTGTGTACGACTGGTATGTATTAAGATGAGCGCTTTCCAACTTGAGGGGGGAACACAGTGAACATGAGGAAAAAATACAAATCCACTAAATTACCCAGCCCGGTGGGATCGAGTAAAATTTTCCTTCATGTTCGAATTTTCCTTCCATGGCCCAGTCGAGTTCCAATGGAGTGCTGCTCCACGTAATTCCAAATCTCGCCACTTTCAGCACCTTCTAGTTCTATATTTCACCCCTAGAGGGGTGATGCGGAGGTGGAGCCCTGTTAATACCAAAGTACTTCAAATAGTTATAAAGATGTTTAATAGTCGTTATATTCACGGATATTTTTATAGATTGATTTGTTTCTTTGAAAATTATACTATAACGTCTTCACAAAAAAACTTTTCTGCATGGGAAATTCAACTCTTACATTCTCACATAATGTTCAGTTTTGTTTTTAAGTTGAATATTCATATATTTGAAGCACTAAATATTTCCAAAAGTTATTATGAAATACATTTTAAAAATTTATCTTTAAAAATTTAACGTTCATCGGTGTAACCATGGATCTTCTAAATGTCAACAACGGATGCAAATAAAATTGTAACTTATGTCTAACACCATAAGTAAGCTTCGTTCGACAACAATCGTATCATATATCGATTCATTCCATTGAAAGCAAATGATAGCTATAATCATTAAAATGTATTTGTTTCAAATTTCGAATTACATATAAATTTGTTTTGCTTCTACTACAAAATTCACATCAATTTGTATTTATTGATGCAATGATTATTCTCTGTTTTTCAGTTTATCAATTATATTCAAGAATATTTTTAGAATGACAAATCTTCGGCAATCTAGAGAAAAGAATCGTGATATGATCACTGCACAACACAGAACGTTATCATTTGCGTCGTCGAGAAATTTTATATAGATCGAGACAATATTAACCAGGCAGTACTCGCGCGGGGTGCTGTGGACACCCCAGGCTACGGTTTATGGCGGAATTCCTTCCACCTTATATTTCATGACCCCTCCTTTTCAGTAGCTGGAATGACACACGTTTGGAACCCATTCTGCTAAAATATTTCAGTTTTCTGTGGAAATCCTTAAGTTAAACGTAAATATTACAACTTTACTCAAATGAAGTGTGTTTGAAATAATTTGTGATTGCTTGATCAATTAAAACTGGTTAGAAAATAAATCGTCAAGTGAAAATTTAACATTTCCCCGGAATAATTTTGATATATCGATTTGCGGTACTATTTATTAATACTAAAATTACGTAAATGCGTTTATTAATGCTTCGGGGAGGCAAGGGACTTTTAGTAGGGAGAGAGCTCTTAGTGGGTTCTATTTCGTGGTGTGAGTTCGTTCAAACAATATCGTTTATTTTCAAACACTCCACTGCACGTAACGCATCTATTTGTGTTACACTATGAATTTTCCTAACTTGCTTTAATGTTTAGTTTAAAGAATTAATTGTACGTCACTCACCTGTCACTCTCGGCAATTGAAGACATCTGACCGTACTCGGATGATGGTTTGTCTGGTTCGAGATGTCTCCTTGGCCTTTGCACCTTTAAATTAATAAAAAAACTCAGTTTTACGGTAATATACGTACATATTTTAAATAATAATAGGGATTATAAATTTCCGTCGCATCCATCCACAAACTCAAGAAATTTCCAAATTGTGTGAAATTAAAACAATACATTGGGTTCATAAAATATTGCGAAGGAAAGGAAAACACGGAAATTTTCAATTATTGATCGATATTGTGTCAATGAAGTCAGATAAAGAAATAAAAATCCGATGTGGCCACCACATGACTTTCTCCATATCTGTAATATTTCTATAAATTCCAAATAGGATACATAATAATACATACGAGTATTTTAAGAAACTGCGAGAAAATTTTAGATTTTATAAAGAACAGAAATAAACTCAAACCATAGCCTTCTAATATTTGATATAGCCACAAAGCTCCAACAATTAAGTAAAGAAAAAGAAGCGTTACTAAGACGTAACTAAGCGTCAATTGTTAACTATAGTCGTCGGTAGGTGACGTGGTGGTGGCAGCTAAAAATATAAGATCTCTTAAACAATGCATTATATGGAAAAATGTTTCACATATAGGTTGTACAAAATTAAATTTCCTACAACTTTTATTCCGATACATTTATCAAATATCAAAGCAAATATTTCAAAATAACTGATAAGTGACAACAGTAAACATCCACTTCCGGTCGACCGATTTTTACCAAAACCTAGCAAGTTCTTGTGACTTTTATAAAAATGTTAAATATAAAATTTCACGTTGACCTGATTAATGGTTTTTGAGTTAGAGCACCCATAAAAAGCCATCACATACACACTAACACACGCAGAAATCATCGAGAAAATGGTCAAGACGTGTTCAGGGGACCTCAAAACGTGTATTTACGTTAAAATCTCGAAATCGATTTTTTTCATGAATACAATACTTTCCCCTATACTACGTATATGGAGAAAGTAAAAATTGCTGAATTTTTGAGGGCATTTGAAAATATTTTTTGCAACAGCTGAAATAATGTTTAATTCTTGACATAAAAGGAGAAAATAAAATTTACACAAATTTATTTTAATCATGTATTATTTGCACTAAAATGTAAAAGAACATCTAAAATTTGCATAATTTTATATTTTAGGAAATAGTTTTGCGCAAATAAAAGGTGTTGGAGTAATGGTTAACAAATAAATCTTCGCTAACATTTCTTTGACACGTTATCTTTTTTATGCCCAAAATATTCTTACTTTTTGGAACAGTCAATTACTTGGTGTTTCTATTTATTTGTTACTTTTAATAATTCATTAATTTTATTTTAACTTAACTCGTGCATACCCGTCATATTTAAGCGGCAAATACGGTATTATAATTAAAATTTCGGATTAAAGTTTCCCGAATATCCGATACGTCTACATGTTACCCTGCAATTCACCTAATTGGTGGGTGGCAGGGGGTGAAATCACCAAAACCTACCTAAAGATTGTCTCTCGAACGTTGACATTTATTATAGCGATCTCGCATTGTCCTCGGAAAGAACGAGCCTAGATAACGCTCCGCCATACAATCGATCTCAGGTGTCTTATCGTCACGGTCGTTTCTACATATGTACTATGTAGTACCTATGTACTCACCGTCGTCCGTGGGTATGACGAAGGCGTAGGAGAGAGTGTCGGAGTGCCTGCTACGACCGAGGTGATGTAACAGAAGAGTTACCGGTTTCTTCCGTTTTGTCCACTACCGACTCTTAAAGGTCTCTTAGTGGAGGTCAGTATCTGCTTGGTTTCCGATCGTCCTTCCTAAGGCAGGCGCCCGTTGCCTATACTATCCTCCGAAGCTTGGGAGGGGGAAGATCGTCTGATTCCTCCGTAGCAGCCCGTACTCGGCGATGCCGATCCCACGGCATGGCCTTCTGCTCTCCGATGGCCTGAAGCTCCGTCGACTCCTTCAACTGCAGGTCAGCGAAGAACTTCACTGCTTTCTTCCGCAGCCAGTCCGTGATGGGCTCGGACTCCGTTAGAAGATATAAGGCCACATTGGGAATTCTTACTCCCAGGGCCAAGATGCAGCTGGGAGAGGATCGCTCGGCAACCGCAAGTCCGCTCTTCCCAGCTGACGACAGCCTTCCACTTCACGCTGGCGAGGCGTAGGTGAGGGCACTGAAGATGACGGCTCGGCACAAGTGCAGCTTCCTCCGGAGAGGAATATGCTGCGAGCGGAGAAGTGGCGAAAGTGCTATCCGAGATCCGATAGCGTGGTGTGCTGCCCGAGACAGAGGGAGGGAGAATGAGGGGGTGAGAGAGAGGGGGGGGGGGAGAATGAGGGAGGGAGAGAGAGGGCGAACTGGGAAGAGGGAAGGGTAGGGGGCATATGGCGTAGTATATATAGTGATGACGAACGTATAACGCGCGTGCGATGGATGGCACGCGGAAAGATTTTGGTTGGCATGCCACAAAATGGAATAAGAAATAATATATGCGAATCGCTAATACAGCGACATTAAAAAAGGACCTTAGAAATCTAATGAATATAGGTATTGAAACGATGCGAAGGAGAAACCTCTTTTACGAGAGGTACCAACGGTTATATGAATTTGGGAGAAATGTTTTATTAAAAATATGAAAGTGACATTTTTTATTCTATAAATATGCAATATATAACGTTCGGATGATTTTTAACAACAAAAGTGTGAACAATGATGCGCAATTTGCCCAAATAATTCGATGGAAAACGAAAAGACTTTTTCTTACTTTGTTTTCGATATATCATTTGAATTATATATTATATATTTTTTCCTGTATGAGAAAAGACTTACTATATGCTATATTCTACGAATAGACACACACAAGATTGTTTATGATACTGGCACGCGAAGAGGAAAATTTTCCCTTATTGAATTACTTATGGTCACGCGAGATATAAAAGGTTCGCCATCACTGGCTTAGTATCTGACACGTACCACAATATCTAGACATTTGTGAATAGCTAAACTGTCAAAATTCTATTCTTTCGGCTATCAACTACTAAAAAGCCATATTTATCTCTCATATCTGATATCCCTTCCCCTCCCTTCCCCATCCCTTCCCCTCCCTTCCCCCTCCATTCCCCCTCCCTTCCCCCTCCCTTCCCACTCCCTTCCCTTCATTTCTATTTCGTCCGTTAGTTTTTTTTCGTGAGACTTGAGATAAACAACCGCCGTGCCTCGATATCTCAAGGCTAACATCCGTTTTTGAGTGTCCTCTGATTTCCCCTTCAAGAGGCCCAACGCTTTCCTACGGTTCGATTCGCTCCTATATTACTTTCAGACTGATTTGAGATAAAATTATAAATTCAAATGTCGTGTATACCTCGAGAAAGGGTGGAAGAGAAAGGGGGAGAGACAGACACAAACAGAGAGAGAAAGTCAGAGACAGAGAGAGAGACAAAGAGAGAGAGATAGAGAGAGAGGGGAAGACAGACACACAGAGAGAAAGCCAGAGACAGAGAGAGTCAGACAGAGAGACAGTGAGAGAGAGAGACAAAGAGCGAGAGAGACAGAGAGAGAGAGACAGAGAGAGAAAGAGATAGAGAGAGGAAGAGAAAGCCAAATCCAAATATTATATTTCTCTTTCTATTCGCAGTTTTAAGCAGCAATATTTTCTAATAAGATAAAAAAGAACTAGAATAGCAGATTCCAAAGTAGCTTTTCTCCATAAACAAAGTATAGAGAAAGTATCGTTTTCGTGAAAAATTCTAATGCGAGATTTCAACGGAAATGCGTGTTTTAAGGTTCCCTGAACATCTGTGTGTCTGTCGATCTGTATGTGATATGATTTTGTGGACGATCTAATAGAAAAAATTACACTCATATCAATACCAAATGTTATATTTATAAACAGTACTACATAATGAAGAGCTGATAAGGTTTTAGTAACAATCGCTTAAACGAAAGTGGTTGTTTACTCTAGTCATGTTTTGGCTTTATGTAAATAACTCTTTTAAATCTTGATAAATGTAAATATTGTTTATTATAAACTTTGTAGATAGTATTATTTTCTATAATCTTTGTTTGAAACTATTTTTCATAGAACGCATTGATAAGGAGATATACAATATAATTAAATATTTGCTTTAATATTTTTATATAATACTATATATTATACATATATATATATATATATATATATATAATAAATTTTAATATAATTAGTCGTAGGTTAGTTCTTTCTAATTTTAATCTCAAAAAGAATAAAAGCCTGCAAGTCAAATAGTCGTTTTTTACGTTTTTATCTTATGGGGAATGCAAATCATCGTCCGGAGTCGAACCCTGGACGTTTTTCGTAAAGTTCCTGCGTCACAGCATTTTCATATCCGAGTAGATTATCTCTGCCAAATCTCAAGTTTATATATGCATATTTCATCGAATTATTCGCGTTTTAAGAGCGTGACATGGACAAACCAACCAACTTTAAACTACATTTTATTTTCTTAATTGTTTGAGCTTCGTGGCGATATCAGAAGGCTACAGTTTTAGTTTATTTCTGTTCTTTGTAAAGTATTTAAATTTTTCTCGGTTTTCCTTAAAATATTTATTATCATTTAACCTATTTGGGATATTAAGAAATGTTGCAGTTATGGAGAAAGATATTTTAAAGAATCTTCAAGCAAATCTTCGACCACCTCTCTCTCCATGTTACGGAAAACATACCTCACCGCCGTTACGCAGCTGTGAAAAATTGATCTTTATCGCATATCGAGATTATATTTAACGTATTTACGCTTCGCTTTTATTACCGTAGTATAGTAATTTGATAATTTTAACCCCGAATAACTGCTGGCACACTCGGGTATTCCTGGATCTGTTATTTTTTGGTAAACCTCCGTCTCTGAGGAGGTCTTTCATGTTTACGTATTTCCGCGAGGAGGAAAGATGGTTCCCAGAAGCTGGCTGTGGCGTTTATTTATCCTCGTTGCCAGTGCCGGCCCAAGCTAAGAATGTGGAGGGTGCGGGAAAAAAATTTTGTGCTTTTTTCAAAATTCAATATTTTTAATATTTTTCATTAAAAAATTGGAAATACTGTTTGCAAATTCAAATGGCAGATAACAGCCATTGTACATTATAAAACAAATTATTTTACAAAACTAAACTTTAGGAAATATAACTTTTCGAGGTTTTAACCTGTCAGAATTTTCTATTAATTTGTCTATATTAATTTTTGTTGCTGTTTGATTCTCTATACTAATTATTGCAAGTTCATTCAGTCTTTTTGGTCCCATTGTGGAGCACAAATGTTTTTATCAACTTTAATTTTGAAAATGACCTTTTCCCACAGTAGCAGGTGAAGTTTATAGTATTAGGATGTGTAAGGTAATGAAGAGGTCATCGAAATTCCCGCAAACGGGGTAAACTTTTTCTATGCCTGCCGAATAGATCGGACCCCCCATAGAAAAAAGTCTATGTGCGACACTGCCTGGAGATAATACGTAAGTACCAAAGACTTGATTCCCACTTCCATTCTAAGGAAGCAAATCTATTGGTCGAGCTGTATTCGTCTTTTATAAATATGACATTTGTATTCCGTCGCAACAAGAGGCAAAGGACGAAACTGAAATCGCCTGAACTCAACTCACAGATGAACGAAGGCCATTAATATTAACAAGATGATCCAAACAGAACTTATATTGCCTACTTTTCATTTAATCGTTTATTTAATACTTATATTGGTTTTGATAGCTTTAAGGTCATTGCGGATATGTAGCTCTTTAAGTTCCCGAATTTCATTATTCACCGTTATAAAATAATACAAATACATACTAACGGAATATTAAATTGATCACGCGTATTTGTCCAGCAAAAATAACTACGTAATAGAATATACCGAATCCGAGACCAACAATAATAGTTATTGCTATGGCAACACTCTTGTAATGAGTGATAAAAACTGAAAAATCATCTAAATTTATGCGAAACTCCAAGAAATACAATCGATAAGTAAAGTTCTACGATAGAAATTAGAAATTTCATTCCTTTCCCCAGAGAATAGTACAAAACTCGCTCCGATAATACAATTCTAAGATATTTTAAAGAAGTGCAAGACAAAATTACCCTGCATGATGGATTTCAGATTTCCCATTTTAATCAAATGGGAGGGATAGTTCCTGGAATCGAACCCGAGACTTCACTCTTTGCAACAAAAACTATTCTCGAAAGCTCGGCCCATGTAGCAAGAGATTTCCTACAAGTTTCATGAAAAGCGGTCTATTGGTTCAAAGGTTAATAATGGGGGACGGACAGACAGACAGACACAACGACAAAACTATAAGCCTAGTTCCATTCTGGAATGTGAGCTAATAATGATATAATAGAAAATATCTTTTAATTGAAACGATATTTTATATAAATAAAATTCAACTCTGTATCTTCCACTATTTTTATATAACACGACCGATTTCGCTTTGATCGTAGCATCATCAGTATTCATAAACCTCCCAACACCTTCCTGATACTTTTTATCCATACTTCCTCTGCCTCTTTCCTCCTCTCTCTTTTCTGTGATGACGTCACTAGCATGCATCGCAGACGTGATCAGACAGCAAACGGCTTCAATGATAAGCACTTCCATGGGCGGTCTCATGAAATGGCGCGCGCCTCCCATGAGTAGGTAACCATTGTGAAGCTCCAAATTTTAATCTTGCGAATCTAACAACAATAAACTTCTGTCCCTTTGTTGCTCCCACTGTCACGCTATAATAATGCGAATAACCCGATAATGGAAAGAGATTCTTTTTGATATTTGGCAGGAATGATCGATTCACATATTGTAAGATGATGACCAAAAGAAATCTCGAAAAAAGTCCTAGGTTCGACTCCGAGGTAGGCAATTCCATTTCCCATATGATAACACGTAAAAATCGAATTTTTTACTTGCAGTCTTTTATTCTTAATGAGATCTAAATTACAAAGAAATCACCTATGATCTTCGGATCTAACCCATGTTAAAGATAAAACTATGAAGTTTCTTATTCTGTTCATCTTTTCCCGCATACAATTCGAAATTTCTCATGTTAAACGTGTAATTAGTATATTTTGGGGAAATCATGGCATTTAATTGGGATGTTTCCTTGCCAAACAATTACATTGTTAAACTTCAAAATCCTATTGTTTTTTCAATCCTTATGGGTGAAAGCGTGCTTTTTGAATGCTCTTACAGTTAGTACGAGAGAGAGGAGAGAGAAATTCTTTTCATAGCAACCAAAGTATACAACATTCGCTGCGTTGTTTACGAGAGGGAATACATTTCAATGTAGAACATTAATCATTCGCATATTAAAATTTGGTACTTGGGATCATTGTAGGAGTTCGAAACTTGAAACAACGAACGCCTAAAAGAACGAAAGTTTGTTTTCTTGCCAACTGAAATAAGTCAAGGCATATTTATGTTAATTTTTTATTCCACAAAATACTTTCCCGTTGAATTTCAACGGGCATATCCCTAGGGAATTTATAATACGCTTCTCGCCATACAAATCTTGAAATGCAATTCCTCACCCATCCTCGCTGTCACCCACCAATTCCCTTATATCTTGTAAATGTTTGTTCAAATTGAAAAAAATCTTAAATTATTTTGTAGAACTTGTAACGTAGAGTATTTAATTGCCCATGCATATTTATCGTAGGATTAGCCGTTATTAAGAAAATCGTAATTAGCTTTGAACGCGAAAAATTTCTCGCATAGCTACCTAATTGTTGTCAACGTAAATAATCTTAATGGTTGCAGAAGTAAATAAGATCTGCTATAATAAGAAAATACATTTTATTCCTATCGTGCGCATGACAGATTTTGTAAGCGGAAGGAAATGGATTCTCTACGGAGAAGAAAAGAACATAAACGTATTCAATTAAAGTGAGTTATGTTTTGAGTAATTTTTGATTGTTCGGTTGATTAAAACTGATTAGAAAATAAATCGCTAAATATAAATTGAATATTTCCCTGGATTCATTTCTAATATATCGTTTTGCAGTATTTAGTCATTAAAATGAGGTAATGTGTTTATTGATGCACCAACTAAGGGGGGGAGTAAATTTTTTTATAGACATAGATACAATTGGGTTGTGGTGTTTTGCTGTTTTACAGTGTGTGTTCGGTCAAATTATATCGTGTAGTTCCAAATATTCCATCGCACGAAACACGATACACTTCCCTAACTTGTTCCCTACACAGAAAACAAACATTTTCCTTGTGCAATTAACCAAATATGTAATTAATATCCAATTAAATTGTAATAACAGTAATTAATATGTGGTTAATATGCAAATACTGTAAATCCATGACAAAAAGGTAAAATGTAAGAAGTGACTATATAGTCTCAATTTCGTCCTTAATAAAGTCGTTAGTTAATCTGTCTTTCTCTCTCCTCTTTCTCTCCCTCCCTTTCTACTCCCCTTCTCTCTCTCCACCTTCTCTCCTCCCACTCCCATTCTCTCCCTTCCGTTATAAATGGATTCCTTACCTAACTCTACGAAGTCTCCTGATGTTTCCAAGGGCCAGATGGAGATATATTTATTTTTCCATAGAATTCCCGCTCTTCCTCTGCACTTCCCCTTTCCTCCAGTCTCAACACGCCTTCATTTGTTTGCCACAGCAAATTAACACCATCTACGTAAGTGACCATATTTCCTATTCTTAGATTTGCTGAAAATGGAAGACTCTCTCAAAGACGGATGTTTCCCCAAAAGAGATAACAGGAGATATACGATACGCGTTTTAAATGTGTTCCTAAAGTCGAGGCAGAGGCGTTCTTTCAGAATGATACCATAATTTTCACATAAAATATAAATGCTTTAGTGAGATTTATAAACAATGGGATACGATACATTAAAACTTGTGCGAAAGAAATATTGAAATCTGAATTACTGATTTACTTTCGTTCGGACGCAACCAATTTTAAGAAATCTGATGTGGCCACCCCATGACTTGCTCCATATCTGTAATATTTCTAAAAGTTCCCAATTGGTTATATAATAATAAATATTTTAAGAAAGCGAGAAAATTTTAGACTGGACAAAGAACAGAAATAAACTAAAACCATAACCTTCAGATATTGGATATAGCCACAAAACTCCAGCAATTAAGTAAAGAAGGAGCGTTACTAAGAGGTAACTAAACGTCAATTGTTAACAATAGTAGTCGGTAGGTGGCGTGGTGATGGCAGATAAAAATATAAGATATCTCTTAAACAATGCATTATATGGAAAAATGTTTCAAGCAAAGGTTATAGAAGAATAAACTTTCTATAACCTTTATTCCGGTACATTTTTACATATATCAAATATTAAAGCAAATATTTCAAAACAACGGATAAGTGACAACAGTAAACACCCACTTCCGGTTGACCGTTTTTACCACAAACTATTCAGTTCTTCTGAATTTTGTAAAAATGATAAATATAAAATTTCGCGGGGAGGTGTTTAATAGTTTTGGAGTTAGAGCACCTACAAAAGGCTATCACATACACACACATCGAGAAAATGGCCAAAACGAGTTCAGGGGACCTAAAAACGTGTATTTTCTTGAAATCTTGAAGTTGATTTTTTTCATGAACTCAAATATATAGAAAATATAGATATCGAAAATCACAAAAAATTTCTTTTAAGGGGTCTTCTTAACCCCAATGTTTCATTTTAATGCTTTTAGGGATCTGATATTATACGTTACCGTTGCAGTGATATAATGGCTTTAATGAAAATTAATGCCATCTTAACGAATTACAGTTGAACTCCCATAACATGAATCTCAAGGAATAAGTAATAATTATTCGAGTAATAGAAAATTAAATTATGGCAATATATTTTTAAATATCTTATAAATATTTTAGTGTGTGTGTAAGTATGAACGTTCTTTATACGTTTTTACACCGTTGAAGTTATCGAATTCAAAAGTTTCATGGGTCATCCTATGGACCAAAGCTGAAATCGACAGGTAAGTGCGGCATTTAACACAAAAACGACTACTTTAAAACCATTCCTTTCACTCCGCAACAGTGTCACGAGTTGTCCCTTGCGCTAAAATATTTCTCATTAGATAGTAACCCAGTCCAGTGAGCATCCGCTGTCAGTTGTCCACACAGTCCGCTGTGGTCTTCTGTCAGTTTTCCCACATATATTAAAGTTCATTTTTATTTTAGTTACGATATTTAATCAATATTAAATTATATTTTGTGTATCGTATTTTGTATATCGTGCATTATATATTATATATTTGTTAATAGAATGTGTTTGAGAAACGAAAGAGAGTGGTTGTTTCCATGGAAACTAAAATTTTTTATTTTTGAAATGAATGACTTATAACATAACATTTGTATCTGTATTGTCAAGTACGTAAAAATAAAAAAGATAAACTAGTAGTATTCATGCAGCAGTAAAGATTTTGATATTATGTGGATATTTTTGCTTATTCTTACCGGGTTGGGTAAGTTGGTTGAAGTGCTTTTCGTTCCTCCTCAAAGGAACATTTTATATTTTTACTGCCGTGCTGTGTATCTAGCTTCTCGCTTCTTGGCAAATCCCAAATCTTCATCTTGTTTTTTGAGTACGAATGTTTAAAAAAGAATTTAAAACATTTAAAATTGCATTGTTATATTGCAAAATAGATAAACATAATTCTCTTCATTGTTGAATTGAATATAATTAATGAGTTTATGCTTTAAATTCCTATTTCTATACGACTATAATAGGTCCTGCGAAAGCATCCTGGAGTTAATACGTGTGGACCAGGTTTTATCTTTATTTCTTCAGTTCATCTTCCTTTATCCCAATTTACTATCTCACTCGCTCTTCCTCTATCTCTTTCTCTTACCTGTTTCACTTTTCCTTCCTTTACCTCTCCCCTTCTCACCCTCCCACTTTTAAACTTCCTTTCCTCCCTCACTCTCCCCTACCTTCCCTTTCCCCTCGCTCCCCCTACCGCCCTCCCTTCCCCCACCCTTCTCCTTCCCTCCCTTCCCCCTTCTTTCTTCCTCATTTCCCACTACCTTCCCCCCCTTCTCCCCCACCTTCCCTCTCCAATCCCCCTCCCTTCGTCCATTCCTTCGCCTTATCGCCCTCCCGTTCCCCTCCCTTTCTCCCTCCCTTCCCACTCCCTTCTCCCCCCACCTTCCCCCTCCAATCCCCCGCCCTCCACCCACCCTTCCCTCCCCTCGTCCTTCCCTTTCCATCTCCTTCATTTCCCTTCCACTATATTCTATATTTTTTCCGTGCCTCAAAGTAAGACAGTTTCTCAAGCGTCTTAAGCTCCATAACCTTTTTTTCTTCTTTTAATCTTGGGCAGTCCCGAGAGAATGCCGGATGAGGACCTTCGCAGTTTGCACATGACACTGTTGCTCCGCATTCTGCTCCATCGTGCTTATCCCGATTACATCGGGGGCAGACTGCTTTGCCCTTGCAACGTGGAGCAGTGTGCCCAAACTTCTGGCACTGGAAACAGCGCATAGGGTTTGGTATATATGGCCAAACTGCACATGCCTCATATCCAATCATGACCTTCTCTGGTAGCTTCTCGAGGGAAAATGTGAGGACCATAGAGGTAGTGTTGACTACCTCACCGTTTCTCTTCGTCGTCTATCTCCTGCAGTCAATGACCCCCTGAGAGGCCATCTCCCGCTTACACTCCTCGATCTCTACATAAAGAAGGTCATAATTTGATATCACCCCTTGGCAGGTGTTGAGGGTTTTATTGGTCTCAACAGTTACCGGCATGTCTCCCAGCATTGAGATGTTTAAAATCTTTCTGCTTTGGGTCTCATTCATGGTGTTAATAAGAAGAGTACCATCCCTAAGTTTTTTTATGGATTCTAAAGATCCGGGCACCTGTACCAACAAAGACTTGTATATAAGGAAGGGAGACACTTTTGTGAAGGTCTCACCATCAGTGGAATACTTCATAATTAAGTACTTTGTACATTTCTTACCATTATCTCCCCTATCCGAGTCTGGACGGGATCTTTTTGGTGGTGGAGAAAGTTTTTCTGCCATCTAAAATAATTTGTAATCATCTCCTGGTCTCCCCACCCAGCACGGAGCCACAAATGGGACACCGCACCACAAACTGATGTGGACGCCAGGGCTAACCAGAGAGATATAGCACCTCCGACATGTTTGTCTGCTTCAGGTCAGATCTCCAGTGCATGGGGTCTCCAAACCCATACACTTTTGACCCCCCTACACAGACCCCCACTGCCTTGGCACTCGCCAACCAAAACGTCAAAACGTGACGGCAAGCCGATTAATCGGGTGTGGCTAGTACCCGACTCTCGTTTACAGTGAATTAGAGACCAAAGTGGTGTTTTGCTCCCTGTACCTCTCTTGGGCATCCGATACCCAGACAGGATCCAGGAAGCTCAACCACCAGGTACCTCTTCTCTCAGAAGCTCTGTTAATCCAAAAAACATATCCAAGCAGTTGTATTTGGCTCTGTTAACCCATAACTTTAATTTCTTTTTAAACCCTTCTATTTTACTATACATGTGAAAAACATATTTCAATGGTCCTTGTAGTGATAAATTTAACTCATTCAAATTCTGAAAAATGTCTGCAAGATAACAAAGTTTCAAGTACCAATTAATATCCTTGTAGTACTTCACAAGATCTGAATTTTTCTCAGACAGAAAACACACTACTTCCTCTCTAAGTTCACACAATCTTTTTAACACTTGACCTTGGACAGCCAGAGAACTTCTGCATGCAATAATAGTGTGGAATGTGCAGACCCCATTTCATCGCTTAGTATCCCAAACAATCGTCAGTTAAGTGCACTGGATTTTATTAAATTTACTGTTTAGATGGATATTGCAAACCCTTCATTTAACTCTGAGATTAACTTTTTAAATGCTAATAATTCTCGGTGAATAATTCAATGTGTAATTTGAATTTTTGGCACTACTTCTTTATATTTTTCAACCAATCCTGCGTGTACACCTGCCATATTTGCTGCACCGTCAGTACAAATCGAAACACAATTTAAAAAATCAATATCTTTGCTGGAGAAATATTCAGATATTACCTTGAATATTTCGGACCCAGTTGAGCAGAGTGGCAAGTAAAAGCTGTTCATGAATTCTTCTTCAATCACTTCACTGTCCCAATCAATATATCGAACGTACATAAATATTACAGCTTTGTTAGCAATATCTGTTGATTCATCCAATTGAAGAGCGAAGGTTCTAGCTTTTTTCACTTTCTCTAACAGTTGCTGATGAAGATCTTCATTCATCATTGCGATACGTCTCGCAATCGTATCGTTGGAGAGAGGAATTTGTCTAATTTTTTTGCAGCCTTCTCTCCCAAAATCGCCTTGCATGCATCTACTAAGCAAGGCATGATTAAACTTTCTCCTATGGTGAAAGGCTTTTTAGTTTTGGCGATTCGGAGTGAAATTAAGAACGATGCATTAAGCACTGAGTCAGTTACTTTGCATATGTTACTAATTAATCCCCTCGGACTTTTAAATTTATTTCCTCTTCTCTTAAAATACTCGACTGGCTTATTTTGATACTGCTGGTGTTTTTTATCAAGATGTCATTTTAATTTTGCTGGAAACATGGCGCTATTTGACAAAACCTCAGAACAAATAACACACTGTGGACTACTGCCTTGACATGTGAAACCGTATTTAATGTAATCAGGATCATACTTTCGATGTACTACCACGTAACGTGATAGACAAAAGTCTTTACACTTCGTTCTAATAAACAATTTAATATTATATTTCCAATAATTGGACTTTTCGCTTTAATTTTTTAAAAGGCTTGCGGAGCACCTGCTTCATGTTTGCGGAGCACCGGTTGAGAAACGCTGCTTTAGAGGTTTTTAAAGTTTCTGGGAAAATGCCTTGTTTTAAGGACTAGTTGATCAGAAACAAAAGTGGAGATATAATTGAATTTCCAAAAGCTTTAAATAGCTTACCTGGGATGCCATCTATTCCAGCAGAGTTCTTGAGACCAACTTTGGAAAGATAACTCCAACTCACTACAGGGTCAGAGGCACATAGAATCAGAATTTGAAAAGTTAGTCCTTATGAATGGATTATGTTGAGAAGGTGAGCAACCATCAGCAGATGAGAAAGATAAATCAAGGAAGAATCTCTTGCGAGTATTAGCTAAAAGCAGAGAATCTGTAATTTCATCTGAATTGGTGTTTTTTATCACTGGTAAGGGCATCAATTTTGTGGAGCCAGTCACTTCATTAATAATTTTCCTGGCTGTCTTGGTATGTTTGGGTGCACTCATAATTTTTGAGTCATTAAAGATTCTTTTACTAATTTTTATGAGATCTCTGTACTGCTTCTTGAGAGCAGAATATAACTTATTGGTTTGCTCATTACCATGATACTTATCATAGTAGAACAGTCTTTTCATGTTGCAAGAACATACGAATTTTGGATGAGATCCAATTGCTTGTAGAATTTGGTTTTGGCTCACCTGGGACAAGTGGAAATGTAACATTGAAAAGATATAAAAATTTATTATAAAATAAGTTAAAGTTGTCATTAAGATAATTAGCATTATAAATCAAGCTTGAATACTTAGAAGATAAAAGAAAAGGAAGGAAGGAATTATTATTTCCTCTCCAAAATTTATCTGATAATGAATATGCATTACATAAGCAATAGGAACTGTTTTTCCCATGCATACGCTTACCAAATGTAGATTGCGTAATTTGTTTTTCTAAATATAATAATCCAAGGCATTATTTCAAAATGGAATAAAACTTATATCAAATAGTACTTCATTGTAATAGATTAAAAATAAAACTTTTTTGGGATTGGGATTCAATCCACAAAACAAGAATTGTCAGCTTCATAGTTTAGCACCTTAACCACTGGGCTAACCTTCTTAATCATATATAAATCCCCATGAAGGGCTTATAAGGGGTGCAGTAATTTTCAATAAACTTTGACCCCCAATTTCTTGCAAACTGGGGTCTATGGAGGCAAAAGCTGAGACACGTGTCTGCTTATTTTTATGCTTCTATCCACCAGTGAATGTTGGTCAAAGTTTGTGACATCAATGTCTGGTCCTCCCCTTGTGAGAATAACCTTCTGCTTCTTTTAGGCATGGTTTCTTATTGGAACCATTGATTTGGTGAAAATAATAAGAATTAAAATGAGATTGTTATAGAATTAAAGTATTAATTATTTAGATACGAATATTTTTGATATCCAGTTGAGTAACACAACAACTGAAAGAGTATAATCCAAAGCTTTTACTTAGAGTACAGAATCTTACCTTCCTTGCAATTATCCCAAAAGCATTAAATACGTTCCATAATAAATGTTGAACTCGCTTATACGATAATGACATTTACCAAAAAGGAATCCTACAACAAATTATAACAGAAGTATTCTTCGTGGGTAACCAAAACAATGTTGTCCAAAATAATTATCAAAATAAATAATAAAACTCAAAATACTTTCATATTGCAAATAGTTATAGACAAATATGTCAAGCAATCAATTCTGCTTCTTTATCATATTACCATTATAAAAGGTAATATGCGAATATACCTATATCTTAAAAAGTAAGTAACAAAACAAATATGAATGTAAAGAGTAAATACCAAAGTAAACAAATATGAATGCGTGTTGTCATGCATATCTTAATGGAGCTCAACAATAAATGAATCCTGTAATAAATGAAAATAATTATTTAAACCTTTTACATAAAATATTTCAGTGTAAAAATGAGCGCATTTGGGTAATTTTAGTGGTTGGATTGTTATACAAAACTTGGAATCTGCAGCTCTTCGGGAAGTATCACTTGATTTTGCACAAACCAACAATATATTCAAAATATATAATATATTAATGGAACATTTACTTTTGTCTCTTTCTCCCTCTCTCCTTCTATTTCTTTATTCCTCTGTCTCTCATATTAAAGCATTCAAAGCATGCATTCCTTACGCATGAAGTATACTTATATAATTATTCTCAAGTGTCCGTCTGTCTGTCTGTCACGGTACTTTTGGACATTTCACAATTAAATTAAGAGCTGAAACTTTCACAATCGTTAAACCCCCATGAGATGGTCTCTAGAAAAATCAAACATCCCAGAAAAAGTCCCTGATTCTACTCCGGGAGACGATTATATTTTCCCATAAGTTTACATGAGATTTTCGATTTTTCAAGGAGCTAGATTGTTTTCTTTCATTCACCAAAATACGTAAATATAGACCTATTTTCTCCATTTTTGCTTTATTCAATGACTAAAACTATAAAATATCTTATTCTTGCAATGTTTGGATCAGGGGTTCCCAACCTTTATGTTAGCAAGGGCGCCTTTGACTTAAAAGCTCAAGCGGCAGGCACCAATATTTTTACCCTTCCTCCCCCTCCTCACTCAACACTTACAACTCAGCTCGTAGACTTATAATCTATTTTAAATATTGTTAGTAGGAACATTAATTTTACTCTTAAAACCATTTTTTATTAAACTTAAAAATACAAAGTATATAAAATATCAAAATTTCCATTTAACAATAAATCAAAATTAAATATGAGATTAATTTAAGACTTTACTTAAATAAGTTGTGATACTTGTTTTGACATAAACACGTGCATAGATACATTATATATACATTTTGTATTATAATATTACTGATTTTTAGATTAGTACGTTCTAAATTCTGTGGACGCTCAACACTATAAGTCAAAAGAGCTAAAAGTTTTAGGGAGGACACCTGAACAAACCTCAGCAGGCACCATCGCAAACCTTTGTGGGTGCCATGGAGCCTGCGGGAACCACGTTGGGAACCCCTGCTTTAGATGTTACACAGAAGAATTTGTCAGAAACATGCACTTCTGTTCGACATTTTATGATTTTTTCGTACTCTTTCCGAGTGTCGCCAAAGTGGCCAGCATTGTTGCCTCTGATTCAACCAGTGTCTATTAAGCCTTCAAATAGATGAAAGAATTGTGTTATTCACTTTGCGCTTTTTATGAAGCATTGAAATTATTGTTGTAGCAACATCAAACGTAATAGATTGCAATGTAAATATTTGCAGATAATAATCATTCAGTAAACTAAGTGTGGACTGAGGGCATTTTAAATGATTGACTAAAAGAAAAAAATCTCCTATTTTTCAATACTGTAATATTGCCTTTTTCGTATGTAAAATCATTATACTCTACGTATTTAATGTTTATTAATGCAAATAGGCCTACACATCAGTTTGAAATTTGATGATAAGGAGAATATGGGCTATTATTAATAAATGAAGTACAAAAAATGTGTTCGTAACAATTCATGAGTAAAAAATGAAATAAATGGTTGAATTAATTATATATGAAAAACATTGCATATACTAGAAGTTAATGGCAGTCAGTGTCTGATACTTGAGGAAACGTGATTGATTGTGAGTTTATATTTAATGAAGTGAGCAGTTATAATCATTGGAAATAAGGCAAAAATTTTTTCCTTTTGAATATACCGTGACATAAGACTAACATTGATCAACTGTGTGACATTGTGACAACGGCATTACTCTAATACAGCATTTCCCAAATCTGTGGAATTTCACCTATTTTCTGAAAAAAACATTCACTGCGTTGTGTATGGATATGCTTAATAATAACCCTCCTTGATTAAAAATAATTTACTTACCCTTTCATAATGAAATATGTTCCAGATTTTATTAATAAATTTAGTTTTGATTTGCCTATCAACCCAACCACCTACGTCAATGGTGACCTGGAAAATCAACCACCTCTTTTCTTTCCACTTTCTCTCTCTCTTTTCGTCTCTTCCATTCCTTTTTATAAGTATAAAATTCACATAATTGAGTTTTACAGAGAGTATAAATAATTTTAGGCGAATAGAAATTGTATGACAAAGAAATACATTACGCTATACAATTCTTATTTGCCCTAAATAATTAATAACAATTTATTTTGTTCAAACTTCAAACAAATGTTTATTTAAAAAATACCTCCAAAGTTATCATTTCCCTCCTAGTCAAAAATGCCTGGATTCAACACTGTTCCCAAGTTGAAACATGCAGACGAACAGATGGAGATGACCTTCCCTAGATGCATTCACTTTGTGTACTTAGTGCAAAGAACTCATAATAACGATAGCAAAATTTAAAGTTGTCATGAACATAACCTAACCCAATCCCAAGCAAAAACCCGTCAAAAGTGAACCCAACACTGCACATCTCAACAGTAACATTAACAAGTTAAAACGTCCAATGTTAGTTTCACTGCAAAGGAAGAGAAGAAACAGTGCTACTACCATATTAATAATAAATTTCAGGGCTCAAGCGTTGCAATTGATATTTATTCAACATATCCGCAGTGAATTTCGGTACAATGTATCCATATTGAGCAACATGGAACTTATTTCAGAGAATTTTAAACCAACAGGAAATGGGAGAATATATGGTAAAAACTTAAAAAAAATTTAGAGCCAGGAAAATTTGTACTTCATATGAAATTAGTTAACAAACATACTTTTAAAATCGAATTTACTAAAAAAAATATTTCCAATGATATCAACTGACCTTAGAGAAACTTTAGAAGACATAATTGGAAGCTCAGGCATCTAAATTACGAATCGAAGAACTGGACTGCATTATCAATTGTATCAGACATTATCAAGACAAAGGACAGCTGGATTCAACTCCTTCAGCCTGTGCATAAAATATTCCATGCATTAAATAACAAATAAAACCTTAAAATAGGAGCTATCAGCTTTCTCCTAATTATGAAAATCACTACAAAACTGCATGGGAAATACACAGAACTTCAAGTAAATTTATTGATTAAAGATATCATAATGTATGATTGATAATAAATAATGAAAATTTTTAGATTTGATAAAAACAACTTTATCGTACAAAATTTCATAACAAAAAATTTTGACATTTAAGCTAAAAATCTCAATTATTTATATTAATTACGAATACACTCGCGTTTTATGTCATTCAATAAAATGAAAAAAGATGGATTTTGTAGGAAAAATCAAAGTTCATCAAGCACAGTTGTAAGCCTTCAAATTTAAGCAAATTTTTTTAAATATAAACTTATTACTTTGAGTTCTTCAGCTAGTTACACAGCTGACGAAGATTGTCATTACAAATTAATATTTAAGTCGTATGTTAAAACGAATTACAGAAATACTGTACATAACTGAAAACGATAATACATCCTAGCTGGTGCTTACCTCGCATTCCAAACATTAAGTCTACTTCTTTACTAATATTCCTCTCCTTTCGACGAGCAAACATGATAAAACGTCTCGGCAAACTTGAATATAACAAATGTAGGTTTCGTTAGTATTTGAACTAAGTAATTACAGCGACATAGGAATTAACAAGTGATACAAAGTATAACGTTACAGAAATAATAAAGACACTTCATTATTACAGCCGTGTTATAGTGAAAATTTCAAACTTTGTTTACATACCATCAGCTTCATTTTGTGCTTAGAATACACTGTTCCTACATTCTGCTGTCACTTTATTTTCACTAATTAGTCACTTAAACGTTTTGTTTATACTAAGGTGACCAGATATTTTTTTCCAAAAGGGAGGACATCCGTTTTTTTACAAAATGTCAAGACAAAGGGAGGGAAAAGAAAGGAGAAAGGAAGGACACATTTCATGACAGAAAAACTGTTTATATGCTATCTTTCATATTTTTTCAAACAAACTAAAGGTTGTAAAAGAACATACATTACAATAGTCTCATGACATGAAGTTTTTTGTTTTAAAAAAATGCTGTAAGCTTTCAAGAAAAATAATAATTTTAGATACCATTTTTCACAGTGAAACACTAAAATTACATAATGACAAATCGTATTGAACGAATTTCAATTTCATAAGTTCAAAGGTGAATTGCACAAATTTTAAACGTAAGTGTTCATTAATTATGTGTGTTTTTTAATATTCGAGAAAAATAAACCCCAACACGGAAAAGTTTAAACGAAGTTCAAAAGCAATTAAAATTGAAAATAATAGATTCAATCCTACAAATTGTTATTTATTCTAAATTATATCCTGATTGCTTGAAAATTATTTTATATAAGCCAATATTTATTGAAAATATATTTAATCAAAATATATATTTACTGAAACATATCTTTTCTCCACAGGGTGAAATATGTAGTATGTTTTTAAAAATGAAGTCTTTTCATTCTAATAATGACATGATTGTTTTGTATTGAAATATTTGTCATTTCTGTAAATTTTTTTCAAAAAATCGTCATTTTTATTTAACATTTCTGAGAATCGCTCGCAGCTATAATCCATGTTAACTTTTATCATTATGATTAAGGTCAATGTTTCCAAAGAAAGACTGCTCTTTACACAGTCCCACACATCATTAATTATCGAGAATACACGCTCTACACTTGCATTTGTCCCAGGTAAACATAAAGCTATTTCAACCAATATCTTTAAATTAATAAAAGGAAGATATTCAGTTTTTTAAAAACTGAAATATTTCCTCCCATCTTTTGTAGACTTCTATTTTATTTTCAGACCATTCTGAAAACTTATTAGCTGAGCAGTGCTCATTTAGTCTCCGAACCTCATCAAACAGTATTGTCATCAATCTTTATGAGACACTTGATTTGCAAATTTCACCGATTCTACCACTTTTTCCCACTCGATCGATTTTCTTAATCAAGTCCACTGAAAAAAATTTATTCCATCCAGAAATTTTGTCCATTTGATCAAATAATCAAGGCAATTTCTATAAAATAGTTGAACCTCATCCGTGAATGCCCCTCTAACTGTTGGATTATTCTCTTCTAGTTTTTTCAATAAATTATCTGCATTTACTGGTCAACATTTCATATTTAATCTGGATTCCAATTGATCATTAAAACTGTGAAGAATTGACATTACTTCAGCTGCACATATTTTGTTCTTTTTAATTTGCTCTTTATTCGACTGAAACAATGTTGCCTTACTATGCATGATATGCAGAGTAATTTCATCTAATGGATTTTCAAAAAAATCTTTTAGAAGTTTGGGACATTTATTTAAACTTAAAAAATGTAAGCTTAATGGTTCAAATAATTGAGTAACACGCTCAATGGCAGGTGTTAAAGCCAACCACCTGGTTTTTGAGTAACCTAATAATTTCTTATGCTCAACTGAAGCGACCTCACAAAATTTAGTTTGCCTCTTTACTCTCACAGTGAAACGATGAAAATGTAAGTATATTTGTGGAAGGATTATTTCTATATCTATAGCCAGTTGACTTGAGAATACACAAATACACCAATTAAAAGAACGCGTGGCTTGAGTAAAAGGAAGGACAATAGCAGAGAAATGTTCAAAAAGGAGGACATGGAAGGACAAAAGGTTTAGGGAGGACAGCGATTGAAAAAGAAGGACTGTCCTTCCAAAAGGAGGACGTTTGGTCACCTTATTTATACACTACTATTCCGTATTTTTTATTTGCATTTTAACACACCGTCTAAATTTATCGCTTATGTTTTGTTTTATTGCCAACTTAAAATATTTTCATCACACTAACACTACCCGCTAGGTTGGCTGCATTTGTACCCTTAAAGATGCACACAACTTATGAGATGGATGATAATTGCAATTGCAAACGTTTTGAATGTTTTAATAACATATCTTTAAGTGAACGAAACTATTTAATCCAAAGTTTTAATAGTTTGGGAGTTAGGAACGCTCAGAAGTCTTATTTGTCTGGTTTTATTTCTTTGAATCCGGTTCAGCGAAGGCGTCCTAGGTTAGATGAAATAGATGCACGTCTGATTGATTTTTCATAATCGTACAAAGTTCGTATTTTAAGAGATCTGTCGTTCTTTTTGTTCAATGTACATGTTTCAGCCAGTTTTTTGTACTTACGATCAAACTGATGGGAATAAGGGGGCAGATGATGTAACATCCATGCTGCACCAATTTATTACAAACTTTCTAGGCCCTTCAGTTCAGGAACTTCATATTTTCTGCGACTCCTGCAGTGGGCAGAATAAGAACTTTACCATGATTAGATTTCTGCACTATGAAACAGTTAAAATAAAAAGGATTGAAGTTGTAACTCTCACATTCCCAATTAGACGACATTCCTATATGGAATGTGACAAAAATAAGGGGCAATTAATCAAAAGTGCTAGAGTAAAGCCTAGTCCCTTTGAGGTTGTTGCATGCACAAAGGAAACATTCAAGAAATGGGGGGAATTCCTTACATCAAAGTACAATAAGAAATTCCCAGCTGCAACTCGTCCAATTTTGCAGCTTATAATCTCACAGAGACATCCACAAACTGTTGAACGCCGAGATTCATACAACAGGGACGTAACTAGACTTTTATTCTTGGGGGGGCAAAGGAGGGCCAATGAAAATTGAGGGGGGGGGCCGGGTAATTTTCAGTATTTCCGAAATAAACGAGAGAATGGCGAAACTAATTAAATTTTAATTGCGGAATATATTTATTTTTCATGATGATTGAATAATTTTAGAATAACGAATCTTTTTCATTGAATAGTTCATGAAAAGATGATATATAAAGCAATAAATATGTTTTGCTTCATCTTAGGTATACATTACAGATTAATTACGGCTATGCATTTTGGATGAATATAAAGATCAATCAATGCTTAGGAAGCTTACGGTTTATTTGGAATTTGGTCTGATAATAGAATTAGATGGGGAAAGAAAATCAACACATTTTTGTATTCTATTTTCAAAGATCAGACATTTTCTTATCGAATTATAAAGAACGAAATTTTCATTACATTATGTGAGATTTATAAATTGTAAACTCTTGAATTTATTTTTTAAAACAACTTTATTACTTTAGAAAAAAGATTTTACATTTTTATTAAAGAAAGATAATATTAATTTTGTCATAATGACGAATTTTAATCTACTATAGAAATGAACACATTTCAATTGCATTAAGTACCTAATGCGAAATGTATTTTATTTTTTGTATTTTGTATTTTGTAAAATACACAGAGTCATTCCATCTTAATTACAAATCAATTACCAAATAATACAAACTTAGATTACATTTTTTTTATCACATTTAACATAAAGTTATGAAAGTAGACAAACATGTATGTTAAGCATTAATACATTATAAAAGATTAATATTAATAAATTATTAAAAATTAATACTATGAGAATACATTCATGCCTTGTACAAGAATTAAGACGAGCATTTTATTTTAATAATTGCATTCGTCTACCACCAGCTTTTTGTGCAAATCTTTCTACAACTTGATCTAAATCAATGGATTCGGTAAGCTCTTTTTCTATGTGCAATACAGCTAAATGTGAAAGACGATCATTGGCAGTTTTATTTCTTATGTAAGTCTTAAGTCGTCTTAACACGAAAACGATCTTTCGCACGCTGCAGTTGACATTGGTATTGTTACTGCTATTGCACATAATTTATAAACTTCATGAAAAGCTAATTTGAACTTCGTCAACATTTCTAGTAGTTGAAACAGATTTGTAATTTTAAGTTTGATTTCTAACTCATATCTTTTAATGGTTTTAAAATTTGTAAGTCTGCATTTAAATTATCAATGTCAATGCTATAATTTAAAGCAAAAGCTTTCAATTGTTCAAAATTTTAAAATTTCTCATGCATCGGATTTAAGCAACATATACCTTCTAATATTTCTGAATTGTTTGTGAATTTTGCGTGTAATTCCTCTACTATTTTATCTAACACAGGAATTTAAATTTGGGTACGAATTTTATCTTTCGTATTAACATTTCGTTGAAAATTATTTTCCTCTGTATTTACATAATTTGCATATTTAGTACAAAATTTGGAAATTCTATTAGAATTTTCATTATTTGGAATATTAATGTTATTATTATTTGCAATTTTTAGTGGTTCTTTGTAAATATGGTCAAAGTTCAAAACAGAGTTTTCGTCAGATCTCACGTTCAAGAAAAACGTCTCCAAAGACTGTATTAATATTAATGAATTCGTTAAATCTGAAGTGACGCCTTGCAAGAAATCGCTAACAGATTTGAGTTTTCCCAGTATTTCCGTAAACATACACAAGTTAAATACAAATTGAAAATCAATTGCATCAAGCAAACGATTGGCTTCTACTCTACGTGCTCCCGCTTCATTTGAAATTGCATTCAACAAGACTAATACGGCCTCAAAAGTATTTTTCATTTTCGAACATGCAGATGCCTGAGCTGTTCATCGGGTAAAACAAATTCTTTTTAGTTCCTGCAATTTGCTATTGGGGGTTAATATTCCTTTGTAGCTTTATAAATCGCGCATGTACAGCTGATCCTGAAAAAAAGACATACAATTCCTCCAGCACAGGAAAAAACACGTCTACATGTTTTACGTTTTTGCAAACATCGACGATCACGAGATTCAGCCTGTGATTGAAACAGTGTACATATATACAATGAGGTACTTCATCTCGAATTAATTTTTGTACTCCATTCAATCTACCGCTCATAACGCTTGCGCCATCGTATGTTTGTGAAACGCATTTAGATAAATCAATCTCGCAATTAGCAAATATTTCTTTAATATAAGAAATTAGTGCGCTTGCATTAAAGTACTCCGCTTGTTTATAGCCTAAAAATCGTTCAAATACTGTACCATCTAAAAAATATCTAACTACAACCGACAGTTGTTCACTCTTAGAAATGTCCTTTGATTCGTCTACCATAATGGAAAAATGCTCGACTTGGTTAATTTGATCCTTTATTTGTCGAATCACCAAATCCGACATTATTTTCAAAATTTCATTTTGAACTAAAGGACTAGTATATTTGGCATTTTTTGGACCATCAAGAATTTTTTTTTACTATATCGGAATGTTCAGATAGAATGTTTAAAATTTCTAGAAAATTTTTTCTATTTAAACTTTGGTCAAATTCATCATTTCCCCGCTGAGCTATATTTTGCATTGCTGTAAATCTTAATACCTGACAAATAATTCTTAAATATTGCCCATTTTCACTTACTTGGCTAGAATGAGCATGATTCAACAAGGAAGTTACAGATGCATTATTTTTTGACATTACCTTTTGCATATCCCATGATGTTTCACACTTTTTATGAGAATCACTATTGCCATGTTGCCAAAGTCCTGAGTCTTTTTCCATGGCTTTCTTCCAATTTCTGAATCCAACGGATACGAACGGCATGTTCGAATCAATAGAATTTGAAAATAAAAACGACATGGGAAGCAATATGCAGCATCATCTAACACACTGTATTCTAACCATGGAAATTTTTCATACCAAATAGGGTTGAAATTTCTCCAACGTGTTGCAAATTTCCGACTCGGAAAACACAACTTCGGCTGTTTAGAGCCGTCGGTCACAATTTGAGACATCTTGGTCCAGGACTTTCTTCAAGTTTTGGCTGTTTCGACACTATTGTACACACTATCTCTATCTTCGCAATCGGAATTAAGCATTAAATTCATTTTATCGAATTCACAATCTTGGAATTCACTTTCAGAATTTGAACTTGTTTCCTCACTTTCACTAATAATTGTTTCAAAGTCATCCTCTTCGATAATAGCCGTTTCTTTAGGATTTTCTACTTTGATCTTCTTATTCGCAGCTGTCCCAAAATAGTCCGATATATTAAACCTTTTGCTACTCATTTTGTTCAACTGCTCTGGGTCCCGTAAAAACGGAAATTTTAAACGATAATTTTTTCAAAATCGAAATCAGTGAAAAAAATCTATTAATCATAGAATTTAAAATAAATTATTAAATACATCCAAAATTATGTATTGTCAAGTATATAACTAATTTACTCGATTTACTGTAAAGTTAAGTTACAGGAAAAAGCTTATAAACTAGATCAGGGGCGGATCGGCAGCAAAAATCGGCCCGGGAAAACCTTCAGATCTCGGCCCACATTGCTGAGTGAAATATTTCCCTATATAAATTGTGGATAATTGAGTCTGAGACAACAATGCGGGACACCTTGGCAATGCTCGGAAAGAATACGAAAAATCCATAAAATTTCATAAAGGAATGCGTACTTCTAAAGATTTCGAACTCCTAGCATCTAAGCATTGCAAGTACGGAATAGTTTACAGTTTTAGCTGTAGGATAAAGCAAACTAGAAGAAAATTGGTCCATATTTACGTATTTTTATGAATGGATGGAAAGAGTTCTTGCACTTTAAAACATTTTAATCCAGTGTAAACTTTCATAAGAGCGTCACGCACAGAGGGGGATTATGCTTTCTATGTTGGGGCGATTGGTGGAAATTCATGTTTGTAAAAATTAATTTCTTAAAAATGAGTGATGGGACAAAACGGGAAAACACGTGTCTGCTTATTTTGGATAAATATTCATTTTGTACAAATTTCGTTAACTTCCGATTTCCAATTTTCGCGACTTTTCATCGTTAGACTAATTATAATTAAATTTTTCACATACCTGAACTTTTTCAAACTTAATAGACGTTGTGCTTGGAATACCTCTCCGGGCTCAATGTCACAAGTAGTCTTCAAACAATCAACCTTAATTAGGAATTAGAATTAAAATATAAATATTTCTGAATCTTCTGAACCACTATAAAATTCCATTACGATGAAGTATACGAACTTTCTAGCGATAACGATATTTTGCATCACTGAATTGAACAGACCTTAAATCCCGCTGTCCTTAACTCTTCAAATATGCCCGAGTGCACCAACCCCGGACTTCGACCGGACTTGGGCCTTCGTATTCTCATCTTCGGTGGGAAATTCAGGCTGAGCTCGGGCAGTTTCCCACGGATACAGTCCGATTTATTGTCTTCCGAAAAGGCCAGATGTATCTCGGCTTCACATTCATAAGGCAGAGTGGCGATCCACAGGATGTTTATAGTGGACAAAGCGAGTGAGTATCCACTCGAGAAATAAACAACGTCGAGAGCGGCGCCATCCGAAGGTAGATCTGAGCGTAGCACCCACGAAGCACAGAACTGATTCACCAATCGGCAATTTTTTAAAATCTGTTTAATTGGATAACACCAAAACATCAACAACAATGGCCCCATGGAAAATATTTTGTGACCACTCACAATCAGCCCGGGGATAGTGCCTATGAGACTGGTTGGCATCTGGAGACTGGAGACATCGTTCTGAATGATAAAAGGGTAATGCGAGACACGGTGATACAATACAAAGTAAGTAAAAGGTAATAGATCCTTCACCGTAAAAAAAAGGAAAGAGAAAACTCACGTACGCGCTGTAGGTCTCCGGAGGAATCGGCGGGACCTAATTCTTGTGAAGGAAACACACACACGCACACAAGTGCCTCCTTGGAGTGTTTTACTTACATCGTTTTGAATGCATTTTCTACTCAAGAGATTAAAAAGAACTACATTGTAGAACCTAGCTTCTCGCGCATTTAAAACTACTATATTGTAGAAACCTATCTTCTTGCGAACGTAATGTCAAAATTACAGTAAAAAAATTCCGATAAAAATGGGTGGGGATGGTAATTTCAATCTGCTGATCAAATTCAGTGGAAGCTGGGTGGGCCAAGAAGTTTTCAGGGGGGGCCAGGGGGGACCCTGGCCCCCCCTTAGTTACGTCCCTGTCTTACAATGGTCTCTACAGTTCCACAGTTATTACAGAAAAGGTGAAGAAGTAATCTGGAACAATGGCTCCCAAACTTTTTCATTCCACGAACCGCTTTCATAAAGATCCAAATCTCGCGAACCCCCTCTTAAAAATAAATAATTTATAGGATCATCTTCCTTACCTGAATATTAGTGGTGTAGCTTTGTAAATAAAATACTTCAATTTTGTGTGTAAATAACAAAAAAAGATTAAAAATGTATTATTAAAATATTGTCCTATACCGTGTCATAGAATTCAAGTTAGGCACTTCAAATTATCATTTGGTTTAATAATGGAATCATTTGCTCAACAACTTATGTGTTGCTATATAATCAAAGAAAAATATTGCTCGTAACTAACGACAGCCTTAGACAGGTAGATGCGGCAATAATGCGTTTGTCATTTTACAATTTCTCGTCGTTAAAAAACTTTTTTTTTTTTGCATCTGAGTCTAAAGAATTTACACAAATTCGTCAAGGATTCGATTTCTCTCTTCAACAAAAATAATTTTTTAAAAATTTACGCATACAAGCTTCTGTCAGAACTTCGTTGTTTAATCTAAAGAAATCTTAAAATGAAAACTAAATATATTCTACACTCAATCCTATGTTAAACAAATGAAGGAAAGAAACACTCTTTGAATTGAACCAGTCCCATCACTGCATACAATGATTAACATAAACCATGCAATGAAAAATGCTATGCAAATGCCATTAAGGATTTTTTTCAACGAACCCCCTCAGTCTTCTCGCGAACCACAGTTTGGGAACTTCTGATCTAGAACAACTACATCATCACAGAATCAACATGAACCTGCAACATCATATCCTGAGCCAATTCTGCTGTCAAGAGAAAAGTACTAAGACCTACAGGTGCTGAAGAGGTTCTGCAGAGAGGATGCACAAGAGTTTTTCAGCCATATCCCTGTTCAACATCAAGAAAATGCAGAGGAGCCGCAACATCAGGAGAACAACGAGGAGCTGGATAGTGACTATTAACAGGTAATTAAATTGTTGTCTTTCAATTTAAATTTTAATAAGTAATAAAGTCTAGCAAAAACAGGAGATCTAATTTTTTCACTTTGTTATTACAGGAACATGACCAGAAGTGTATACAGCTGAGTAGTGCTCGAAGATAGTGGAGAGTAGGATTAATTGGCATTTGATTGAGCTTTTCCCTAATTAAAAGAATTTAAGGTACATTTAATATTAATATGGCTTTTCATATTATTATGACTATTACTTTTGTAATTAAAATAATTTAAAGTATTTAATTTCCATTCTTGACATACCTAAATATGAAAACTCAGGGGAAAAATGATCTGAATCCATGCACTAATTATTTTACTAGTTAACTCAACAAATTGTGGGTTAGTTAAAGCAATCATATTGCGAACACAGATCAGTAACAGTACATTAATTATTTAGGCTTAGTCAGGAAAATCAAAAGTGTAAAAATGTGTCAGACATTATTAATGAAACTTTAAAATCCTTCTCCTGCAAAATTTCGTTTTGTGACCCTGCTCGTTTTCCCCCTGAACCCTTCATGTATAATACATAGGTAATGTTACTTTTCTTGAAAAGAGAAAGAGTTTGAGCTTCTACTGGTGAAAATTGAATAAAGGAAAAGGCTCCAATAACCAGTAAAAAGAGTTAAGTTTGCTGATACATATTTCGGCTACAAAGTAACCATCATCAGAGCAAAAAGAAACTTGAGAAGGTACCTGGTGACCCAGAGAACAAATCGCAAGTGAGGAGGGGGAAGGGGAAGTGTATGTTTTTATATCTATGGATGGGAATGGGGAATGGAAGTGGTGAGGGGGAGCCTCAGTTGAAAGAGAGTATTTTGTACTACTCCGAGTTCGTTGTTCATTAATGTCTGCTTATGTTTTTGTATGAATAGACTTTCCATAGCATCAAATTTTATGTCTATATATCTTTTATGGATACACAAACAACGGATGCACTGTCGTGCACTGGTGCCAATCGACTTTGCAGGTTATTTGAATATTATAAAAAACAAGCCCTGTTCAACTGAGTCTGGCCTCCCTGGGCCCTTCCGAGCCCAAGTAATTTGTACCCGCTTCCCCTCCCTCTTATCGGCACTGTTTCTGATTATATTCAATGAATGGCTTGAACATAGTATATAAAAAGCAGATGGACTGGTTTTTAATTCTACTTTGCAATCATATATATTTACCAGACATGTTAGCAGTATTATCATAGCTTTGTCCTCAACAATTTTGTATGCAGATTTGCATTTTATCTAGTGCTTTTAATACTGCCATTTCTTAATTCTTTCCAGAGCGAGAAGAAATAGTAACAAAGCCAAAAAAGCATTCTACAGGATGTGTTCATTTTCACGTATCTAAGGAAAATCATCAACTGATCAATGTGACTAATTTCTGGAGTTGAATCTACAATTAATGAATAATATTTTGCTTGCTTCACTTAATTAGTTAATTTTGTCCTGACAGTATTGTTCATAATACCGATAAATTTATTACATATTGTAGACAACAAATAATGCACAAAATCTGCACCCTTATTTGAAAATTTCTCGACATGTTTTTTCATAAAAAGGATCGAACTCGCTTAAGTATTCAAAAGTACCAAAATAATTTCCATTGCTGGGAGGTAATAATGTCCTGGAGGATCATCTGAAGGCCAGTGGCAGTGCATGACTGGCTACAGGAAAAATATGAATTAAGATCAATTGAAGAATAAGCACATTTGTTCTTAAGTCTCTCTTTTGTCATCATTTAGCTTTAGTCCAATTCCATTCCATAGACTGAATAAATTTGCCTAAAAGTTTTTTAAAATTTATATTAACTATTATAATTATTGAAGTAAAATTTTGGTCTTTATCACAAAAATTATTTTAATGGAACGTGAACATTTTTTATGATAATTATTAAGGTTAAAGCCAGTTAAGGATTGATATTGTGCTAGGCTGCATCTCACTTTGGTTCAAAGGAATTAAAAACACATACTTATACTTTTCCGAACATTGGCATTCCCATATTACTTCCGAGGATGAATGAGAACTTAAAGAAGTTAATGAGACTGGCTTACTCTTCAACAAAAGTGTCAGAAAAGAAATGCCTTGATCACCCACCAAGTGATTGTTATAGACTCAGATAAACTAATCAAATACAAAACAGTAAAGAACCTATTTTGCTGCCAGATACAAACACCTTGAAATTGTTATCACTTGAATGAAAATCTCACAACAGGATGGAGATGATAGTCTTGGCCGAGAAACTGCTAGCTATAGAACACTTTCTAACCATATGGTACAGATGCATTTAAATGTGAACAATTACCCAAGCTTTCCTTTTCTGTGCTGCAAATAATTTCTTTCGTCCCTTCACTCAATGCCATGCCCTTTTGTGTTTACCCCTCCTTCCACCACAATTAAGGATCCTTTCTCCAAAATAGCTTTTGTTCATTAGACCATCCATGGACTTTGTTTAACCCAACCTGAGGGGAGGACCACAGTGAACGTGGGAAGGAACCAATACCACTTAACCTAACTTACCCAACCTGAGGGGCCAAGTAGGCTTATGCTGCATACTGGTAGCATTTTACATGTCAGTACCATTTCTTGTTGCTTTCTCACCATTGACAGTGCTACCTTCCACCTGGTTATAGAAACTGAACCAAATAATTTTATTAAGAAGTTTAAATTTTTGTGAATTTTCATGTTGTTTAGTTGCAGCGAAAGAGATGTCCAGTAATTCAATGACAGAAATAAAAATATATTTTCATATTCCTAAGTTTTTTGCATGCTAACATTTTTTTTCAATTAACTGATCCAGATGCAATATAAAAAATGATATGCTTGTTACCAAAGAAAGCTTTCTTATTGTCTTAAACAGCAATTTCAATTTAAGTTGTAGCTGTTGTTCAAATTAAGAAACCCCATTGTTACACCAATAAATGTTCATTTTTTAAAAAGATAAAATTAATTCCATGAATTTTCATTATCACTTTTGAAACAGTTAAGCATTTCCAATATAAATATTCAGCTTAAAAACAAAATTGAACCTTATGTGTGAGTGTAAGAGTTAAATTTTCTGTGCATACAAATTGTTGTGTGAAGATGAACTTGGGGCCAGCTTGATGGCAGTACCTATGGTGCGACTGCACTTTTAAAGGGCATGTATTTAAAAAGTACGAAAAAATATCGAACAGCTGTTGTGAAAAAGGTCGTTTTATTTATTTGAATATATTATTAAAATTTTTTAATGCGAAAGAGGCTCTATGTCCACACATTGCACCAGACTCCGCGATTTTCCAATCCGACTCTGAATGAACTTATATAATATTATAATGATAATTGGAATTTATCCCCAATGTTAGAGATATGAGGAGTACAAAATTTTTTGTGAATGTTACTTTGATTTACTGTATAGAGCAGTGATGCCCAACCTTTCCCATATGTGGGGCTGCATTACAATGTTAGAAAAGAGATGGCGTTATACACTACCAGCATAAAACCTAAGAGTCAGTTCTTCTTCTTCATATACCTAAGTTGTTCTCTGAGAAAACCAAGGAGTGGGGGGGTTCAGTTAATCTCACTGATGCTTAGCTGATGATGAAACGTTGTCCTTAGAACCTACCACTCTTTGCTGATCGCTCAACATTTAATTCTATTCTGCCAATTAATCCAGTATGTAATTCAGTCATATTTCTGGCTCTGTCTGTAGTTTTATCAACAAATTTTGATCATGATTGCAATGAATCATTCACTTGCCTGAGTAAATCTTCATCTGTTGTTGTCTTATATAAATTTGTAAAATGAGCAAGTTCTTCTGCTATCTATCTGAAAAGAAGCATTGGAACTGCATATAAAAATGAGAAGTTGGGCAATGTCTGTTATATCAGAACTTTCATCCAAAGCTAAGGAGAATCTTTTGAAAGTCTTCCATTTCTCCGTAAATTGTGAAACCGAATCTTTCCCCAAATCTTCAACTCTTCCTATCATTGTTTCCTTATAGGCTGTCACTGTCAACTAAGCTTCTTTTTTCTGGGCATAACTCATCCACAAATTACTCTGAAGAATGAACATGTTTGAAAGCTATAAATTTTTTCTAAGAAATAGGTGAAGTTTTCAAAGTTATGGTGGAATTCAATCTTAGAAATAACTTTGAGAAAACATTAAAATGCAGCAATTAAAAAAGTTCATTTATTTAATAAGGGTTTCAATTTATTGTTAAAAATTTTGCTAAACAAAAAGTAATATTGCTGGATAATAAATAAAAAATCAATAACTTTGTTTTGAAAATTTTGAATATATGTGGTGGGCTGCATGCAGTCCACAGGTTAGGCACCCCTGGTGTAGGATATCAGACTTGATGTCTGCTTACAACCTCAAAACTACTTTTAAAAGATGGTATATCCTATTTATTGACATTGCATATACTACTTTATTGACCTGACTATAAGATGGACCTAATTATCAGAAGCTGATTTTGAGGAAAAAATCTTCTATAAGGTATTCTGAAGCAAATAAATAGAACAAGATTGTTGGAGTTATTTCTTATTTAAGTCTCTAAAAATTGTCACCACAGTGTGCCATGCTAAGATGAATTGATTTAAACAATGCTAAGCTAGTTATAATAACTATCATCTATTTATTTCTCCCAACTTACGATTAAAGAAACAGAAACAAACCTCATAGCCTGGTAAATATTGTGTTTTGTATCAGGTGGTAAGAATTTCCTGATTGTCATAAGTTTGATGAATAAGGAAATTCTATTGGACACTTCTGTCATAGTCCATTTGATGCTATGCTCAATATCAAGTTTTCACTAACATATTTTTCATATCACAATGGAAAGTGTTGATCTTATATTCTATGTATGCAGGCATAAACTTTGCTATATGAATCTCTGTAAAGCAGAAGAAAAATTCTGCCTTGACTGAGGATCAAACTTGAGTCTTCTACTCTTCAGGCAGATTTTATACCACTGAAGTACTGAGTCAGACTCACATTTAAGTTGTAATTGGGTTTTATTTGGGTGTTAGTGGTGGAGTAGATTTGTTGGGGAAGGTTGATATTAGCATTGCTAGCCAGAGCTCCACCAAGAAATACCCTATTCTGAAACAAGAGGATAGATAGATAGTTTATTAGTCCTGTCAATTTGCAAAATACAAATATAGGATAAGTCATAAAAAGGTAAAGGAACAATAAATTTACATCATATAAAGTCACATTGTTAGATACTATAGACACTATAAAGACATTTTTCAATAAAGAACTCTTTTAACTGAGTTTTGAATCTACTGAATTTATGTATGTTTTTTATACTATTTGGCAATTTATTATAAAAGTGCTTGCCAGCATAGGATGGAGAGGTATTTATTATACTGGTTCTGTGAAAATCAAGGTGATAATCTTTTCTCCTTCGTGCAGTGACCATGCTTATCCATATTTACTGTGTTCTCATGCTTCCTCACATATAAATTATACACTCATAGATATACAATTAGTACAGTGTCATAATGCATAGTTTTTAAAATATGGCTTTCAAGATTCTCTAAATTTTAAATTAGTAATACTTCTTATTTCTCTCTTTTGTAATATAAATACTCTATTTATATGTGAACCAGCAGATCCCCCCATACATGGATACAATATGACAAGTAAGGAAAAATTAGTCCATGGTATAAGGTTAGTAGCACTTTAGGACCCAATAGCTTATGAAGTTTAACAATGACAAATATGTTGGAAGAAATCTTTTTACATATGATATCAATATGGGCTTCCCAATTTAATTTTTCATCAACATATATTCCTAAATACTTTGATGATGTAACTTGTACCATTTGGGTAACATCAACAAAGATACCCATGTTATAACTATTAGATTTGTTGGGATGGAAGAGGATAAAATTAGATTTTATTTAATTTGTTAAGAGATGGTTGGTATGGAAATATTGAATGACTGAGTCTACACTTAAATACATTTTAATTTCCATCTCTGTAGTTGAGGAGCCTGTACACATCAATGTTGTATCATCAGCAAAAAGAATAAATTTGCAGTTTGAGTGTTCAGGAAAATCAGCAACATAACTCAAAAAAAGGAAATGCCAGAGTACAGATCCTTGTGGAATACCTTGGATAAATGTTTTAAAATCTAAATGTTTATTCTGGAGCTCATTCTTCCTATTGGTCACTACCACTGTGCACTGTTTTCTATTATGCAAATAGGACTAACAATTCAAAAGCAACACAGGAATAAAGCTTATTTAGAAGTCTTGTATGCTGTAAACAATCAAATGCTTGACTTAAATCTAGAAATACTCCACATTTCACTTCCCTGATCAAGACAGAATGCAACATTATTTACGAATTCAGCAACAGCAGTTTTTGTTGATAAACCAGATGTAAATTCATGCTGGTATGTTTGTTATAAAATCTATCATACGATTAAGCAAAATCTTTTCAAAGATTTTAGAAAATGATGACAAAAGAGATATTGGTCTATAATTATGAACATTATTTACAGAACCCTTCTTAAATATAGGTTTCATTAGGCTTATTTTTAGGCATTGAGGAAAGTTGCCTTTTTCCATAGAGTAATTGATAATATGCCTTATTGGAGTAACAATTAAAAGTGCACAGGCCTTTATTACTATCATGGGAACACCATCTAACCCACTGGAGTGTTTATTCTTAAATTTAGGAATTTCCGTAAGTTACTCCATCTCTGTTACTTCACTTAAATACAGTGTTTCCAGCAAAATTCAAGTCATTGTTCATATGAGAGTTTGAGTTGTAAACCCTACTAAAATATTTGGCAAAAAGATTTGCTATAGCTTGACCATATTGCTACACCACCACCTTTACAGTTATTTCTACTATAACTAGCAGCAATTGAATATCCACAAAATGTATTTAGTGTCATTAACTCTAGCTCTTTAAGTCCATGTTCACAGACAGCAAAGATATTTGGTGTACTATCATTCAATAATATTTCGATTAGCTCAAACTTATTATATATAAACTGAACATTTAAATGAATAGCAGAAAGGGCACTTTTCTCGTTACTGTTAAAAAAAATATGATTATTTTGTGTGCATTGGAATGAAGAATTATGTGTACGTAATTCATCACTGCAACATCCTAGTCACTTACTTTTGTCTTCACTATACCACTTTTTGATCGCGTAGCCACTGACTCACAAGTTTGGTCCATTGGTGCACTGTCGCTCTCGTGATTACCTCTGAATAGAATCTCAGGTTTTCTCCGAAGAAAAATAAAGCGATTTACCGACACATATCGGGGCCACAGAGCTGGGACTATTAATTTTTCATGAAGATCCCTATCCGCAGATACACGAAATGATGCATATTTGTCTTTGGTGGTGAGTTCTTCGATTTCTACATCAGCTGAAAGTTTGCTCTTTAAGAAGTTTGCGAGGTCTTCTGCTTTGGTTCCCTTTACAAGACGCCAAACATGGAGATGTGTTTTTTTGGTACATCGGAAATGGAGGAATTACTCCTAGAATCGGCCGCTCCTATAATTACATTTCGCCGACGACGTTTTTGGGGAACAACTTTAAAACCATCATCTTGGGGATTCTCGGGCAGCTCCGGTTTAGTTTTCACTAAAGCTAAGTCTGTTGCTAAATTAATTCCACTGCTCTTTAGGCTGGAATTACTGTTAACACTACCTACTATTTATGTTGCCACGATCCGCATCAGTTACATCTAAATATTTAGGCAACTGCACTTGAGTAGCTATTGAATTTACTAATTATCTTTTCAATTCGAAGTATTTCTTTTAACATCTTCATTTCAGCCTTTAAGATAGCCATGTCATCAACAACACGAAGTACAGTATCATTCTTGCGAAGGATACAGCTAGTACAAATTCCCAACAGTCGATAAACTGTTGGGAATCGTATGCTAAATTCTTTTTTTTTTAAATTGGAAATTCTAGCGTAAAATGACGCGAATAGCGGGAAAACATAAAATGAAATAACGTAAACGCAGGGTTTTACTTACACTGGAATCATGGGAAAATTGATGGGACCCATATAAAATGTTGCAAATAGCGGGAAAACGCATATTCCGATAACGTAAATACGGAGTTTTACTATATTTCGTCGCATTCAGAAAATCTTCCCATTCAAGGTTTTTATTCTTTGAATTATTAACCGAAAAATATTCAAATGAATGTTCAATTCTCATGTATTGATAGTGCATTTTTTTACCCTCTTTATACGTGGAAATTGATTTTTGATAATGATTCAGGAACGCATTAACAAAATTAACTCTATTTGTAATGGAAAAGCCAATTCAACTTGTGTACGAAAATTCAGCTTACGAACACATTTCATGGTGAACGTTGCGTTTGTATGTTGGGGTTTCACGCTATTATTTTTAATGTACTACCTTTCGTATATTTCGTAGGTGGCTCTCCAGATACTTTTTATATTAATGGCAAAAGGTTTAGGACCCCTGGTGTAGAGTGCTGTTAATCTTAGAACAGTAGCACCAGCCAATCTCTCTCTCCCGATTCATTCCTGAATCCCTCTCTCCTCTACGAAAGTGGGTAAGACTGTCATTGGGTGTGAAATTCAGAAGAAGCATTAAATGAACCAGAACCCCCATATGTGAGAATACTTATCCTTCTCTTCTCTGACGATCTCTCAAAACAAACATTTTCACTTAATTTTTTCTGACTTTTGAGCATCGTTATCTTATGTTCATCGAGAAAACCACTTGCTTGTCCTTTTTTCCAATTTGATCAATTCTATTAAATTAAAAACTATGCCTGACAGTTCCTTTTATTGTAAATTTCTGCAAATCCACCCTAATTTAACAATGGCTTTAAGAATACTACTGGCTACACCCGTTAGAATTGCATCTGCAGAATGATCATTTTAAAAACTTAGAATTATAAAAAATTAATTAATTAACAAAAATGATTCACACTAAGTCAAGAACGATTCACTTCCCTTGCAGTGTTAACAATAGAAAATGACATTGCAGAAACTTTAAAATTTGATGATATCTGTCAAGAATTTTCAGCATAAAGAGCGAGAAAAATTATTTAAAAAATATTTTTTCCATATATTTAATAAAACTATTTGATTTTATCATTTTATAAAAATCTGTGATAGTTGATTGTCATGTCATGTGTATTTATATGTGATTATATTAATTTCTAATTACACATTTGATATCTTTTCCATTATGGCATTGTTTTATGTTCCATTAATCAACGTTTATACCTCCAGAATTCTAAACAATAAAGTTTCTACTAAAAATTAAATTTAACAATAACTATTTTTTATTAAAAAACTACCATTTTCCTTAAAAAATATAATTTTTGCACCACTGGTTATACACACCCCTGCTCACTAATGAACTAGGCTCCGCAAATAATCATGCCGGCCCTGACTGACCTGCAGTAAACTTGAGTTGCTTCTTTTAAAAGCTATCTCCTGGATCAAGATAACCAATCCTTGAACTCATAAATTACTACACAAAATTCAGCGTAAATCTGGAGAGGTGGTACCTCTAGTTTTCAAATTTTTGTGTATTACTTCTAGGTAATTGCATGATGTTACCATAAGCAAATGAGAAGCTTATGTTCTAAAAATGTAATCAAAATTATTAATCGTAATATGAAATACAGTGAAACCTGGGTTATACGTAACCCAATTATACGTAATACTCCTTTATACGTATTTTATGGCTGGTCCCGGCGAAACACCATATGGTTACACGTATTAAAATACTGAATTATGCGTAACTGACTTATACGTAAACTTCATTTATACGTATCGTTCATCCGATCCCTCCAGCTACTTTTATCTCGGTTGTACGTATTTATGTGCAGTACATACATATTGTTATTTTTCATCATTATAGGATTATGTCATGTTGAAATAACGCGACGTAATCTGCTGGTATCCGATAACAATGGTTTGCGATAACAATGTAAGAGTCTATCCTGCGGAAAAAATAACGAAACATTATGCGTTTTCTTTGCGACGCTCTTATTCTGCCTGAGATTCGGACACAAAGTAATCAGTGCTGCTTTTTAGGCTAAGGAGAGGGAGGTAGGGGAAGGCCCTCAGCTAGGAGGGGGAGTTAGGGGAAGGCCCTCAGCTAGGAGGGGGAGTTAGGGGAAGGCCCTCAGCTAAGGAGGGGGAGTTAGTTAGTTAGTCTGTGCCTTTTTTCCATGAAAATAAGGAAACAAAAGACAATAACTGACTATTTCATTTCAAATAAAATGTAATTTGTTGAAAGAGTATATTTTAAAAATCACCTGCTGATTGTGAGTGCTACATCAGCGAGTGAGAGTTTGTGGTTGTGAGATATTTTGTTTATTTTTGCTCTATAAATATATACCTTTCACGAAATCACCAAATGTCTGGTTTAATCTTCATATATCGATCTTATTTAACCATCTATTGAGTTATACGTAACTCTGAGTTATACGTATTTTTTGTTCGGACCCTTGAACTACGTATAACCCAGGTTTCACTGTACCATATTCAAAAATTTTCGTGTTAACCCCAAGAATTGTACCATTGGCTCGGAGACAACTGCCAAAACCTAGAGACTCCTGTGCAAACCCAGAGAGGTGGCAACTCTAGAAGGTGACAAGAAACCACCTCAACTATTATCCCAGGTAGCATGGCTCAGTTTATAGAGACATTAATGGTGTATGATAAAATAAACATGTAATTCATTAACTAATTTCTTGGTTTGATAATATGTATCCCTAATGCATGTAGAAAATTAATACTCTGATTGAAAACTTATAATTAAGATCAAAATTACATTCTTATTGAAATTAATGAACATAAACAACTTTATTACCGAAGTACTATTTTATGAATTAAAGAAACATACAGGAATATTTTGACATATATACAGAACAGAACAACAAAGTTCTTAACGTTTCCAATTACAGCAAGTTATGAAGTAAAAGTAATTCATTATGTACAGAAGATTCAAATATTTACAAATACCCATCACTTCTCCCAGTCATTAAGTAAATAGCAGTCCAATATCATTTTAGTATGGAGCACATTTAGCTCAACATGCTAAATGGCCCATTATCACTTCATTACCTCCTTGATACTGGTCACAGCACTGTCATGGATTTGACATTTCAAATTCTTAATCTGCAGTATTACTTTAACATCTTGAGATATACAGAAGTTGCTGTAGAAGGTGACAGTATTTGTGATAATAAGTGACTGTGATTGTATTTAATGTTAAGATATGTTGGAAAAGGACATAATACCATACAGGAAAGAATATCGAAATAGAAAAATGATTTAACCAATACCAGGCTGAAAATTAAATTTATGAATGATGCTTTGTTAGTAAAAAAATGCAAATAATACATACTGAATGGATAACTCACTGGTCTTATTGAGGACTACACGAGGGGAAATTTTTAATGAAATTGCTAACTTTAGATAGGAATGACTTTAGAGAAAACATACGAATATATTACAAATGTACATTGGGAAGACATTCATGTGAGCTCTTTGCAAAGGTACTGCATAACCTCTGAGACACCTCACAAGAAGTGAATTTTGGCACGAAATTTTAAATACTTTCTTCATAATTCAATGTTGAAATGTACTTTCATTAACAGAATGAAGCTCACAGATGTTCTGCTTGATGGAAAATGGAAATCTTAACAGCAGAGAGATTTTTGCCACCATTTTGGCATGCAATACATTCATGTTTTATATATTAAATTATATCAATTGCTCCAGTAACATTGAATTTTCTAACACAATTTTTGCTTTTTTAGAGTTTGAATTTAACAATTGGGGAGAAGATGATCCGGCTTCAGTCAGTTCAATTGAATATTCATGATTTTTCACACTTCCACTTATTTACAACCAGATGGCATTGTTGTTACTCCTCAATCGGAATAGTTAATACGACATTTATTTACCAAAAGTCCACTTGTGAGAAATGAAAGGCACTTTATTTTGATGTTAATCTTGGTTGATGATCCTCTTTATCTCTTCTGAATTGGTATTATAACAAAAGTTTGTACTGAGGGTATTTCAGCGACAACTAGAACAAAATATACATAATTTTAATATTTATACTGTTCCTTTTAACTTTATATAAATTAAATAAACTTTAATTTAACATAAGTAAAGTTAGTGATTATAATTTAGAATGAAGTTCTGGAAAATTGAACTGGTATATGCATTCATTATGATATTTTATTATATATATATATATATATATATATATATATATATATATATATATATATATAGTATGCATATTTGTAGAATTTAAAATTATTTTGAGCATAGAATAGAAGTAATAAAATATTAGCATTATTAAAGCAATAATTAGTAAAATCACGTTTAATGAATACACAACTAAAAAAATTAATGCTACATTTTCAGAAGTATTCTATTAATTGAATGAAGTCATGAGATCTAAAAATGAATAAAATAGAAAGTTCTCTTCAATTTTTAAAGATGGTTTGCAACTTCATTGGGTCTGAGATTAAGGTCTGGTCTTTCAGCTCTAGGTTGCATTCAAGAGATTTTTGTTATTTTTTAAAATTAACCAATGGCAATGGGATAGTTTCAGTGGTAGTCAAAATTTGGACAAATGATTATAAGCTATTAAGGGTAAATATAGTGTAATGAGGGATCCTAATTTTTTAAATTTTAAAATGAATTTCTCTAATTTCACAAAATTTATATCCAAGACAACATGATAGGTTGATGGACTTTCTTGAAGCAAAAAGAAGCATTCGTGGAATAAGTTTAAATATATTGGTAGTGAATAATCAAAACCAACTTGGGTGATATAATGACCCCCAGAAAAATCATGCACTAACAGGTTAATTTGCTTGTAACTACCAAATTAGTCTCTCAGCTTTACAGTTTTGAAAGAGCAATTGCATATTTTTCTGCCTTGTTGCATGTTATTCTCATACAATATGTATAATAGAAATAAAATCTAGATTTTACTGTGATGTTTAAGTATAGCTTTTAAAAATGTTTTACATAAAAATTGCTCCACACAATCGACCTAGCAAACAATTTTAAAATAGCATATTTATGAAAAGAGACATTTTTTCCTTTTGATCTACTGAATTGTAATTATTCACACAAGTTTTAAGTTCATTAAATTGTACTTTAAATTATGAAAATACGTTAATGGATCCTGGTGTGTTATCTCATTTGCTATCTCACTTTAATATGAATCATTTACATCACCAAAATTTACAAGATTTATGCAAACTATGCGCAGATTTAAGGTCTCATGTTTTCTTATTGTAAGATGATTTTTTCCCGATTATATCGCCAAGTTTTGATTTTCACCAATTTTCCGGATAAAAGGGAGCTCATGAAAATATTTTCAAAACTCCTTTCTGAAAAGTTGAGAGCGAGCAATTTTCCATTAGCAAGGGATTGAAGCTTTCTTTTCCGCCATACGATTTCACGAATAAATCTTATCATGAGATAAATGCCGCGGGCACGGCCGACCGATTGTGATTCAGGAACGGATGAATAAGGAAGAGAGGAGTTCGAAAAGGTTGCAGACTTTCTCCCGCACTTTTTAATATTTTATGTTGTATAAGAATACTGAATCCACATTCGCGTGTAATGGTGGGAGGTATAGTAATTGTTTCGAGTTCGAGGAGGTTAAAAGACTTAAAAAATAAACGGGGGAAGGGTATACCTGTGGGGATCGGAATAAAATTAAGGGAAAACCAAATGTAGGAGCAGGGAGTGACTCTCGGGGAGGGCCGTTGGGTGGGAATCTGCCGCGTGGGGCATAAAGACAAAATGACGCTCCGGATAACGACACACGGATGCAGATCGGCGGCAGCACTGCTGTGACGGCACCCCTAGAAAGGTGTCGCCTGAGGCAGGCGCCTCTCGAACTCGCCTCACGCGACGGCCCTGGCTCCGGGGGAGGGGCGGGGGTAGCATGGAGGGTGCGAGGGTGGGCTCCCTAAGGACTTGACGTAGGTACTTGGGAATTTGCCTGCAAGAGGAAAAAACGTTTTAATTTGATCGAACCGAATAAATTCCGCTAGGAAAATAATTACGCAAGATCTCCAATTGCTCGAACGCAGGGCGGGGAGCGTCTGGTCGATGGATTTTCTAGGAGCAAATTTCGCATCGAAAAATAATCCGCGCCTCATGCCTTGCGTAATCTTTCTCATATATCCGTACACCACTAGTCCTCAAACGAATGTCTCTGATTACATTAATAGTTAACACAGGCGATATTTGATTCTTAACAACAATGCTGTGACTTCTAGAGTTAAGAAAGCTAGGCGTGTTACGCTATATACTCATTTTTGAGAAATGTAGCTTATGTATAATTGTTTACTACATTAAACTCTCTGCCAAATCTGTATTTTGTGAAAATCGACTCGACCGAATATGGCCTGTTCTCCAATATGGCCTAATCGCCGTATCAAACGTACTACGTGACAAAATTGCTAAATGGTGGTTGCAATATATCGGTGGACTGCTAGCAACTGTGTTTATATGGAATTCCGCTGGACGCGCTCAGTTGGCTGAATTTGCTGGAGTGTTTTGTTTTAGACCAGCGTTTGTGGTTACGTGCACCTAATTTCAAGACGTTGGTTAAGTCGTTGTTTGTACAGGTAAAAGTTAATTAATTAATTTGACCTTAGGCATTCTACAAGATAATTGTCTCTACTATTAGTGGTGTGATTGGTTTAGCAATTAATTGAGCTGTCATGTGATTCCAAGGGAATATTTTTTACTAGTCAAAGTCTCCCCATTATGACCTATGTAGGCTATATTGCCCATTTTGTGGCCCTTAATTAATGACAATGAATTTTTTGAATGATTTTAAATCTCATTTTGTTGTTCATTTCTTTATTTAAATTAAATTTTGACTTCATGTGCCTACATCTTTGGTTGGTACAGTCTTACGATGTTTACCTCTGTAAAATTAGAATCTTGATTTTTATTTTCTCATTTTTTAGTTATTTTTGCCTACCGACAATTTATTGTAAGCATTTTTTTTTAGCAATCAAGCATTAGAGTTTTGATACAAGTATGTATTTGATAAATCTTTCAGATTTTTGTTCTCTTATTTTTTTAACAATAACCCAATAGGCCATATTGAGATCACATGTTCCTAATATAGCCTAACAGCAAGGTTTTGCAAAAATTATAACCAGTATTTCCATGTTGAAGCGTTATAGTTGTAACATTTTTTCTGTTTACTTAAATAAACTGTCTAACAGTGCATTACGTTAGTTTTACTTTCAGAATTTGGGAAAGATGCTTAAAAAAATAATTAAGCTTAGATATTGGGTCGAGTTACCTTTTATAATTCCTCAATGTCCGTCCGTCCCCCCTTTTCTCTCTTGAACAGTTTGTCATAGAGAGATGCTGTAGACGGCATTTTGTTTCTGCCAACTAAGAGACCCCGGAAAAACTATTTTCGTTTACAGAAGTGTCCCGGATTCGACTCCGGGAGACGATTATATTTTTCCATATGTTTTCACATGAGTTTCGATTTTTCAAGGTGCAAGGTATATTTATTACATTCATTAAATAATGTAAATATGGACCGAATTTCTCAATTTTTTTATTCGACGTCTAAAACTATAAAATATCTTATTATTGCATTGTTTTGATGTTACACGGAATAATATCTCAGAAACACGCATTTCTTTTAGAAATTTTATGGCTTTTTCGTACTTTTTCCGGGTGTTGCCAAGGCGACCCACATTGTTGCCTCCGATTGAATTAGCGTCTATTAAGTCTTCAAATAGCCAAAATAATTGCGTTATTTACTTCGCGCTGTTTATGTAGCATCGAAATTATAGTTGTAGTAATGTCAAACTTAACAGATTTCAAACGTTAATAATTAAAGATTATTGTTATTCAGTAAACTGCGTGTGGTCTGTGGGCATTTCTAACGATTGACCAAAAGAAAAAATCTTCTTTCTTTATTTTAATACTGGAATGTGACCTTTTTCGTATGGGAGAGACAATTAAAATTGCACATATAAATTATAAAAACAAACATGACATTCAAAGTATCTGTTTCAAATAAGGAGAAATTGGCTATTGTTTCTTTTAAACATGCAGATTTCTGACTGACTTCGCAAAATGTTTTGCCAGTATCACTAGTCTAAAATAACCTCCATTGTTGCGTTCATTTCAGAATGATTTTTATTACGGGTGTCACTCCATATAAAAGCGACATTTATTTAGATTCTGATCAGTAGTTAACCCCAAGAGTCGTTCACAGAGGACAAATGATAGACGGACGGAATTGCATGAGCAACTTTTTCGGGCTTGGTGGCATCTAAATTCTTCACAATTTCGAATTCGAAGTTTTTCACTATCGCAATACTTATTATTTTAGAAAGTAACAAATGAAAGAGTATCGCAGTAAGATACTGATGCAGATGTTAGCTTATGAATTAGAAGAGATCTCCAAACGGTGTCGGCGAAATATTTGCTGGATATTCTAGCGATTAGAGATGTACTATACAAAAGCAGCTCGCATACTTATTTTTACAGAGCTGTATTACGTTCCATATTGATAAAAATAATTATAAAGTCGTCATATAATGCGAGGTTTATGCGATGCGACTTACTTGAGAAACTATCTTAGAGAAGAGAGGGAAGCGTAATAGTAGAGAGTTGCTTCATCTTAAAGGAAATGAGAATTGCAGGGATTTGAAAGAGAGGTTAATAAATTGCACGAAACGACCTTCCTCGTGTCTCGTGAAAGGCAGAGCGCATATGAATGAATGAACGAACGATCGGTCGTATGATAATGGCACGTCTTGCCGCCAATTGGATTCATACGGAAGCTAAATATAAAAACTTCGACGTTAATTAAATGATGTTACATTATTTATTTTTGAAACGATACTATAGCTTAGGTAAGATTTCTATATATATCCTGGACAAATGCCATAGTATGTTATGTGAATTATAGTAAGGATTGATAAGTTTTTACATACGCTGGATTGTTTTATGGAATAATCTTGATGCGCTATTCATGTCGCATGTAAGTGAAATTACTGCCAGTTCTCTAATGTTAACTAAGAAACCCCTTTGCAGAAAACTGCTAACTCTCAATAGTTTTTAAATAAAAACTTCGTTGTGCTTAGTTAACCGTAACTTCGTCGTATTATTTATAAGCGACCATATAGTGTAATGGTTAACGTTCTCGCTTACGGAAATGTGAAGGTTGGCCCGATTCTCGGTGTATTTATTGTTTCATTTCTTAAAATACTTTTTCCATATAAAATAATGAATTAAGGATGGAAAAATTTTGAAGTAATTAATTTTAATTTAATTTTACAAATGTTTTACACGAAAAACTTCCATGACTTTTGCCTTCATGATATCCACCATGTTAATACTGTTCTGCGTGATACGTGTTTTACACAAGGAAAATAATATGTAGGATATTCAAGAGTTAAAAATAACAGTTTTTGAAAATTCAAATAATAGCAGGTCCAATTAAGTGCTAACCTTTACAAATAATATTGTATATAAAGAAATTTTGTAAATAAAATTATACTGGAATTGAAATAGCTTAAAATAAATTGAGTACTTTTATAACGTGCAAACATCGGTTTTTAATAATAATTCCTCGGTTGTCTGTACGGTTTTCTAATGATTTTCTCCCAATTAAATTAGACAAAGTTCAAGACATCTTAGAATTACCTATTTTGTTCTTTTTCTGCCTCACAATAACCGCACTTTATTGATTCTATTTAAATGCTCGTTATTACCTCTCAATTAATACAAAGAAGGGTCCTGATCGTTTTGAAGAATCGGTCTTTCGTTTGTACATTTCCCAGGAACGATTAGAATAAAAAGACGACGGGGTTTGGCTGGAGAAAAAAAAGAAGGGTAAAAATATGTCATTATTGCCGAAAGAATCTCGGCGCAGATACGTCCTTAACCCGCCATAACACGCGCTACCTTTTCAACAACATAACACGCACGTTAGGGAAAAGACCAACTGCCAAAAGCTTGCTTATTGAAATTTACTAGCGAAAAATTATATTTGCACAAACATCTTTACGAAAAAAACTAGTAATACATATTTAATGAGGAAATTAAGATGTTTATATATCTGCGATATCATCATCATCACTATCTTCCAGATTTGACATTTCCTTCTCAGTAATGTTCTCAAACTTAGCCAAAACACGTTGTCTTTCGTTTTAGTCCATGTTGAAACTAAGGATAATAGAATTTAAAAACTTTAAAGGGCAATAAATATGTAAACAAGAACAAAATAGAACAAATAAAACACTTAAACAATCGTAGAAATTCACCAAAATTCAATGGCGTGGTAACACGCACGACGGGGAATCGACCGCGAAGGTAACAAAAAGATCAGTTTCACACAGAAACGTACTATCATGCCACTAGCACGACGTCGACTAATTCCTTAGACGGAAACAGGACGATAGACGATGCCACTAGCTAATCTTACTGTCAGGAGACAAATATTTGAAGAAATCGAAAAAGCGCGGGGATTCCCCCTAGGTGCGTGTTGTCGCGGGTAATAGTAGCCCACCTCCTTTCGCACGTTCGGTCGCGTGCCACATATCAAATTCCTTATCCCAGCCATCTTTCCACATGGGCGAGTTTCGCTTTGAACTAGTTACATAGTAGGACGAATCCATCACTGCTGGCCGTGAATTTTTTCCCATGATTCCCGCGAGAGACCTCCGCTGGCTTCCTTTCCCACCGCTCATCGTTTGACGGCCAAGCGAAGACTTTTATTTTCATAATTAAACCTACGCTTCGGTATATCTCACAGCGATAAAATCTCGCATTGGAGAGTGTGAGCCTTGGTGTATGGATCTATGCGTCTATGTGCTGATGGGCGCTAACGTGTCGTCTCTTGTCTACGAGATACGCTTCCATTTTAATGTGCTTGCCTCGACAGCTTTCCTCATTACAAGTTTTTCACGTGATGCTGTATACCTGATATCATCTTAAAGGACTGGCGATGCACTCGGTAAGAATAGAAATTCGAGGTTAATCCGGTAGCTTTACAAAAGTTAAACGAACATCGTGCTCATTTCATATACAACGTTGCCGTCTTCAGAGGTAATTCATCTATTATCGTTCTGAAAAGAAGAATTAATTTAGAACTGCGATTAGTAATTTCACCGAGAAAGAAATTTGCGCCTGAATTACCTACTCAGACATTTTTATATCACCTCGCGAATTTACTATTCGGTTGATAATTTTTTGAAGTCATTGTAACATTCACAATATAAACCTATTTACTGTAAATGACTGCCACTATTTTTTTAGGCATATTCTACATAAATATCGCCTTAATACGCGTTTGGGTTAAAGAGCTATCTTGTGATGGGATACCTGCTACTTTGGAAGTCCATTCGATCAATGTAATGTATATTTGCATAAAAAAAACTCGCGATTCCACAAAATTTGCACCGCTTAATCAAATCTCGAAGGCTGAAGGCTGTCTCATAATATCCTAAAAATTTCCTCTTTGCATGTTGAAAGCCGTAGCTCATTTCCAAAAAATATGAAAGCGAAGGTTCAAGTTAACCTTAGAATAATTTTTTACGAAGATATTAGGATGGACGAGTTTTATAAAATGAAGCTTGGAGCTGAAATTGGCCTTATTTTAAATTGCTGTTAATTGAAACTATTCGGTGCTGTCATTTATCTTTGTCACTGGGAATATTTCCTGGAAACATTGTCGAAGTTCTACGTATGTTGATTTTATATACAACCTTAAAATTGCAAATAATGTTTAATTAATTAAGTCAACTGTATGAAGCTCTCCTTTTGATTAAGTATCTTCCGATATTCTTTGCGGGCCGGAATGATTTTTCCAATCAGTAGTTTGTAATCTAACATTTATTTATTTTCGTATTGATTGATGTCCTCAAACATTTCTAGCATGCCCCAACGCTTCGGTCAAAGCTTCTGAACAACGGCTCTTAACTATTTTCCTAAAGAGAAAAGGGACATCTAAGTAGGCTGCATTCATGTTTCTTAATTTTAAAAATGTGGCAGGAGTGGAATGGGCAACCGAGAAAATAGCTACGATGCTCGGAATACAATCATTACCGGAGAAACATGGACATTCAAGGCAGAGAAAACGCCTTCTACGCGAGAGGACTTGAAGTAAATTTAATTCCCAATATCCAATTATTTTCATGCAGAGAAAAGCAAATGAGAAATTGCGTTCAGTTTCTTCAACGAAAACGCGAGATGACGGCCGCTCGGCAGATGCAAGCAGTGGCAATAAACGTTCGGGCGATTGCGCTTGGCATTCTTCTTGGGACGACGAACATCGCCATCTGACATTCGTTGGATATTCGTTCTGCGTCCTACTGTCCCACTAACAGTAAGGACTTGAATTAACGATATCGATTAAGCTTGCTTCCCCTTTGCGTTATTTATGAAAAAGTGAGCCAGCTACGTAGCCAACGTTAACTGTTCAGGATGATTTAGAATTTACTTAAAATTATTCGATGGATTTTTTCGTTAAATATTCGTTAAAAACTAGGTTTTCTACAATGGTGATGGACTTGTAAAAAGTTGCAAGAAAATGGCATGAATACACCTCAACACGTGTTTTTTTTAGTGTAGTACATGAGTTCTCACGAAAAAAATTGCAGTGGTCGCACTTGCGGCCACAGCAGCTATCCGGTGGTCGCGCTTGTAAATTATTGGACAATATAAATATGTATATCCGTAAAAGCCGTAAAACCTTTTCTAGTGAATTCACGAAGATAAAATATTATTCATTATTTATTTCGTAAATAACTTACGATGTGAAACCTAGTGCGGACCGTCGAAACATTTGCATCTTTTAATGCGGCTCACCTAAGAACCAGTAATTGCTGAAGAGGTTTACATCGTAATAAGTAGGCCCATTCCCTGACCAATAGCTTGTATCTTTCTTTATTAATTCTTAATTTTTTCTAAGCTAGTATTCATTCTGCGTGTTTATTCTGACCTCTTCGCTAGAGGTCGTGTTAATACACATGGTAGATGAGTAATGGTGGCTGGGTTGAGGTCGTTTGAAATGGAAGTTATTTGGGGCCAAAATGAAACTCCTCGGTGGCCACACTTAGCATAATACATATAAAGAGTATGGAAAATTGGAAAAATAAAAGATTAATTAAATTATTTAAAAAATAGTAATAAACCTTAAAAGTTAAGTAATAAAATACAAAAATTCCACTTTTGAAGGCTCAACTTTTTGGAAAGAGTCCATAATATAAATAAAGACCAGTATTGTAAATTTACACTAGACACGAACTTATTTGACCGGTTTCACCTGCTACAGCATCATCAGGTGACGAATATATATATACGTATATATATATATATATATATATATATATATATATATATATATATATATATATATATATATATATATACATTAACACATACATACACAGAGACGGAACTGAGTGATATGGAGCTTATGGCAAAATTGTAGAAAATACCTTTGTTAGGTAGAATATTATTTTTCATGCATTTTAATAGTGAGTAGTATCATTTTGTTGAAAGTAAATTAAGCATTTAAGTATTATATTAATACTTATTTATGGTAAAATAACCTTTTGTCATGTTTTGCGGTCAAGTTTGGCGTCTTTTGCGGGCAGCGCCTATGGCAAATGCCACCTTCGCCATATCCTAGTTACGGTATAGCATACACACACGCACACTATATATATAAATAAATAAATAAATAAATAAATAAATATATATATATATATATATATACACACACACACAGAAAAGGATCCATCCTTCTGCGTTTATATAGAACCCTCTGCAAAGCTTTCGTCACCTCACAATGCTGTAACAGGCAAAATCAGTCGAATAAATTTAATTAGTGTCTAGTGGTAATTTACAATATTTGTCTTTATTTATATTAAAATACAAAACACTAAAAAATTTCTTCGAGTTTAATTATAACCGCTCAACAGATTTAACTGCTTTTATCAATAAAATATGTTATTATCGTAATTTAAATCGGACGGCGATTGAAAATTCTTAATTTTGATGTAAGGTAAATGAATGTTGCCATTTCGTTTATGAATGGAATGAACGACCATTAAGTTGGAAAACTTATTTGTGGCGTCGCTTTTGATGGGAATAACAATTGTTTTATCTAGAATCTTAAGAAAATATGATGTTTTACATGGTTTTTCAGGTAATGTTTTATATTATAATATAATAAAATGCGCTATATATTATAAAACAATATATACAGGAACAATTGACAATTTGTTAAAATTATGCAATATAGGGGTTTAAATAATCATTTCTAAGCTTAGTTCTTTGTTCCTAGAATTATTTTGTCGATGAAATACCATCTATTTTTCAAATGTTTTTTAAACGGCCACCTCTGTGCTCTTACTTGCTTTTATATTGTTTGTCGTCTGGGCAATGGTGGAGCGTTGGCTGCGCGAGCTATATTTCTCAGGGAATAAATATAAATTTCTTACTCTCCCCAAATCCACTTAAAGCCATTTTCCCATAATACTCTGCGTTGATCGCTGTATGAAAAATGTTCAGCAAATATTATATAGCGGGTGGCAAAAAGTGAAAGTGGAATCGGAAGGCATCGTGTGGATAACGTAATGATGCCATATACAGTATATCGGAACAAGTGTACTTCGGGACTAAAATTCCCATAACACCTTGCGATACTTGATGGATTTGAACATTATTAGGATGCAGATAACGTGGAATATAGTGGATTGGGAAGGCGTCGCCCGTTTGCAAGGCGTAGTTACACATTTAGAGCACGCTGCGCATCAAATTGTATACATCTAGATCTTAAAGTAGTTTTTGCCTACTTTTTCAGCCCAAAGAAGCGCTTGAAATGTGTAGGAGCGGCAACAGATATGAATTCAATGCGACGCATCAATATCATTAAAATAATGTACACAAAATTTCTTCGGAAAAAGTTGTGTTACTGTAATGTACAGTAATACAGTAAGTACTGTAATGTTTACATGGCGTAATTCATTTTATGAAGTAGACGGGGGAATTTTTTTATCAATGTAAATCACTTTGTTTCAATTACAATGATTTTTTCGATGTAGTTAAGAAGCTTTTCTTATCCTAATCGTCGCCAGGAAAAAGTATTGTCAGAGTTATCCTCATTCTCTTTCGAATGTTTATCTGTTAGCTTTGATGTTTATTTTGACTGAATAATGCTAATATTTCAGAAAACAGATTCACTACGTTTACTCAAAACAGGAATTCGGTCGAAGGGAGGCGGTTTTTATATGCGTTAAAAACCTAATCGGTGCTAAGATTCAGGAGTTAGGCAGGAATAGACTTGACATATATTCAGGGGACAAAACTGGTCAAAACTATTTCTGTAGATGACCAACCGGAACGTGTCTTTTATTATTTTTGTTTGTTACATAAAAATGAATCTAATATAAACGAACTGTGTATACCTTAACCGTATTTTCTATTGCTATTAAATAATTTTACCAATTTGTCAAATACGGTATTATAATAGTTTGGCTTGCCATATTTTCAAACAACCAAACCGGGGGATGAGGGGAGAAAGGGAGGTACGGAAGAGGTGGTAATAAAAAACTATCCAAAGAAAAATAATCAGAAATGTTTTTAATATTACAATATTAAATGAAAAATTTATTTTTTTAACAAAAAGAATTTATTTGATACTAGGGATCATTTTATTATTCAGAAACAGATTTTTTATCACTATCCCTGAATTTGTCTCGTTTATTTTCCGGGACAGAACAACATGACCTCGGAACCGGGACAATCTCGGTCAAACCGGGACGTATGGTAAACCTAGGCAGAGGTGACAGTGAAATTCATGTTATCGGTTCAGTTATCTGTATTTCTGTCCGAGGAGTATCTTGTTTGAGATCTCTCGAAATATGATTGGTGATATATAAAGATGTAAATAAGAAAAACTCAAGCAGTAAATATCGCACAATTGCTGAATATTTTAATATGATGATTTCGTATTATTTATGGGCCGTCTCGAGTTTTCAAATGCGCCTATGTTTGTATCCTAAGATTTGTCATTGATCCTCAAGTGACCGTCGCGACAACCATGAGATTTAAAAAAAGGAAACAATGAATTAGCTCTTCCTTCGCATTTTTTTTGTCTGTACCCGGAATCTCCCAGTCGTCTCGCAGACACCCGAAATCCACCTCCCCCTGCCCCAAGAGCCTTCCACACCTCCACCGCAGGCTGTTCGCGGACTTATTTTCGGGCTTTCTTTAAGGGCATCGCGGGGATCGAGGAGGTTGGAGGACGCCCAGATACGAGAATCCGAACAACTTTGGTCCATGGCCACTCGATCCGACATGGACAGCCCTCACGGCCGCTCGGAAGACGCTTTGAGTAGCGACCACGCCCTTCGGTATTTTGGCCGACTCTCTCGTGGGCAGTGGACTAAGCATTAGAAAACAAAAAGGGCAATCTTGGCTGTGGTTTCATTCCTGGTCAGTACCTATTGCTGGTCCGATATTGACATGAATGTTTTTTGAGCGGTTGAAATTTCCGCATAGTCAAATACTTCATTGGGTGCGTAGGTTATTGTGAAGATAAACAAATGATATTTATTATTATCTACTAATCCGTAAATCCCTCATTTAATCTCTATCTCATCTTAAAATTTGGATTAGTATAAAATTGATAATAAAAGTTGGTTTTGGAATCATTGAAATTAATAATGTATAATAGGACAGTCAATGAAAATTATGATAATTTTTCAGCTAATCTCCTTGCATAAAAAGACTATTATTTGAATCTAATCATTGTTTACTTTTAGTGAAAATTAATTGATAAATTTAAGTATGAAATCAATAACTTTCTTTGAAGCACCAAATATCATAAATACCAAATATTTGGCATAGTAAATATTATGAGAGAGTTAATTGGGTATTTTCGTAAGAAGAACCGTTACATCGAGGCTCGATGAAAGCGAGACCATTCCATCGAAGATGCCGATTCCGCAAGAGGTTGTTTAAAACAGGACCGGTTGTGGGTAACACGGGACGAGATTCGGAGTGCCTCGGAGGAGGCCACGCCCCACACATCTTCCACGCTGAAGAGGTCAGATTCGACCGATCATAAGGCAGTTTACTCATTAGCGCGAGAGAAACTCTTTCTGTAACATCGAGACAACCTTTTCGGCCAGCGATGTCTCCAGAGTGTTGCGCCAATCGGGCAACCAGTCTCCTCCCTCCCTCCCTCCCAATCCCCTCTGCACCTCCGCTCTGCCCCCGCCTCACACCTAAGGGAGGATTTTGCCTCGCTGACCCAAATGCGCCACAATCGATGCCTCATCTTTCAGCCGTTAGAGGCGTGGCCGGACAAAGGGAATAATTTGGGTCCCGAGGGAATAGTAATTGGTCTTACTTGGACGCACGCGCGAAGTTCCGATGAATGATCTCATGGCGGATTACGTGGGCGGTGGAGGATATTTTCTTTTGCCCGAGAGACTCTCACAGATCTATTCGACGTGTCTGTATAATCAATATTATATTATATATTTCACATGATATGACAAAGAATCCATTTAAGTGCGAAGAGATTATTAATTAATTAATAATTTTACTTAAATGATTTAGATTTCACTTAAATGATCACGCATGATGAGGTTGCAGGGCGGAATATAGATTTCATGTGTTTGAGAGAAAATCAAAGGTTATTGTCAGAATTAGTTTGCAATACTATGCTATGGGCGAGTTTAAAAAGAAAATCTAGGGATTAAGGGGTAGACGTTGTTGTAAAATAAATGCGTTTAAGTGGACAATTTATCCGCATAAACGGGGAAAAGTGTTATCTGAGCACCCATTGAAAATCTTTATCATAAGGTGAGATATATATGGTGTAAACTATCACATATCTGTAGCTATCATTAATATTTTTATGTATATTCATCTATAGATTGTGAAATTTTCCGGCTTTTCTTAAACATTGAAGAAAATGTGATAAATATATAGCAGGAGAAAACATCCAATATCTTTGTGATATTTTTGATATTTAATGAAAACGCGGTTGTAGTTGAAGCATTTAATTAACTATTTATACATTGTGTATGGTGATTTCATTATCGGCGCTCTTGCCTAATTTAATGTCCACAACAAACTGTATTGCATTCCGCATTCATATTTAATGTGACGTAGGTACTTTAAAAAAATTTCGCGCCAAAGAGGTTGGAAATTAACCCTCCACGTAAGGAGCTAATGCATGCGAAGATTAAATGCCATATAGACTGTAATGAGGTCGAGAACTCAAGTGTATTCTTGTACACCTTAACCATATTTCAAATTCTCCTGTAATTTCGATCAAAATTATTGGAGTTTCGGGGCTATATCCAATATAAGAAGTCTATGATTTGAGTTTATTTCAGTTCTTTGTTAAGTCTTTAAAATTTTCCCGCAGTTCTTTAAAATATTTATTATCATTTAACCTATTTGGAATTTTTAGAAATATAACAGATATGGAGAAAGTCATGTGGTGGTCACATCAGACTTTTACTTTCTTCATATAGGAAGTATAGAGAAAGTAGCTATTGTTTTCATGAAAAAAATCGAATTGGAGATTTCAACGGAAATACATATTTTAATGTCCCATGAACACGTTTTGGCCATTTTCGATGATGTCTGTGTGTATGTATGTGATAGATATTTTGTCGGTGCTCTAACTTAGAAACTATTAATCAGATCAACGCGAAATTTTATGTTTGACATTTTCGTTAAAGTAGCAAGAGTTTATTAGTTTTTGGTATAAATCGGTCAAACAAAAGTGGGTGTTTACAAATGTCAGATGTTTTTTTTTAATATTTGCTTTAATATTCGATTAATGTAAAAAGTATCGCTATAAAAGTTGTAGGAAATTTAATTTTCTACAATTTTTGTTTGAAACATTTTTCCATATAATACATTTTTGAAGAGATATTTTAAAACCTTAACTGCCACAACCACACTACCTACCGGCGACTATTGTAAACACTTGACGCTGCTTTTTATTTTCTTAATCGTTAGAGCTTCGGGGCTATATCTAATTCCAGAAGGCTACGGTTTGAGTTTGTGTGCTTCGTAGTCTTTAAAAATTTCTCGCAGTCCCTTAAAATACTTATTAACATTTAACTTATTTGGAATTTTTGAAATAATATATATACGGAAAAAATAATGTAGTGGCCACATCAGATTTTTTATATTTTATTGTTATTTTCTCGGCGTTTTTCCCGTTTTGCATTAAGAGGAAATGATCATAACTCTTAACTTTCGTGTAATGAAAGTTCATTTTGAAGCGAAGTAGGACAAACTTAAGTTAATTTTCAAATTTTGAGTTTTATGAATGATTCGGCAAAAAGACGTGAATAGAAGCTAACTCTCTGCTTCAGTTATCTGGTTTAATCCAATTTGCACTATTGTCGAAAATATATTAATAATAAGCGTGAAATCTCTTCTTGCAATATTCAAGCTTAAATGAGGTGCTCTACCTATTTAAGGCAATAATAGATCCTCAGCTATAAATATAACTTTAATGGGGCATATCTTATAAAAACTGAGTGTAGAGGGCGCAAAATGAATGACCTCGATAACGTGTCGGGACCAGTCACACTCGGCAGGATATCGTCTAGGGCTGTGCGACGTAGTGAACTGCAATAAGGACACAGGTGACGTTTAATTGAGAACAAAGCAGGTCACGCTGCACGACTTCGCATCTTGGCGCTCTCGGCGTGTTTATTTTCCAACCAAATCTCCAATTCCAAGACTAAGCTTCTCTTTAGCGCCGGAAGGACGCCACTTAACCCTACATCCACGCAACGGCTCTCCACTCGCATCTCTCGTACGGCTCAAATTCTATATGTGCATGTGCAGCTTTTCTATATGCGAGTGCATTGAAATCGGAATAAATGTAAATTTTGGAATGAGGAAAGCTTACGTTATCATAAAGAGCGCAGATAAGAGACGATCGTTACAAACGGAAGGGAGATAATAGAAATTCGTCGGATGAGGATACTAAGAATGACTGACCACCACATCTGCCTTGCAGCAAAAGCCATCATCATTCGATTTTCTCTAACTTCTTTCTGAAAATAATGTCGAGGTTTCAGTAAAATGATATTGATGGATTTGAAAAATAATCCCATTTTCTTGAAGTGGGGTTGGGAATCCTGAGCGCGTCCATTCACCCATGACAGAACCTTGCCTCGCGCTTCCATTCCAATTTGAGTTTGTTGTAACTCATTCTGCTCGAGGAACTTGAAGCGATTAACCCACTTCGATCCATCGCATGTTCTCACGATATATCGTGGTCCTCTATTGCGTTAACTTCTCAGAAGGAAGATCCGACCGTCTCTTTCTCTCTCTCTCTCTGGAGAGAGCATATTTTATTTTACAAATTTCATTTTCGCATTCCTTTATAACTCTTTGCAGGCGAAAGCTGTTCCTTCTGCCTTCCGAGGAATTTTTTTTCTTAATTCGATCACCCGACAGAACGACTCTCTATCTTTCGGGGTGACTCTGCACAACCGCGGGAACAAAAATCATTCTCTCAAGCAATTTGGACAGGCGCCTAAAAAAAGAATGGCGACTGTTTTCGCTGCTTGTGTGGAGGAGGCGTTGGAAAATTTTACTCAGCTTTTCCCTCGCGGAGCAAGTCCTTTTTTCCGCCATATGTACAAGTAAAGCGAGGCTTTCTAATGAAATTTTCCCTTAAAAGTCCGCTTGCTCAATTTTTCAGTCGAAACTTTTTAACGCTTTTGCGGAGAATTTTCTCTGTAAGATCGGTTATAGCTCTGCGCCTGGCGCGACAAGGGAACTCGCGTCCTTCCAAACTCAAAACGTTGTGACCGATCCATAATTTAGAGTACAGAATCCATACTCGAGATTTGAATGAAGTCTGCAAAAGTAAGGTCATCTTCTACCTTTCTCTTATTTCCCTCCCCTTCTCCTCCATTTTCTTTCCTCCCCTGTCTCCCTTCTCTCCCTCCTCTCTCTCCCTTCTCTCTCTTCCTCCTCTCTCTCTCCCTCCTCTCTCTCCCTTCTCTCTCTTCCTCCTCTGTCTCCCTTCTCTCTCTCCTCTTTCCCTCCTCTCTCTCTCCCTTCCCTCTCTCCCCTCCCTCTCTCCCCTCCCTCTCTCCCTTCCCTCTCTCCCTCCTCTCTCCTCCTCTCTCTCCCTTCTCTCACTATCTTCTCTCTATCTCTCTTTTCTCTCTTCCTCCTCTCTCTCCCTTCTCTCTCTTCCTCCTCCCTCTTCCTTCTCTCTCTGCCCCTTCTCCCTCCTCCTCTATCTTTCCCCTTCCTTCTCTCTCTCCCCCTCTCTCCCCCTCCCTCGTCTCTCCCCCTACCTCCTCTCTCTCTTTCCCTCTTCTCTCTCTCCCTCCTCTCTCTCCCTCTTCTCTCTCTCTCCTCTCTATCCCTCCTCTCTCTCTCCCTTCTCTAGTCCACTTCTCTCCCTTCCCTCTCTCCCTTCTTTCTCTCTCTGGTTCGCTGTTGGTTTGCGACATGGACTGTCAGAGTTGATAGTTGAACGAATAACGGAGAATCTTTTGGGTAGGAATATCACTTCGGGTAATTTGACTTAGTAATTCCTTCAATTCTTTTTCTTTATGGTGGATTCTTGTATAAAATAGAACGCATTTGAAAAAGTGTAACTTAAAATTTTAATTCATTTTTCTCAAAGTTGCAAGAAGTCATAGAATAATATTTACTTTCTTTCAGGAGATGAAATCGAATCTGAGCAAGGCCGAAAGAAGACGGAGACACCAGGACGGAAGCGAAACGCGTGAAAATATGCAAATATTTTAGGCGAATATATAAAGATTCTGTACGCTTTGTTTTTTGTCAATAGTGAAAAGGCCGCAAATTAGTCAGGTGACCTTAAGGAGTTTGTTATATCTGCGCCTTCTTACGATCTTTGAAGTATGGGAAATTAAGGCTTGTTATGATCGTGAGCATCTCTCGATTCATCCGTGGATCTTGGTAAATTACGGGGTGTTATCTGAATTTTGGTCGCGAATTGCTGCCAAAATGAGCAAGTTTCAAAATTTATCAGATATCGTCAATTTTCCGAATAAGGTTTCCGAAATAGGATTTCGGGCCGGCGAGATGTATTATTTTCATTCGAATTAAAAAATAAACAGAAGAGTAATTTCTTCTCCGAAAGTTGACCTTTTTAAGTCGTTTTCAATGAACCCGGAATGAAAGTACCACTATAACAATAATTTGCCACAACTTACGAAAGGCAGACGATTTCTTCTTAATAAAGTTTTGTAACCTTTTACTACCTCGAGACCACACCAGACTTCCAAGAATATCTTTTGGCTATTTAGCTGCAGGAAGCAAGATGTTTTTCATTTGTGATGGACAGATGACTTTAGAGTGCCATTAAATTTCTTTTCTCAGCAAGGACAGCCATTAGCACGTCATAACCAGTTTTTTCACTAGCGATAAGTCTTTTTTCGAGAGGAGATAATTTGGAAAGAATCAGGAAGTAATTTCAATCTGATCGCATGATTTTTGTCGGTAAATATGCATCCGATTGTGGATGAATTCAGCGTAAACTATTTGATTAGGATCAGGAGAGATATTTAATGGTTAACACTCGAATGAAAGTAGCAATTTTAGAGCTCTAAAATTGAGTATAAAACAGAATTCTTTTAATTTATTTTTTGAATTAACCTGTTGAATGAAAAAGTTTTAATCGACAGAAAAGTTCATCAAACATTCATAATCTCTTCTTATGAAAACGTATAAAAAATTACATTAAAATGAAAGAAAGAATCACTTCGTAAATAATCCCACTTTATTTATTAAAAGAACGACCCGGGTTTCAACGGTATAAAGTGTGTACAGTGTATCACAGCGGCATTTGTACCTGAAGATGACGTTTAACCGTTCTAATAATAAAGTGGAATTTTTCCGAAGTGATTTTTATTTTCTTTCATTTTAATTATGCAATTCCACAAAGTTACAGCGAAACAAATAAGTTTTAAAAAATTACATTGTTGGAAAGTAACACTTTATGAGTATAGCGAAAAAATTGTCCACTACGATTGCTAATTCGTATGATAAACTTTTTGATTGGTGCGTGATTTCAGTGTATTGTTCAATATGATACAATCTCTTCTTAGTTTTTAGTCAGGAATACCCTCTTGTTTGTTTTAGTTGCAAATGAAACACAGAACGCACACAATTATTTTTCAATTTGAATTTTTCCTGCCATTGCATAAGAATAAAATTACTTATCTTATAATTTAAAGAATAATAAAATCAAAAGTGGGTCTCGTTTCGTTTAATCTTTTTCAATAGTAAAAGAGAACGACATAAAAATCGATTTCCGGAGCGAAAACAGTTCCATATGAAGTATTTCTGTATTTGCTGGCTTTCACGACGTCTCCTGCTTTTTTCCCAGTTTTAGCGACTTTTTCTTTATCTTGAGTCCTCCCCTGCATCGCAAATTTCCAGTCACACCACGATTTGTTTCTCTGCATAATGTTTGGACGCTCTCCAACCCGGCAACTTAATTGGGTCGGCTAGGTTGACGTGGAAGTGTTTTCACCCTTCTGCGCATGTGTCTAAGCGTCTCTCCTTTCGAGTGCTTCGAATTAACCTTCTGCAGGTGGACTGGTCCACATAAAGGCGAAACCGCTTGTTTTACTGCCGCAGTTGTGCCTCAGTATCGTTGTTATTTTTACGTCAATTTATTAATAAAAATATCCTCATGCCTCGGTCTCAATGAAATCGAATCGTATTGTTGGTATGGTTTATCTACGAAAAGAGGATTTTTAAAAGATTCTGCTAAAGATAAAAGGGGTTAAAGATTAAAGATATTTTTTATTTGAAATATTTAATTTTATTTCCCTCGTTTTACAGATGGTGCTGAATCCCTAATGTACACTCACCGACATATATGTGAACTAGTAAATGTGTATTTGGACTAAAACGTCTTTGTATATGTAATATGGATTATCGCGACTTATCGACTTTTAGTTTTAAACGATATAATACAATTATTTCTATTTTATGAACAGGAACACAGTGATATGAACTTCAATAGTATTTTGATCGATTCATTAATCAGCGAGTATACAAGCATAATCGACATATAGTCGTTACATCGGATGCTGGATAGTAATTTAATAATGCTTGAAATTAGCCTTGTGGAAATTTGTTCAACTTCATGGCCAATACATAGCGGCACTGGTGACGTGTGTGAGGATAGAAACCACTGGGGATGGTGGCCTTCCGAGCAAACCGAAACACTTGTTCGCTAAAATGCCATATTCTCTTTCGTAAGAAAACTCTCTCCTCACATTTCCACGAGGTAGAAGAGTACGAAATAGAGGGTATACGTGCCTTAAGATTATACGCATAGCAGATAAAACGATACATGAAACATTGGTTCCTCTGTATATGTGGTGTCTCGGACACACTGAACCCTCAACGAGAAAAATGCCGTGAAGGAATGTCGAGTGGGGCTTGACATCGAAAACAGCCTGTAATTCAAGCGTGATTTTTGACAAGGATTTAGAAATTTGATTCGTCGCAAAGATCACCCCCAACCGAGAAACAAAGCATCTCTGGGGATTCCTATTTTCTCCTGAGAACGATATTTCGGATCACTATTCTAAATAGGAGCATCAGCCAATCAAAATCAACTTCTTTTGCTCGTATCGTGATGATCGTTCATGATAACGCATACATTGACCGCCACTCTCTCAGAGTTGTAATGAGATGACGGTTGACGTCTCTATTCAGTGTTCCCCGTGTGATATAGAATCGACCCTGCGACTGCAAAAAAGTTCATCGTAAGTAAATAACTCTTTTCTGATCTATACTTAAGCGTTACTTGTCTATACCATGAGGTCGTGCAGTAAAGCAAGGGTGGCCAAGATTTCCGAATAGTGGGCTGCATTGGTAAGTAGGAGTACATAGGCGATCCGCGTTAAAACTCACGAATGCTTCGGCTGATATAATCATGCTTCAAATCGGAAGTCATTCTTAAGGTTTTGTTTTATTTAAAACCTTTATATCTAGTATATAATAAAGAGTGTGTGCTTGCTATGCATTTGGACACCGCGAGGGACAGCGCAATCAAATATTGCGTGGGATGCACTTTCATCCAGGGGAAGGTCGAGGTTTGCATCCGATTCCAAGGTCCCAAGTTCGATTCCAGGAGCTGTTTGTTTTCCCATTAGGACAGCATGAGAATGAGTGTACCGTTTCTCTTTAATTTATCGTAGAAACTCGGAACTTGAACTAAAAAAACCCTAAAAAGTATCTTTATATATAATTACTCAATGTCTATTCGTCCGTCCGTCCGTCCGTCCCCCCTTTTATCTCTTGAACAGTTTGTCATAGAGAAATGCTGTAAACGCCATTTGTTTCTGCCAACTAAGAGACCCCGGAAAAACTATTTTCGTTTACGAAGTGTCCCGGATTCGACTCCGGGAGACGATTATATTTTTCCCTATGTTTACACAGGAGTTTTGATTTTTCAAGGTTAAAGGTTTATTTCATTCATTCATTAAAAACGTAAATATGGACCGAATTAATCCAATTTTGCTTTATTCGACGGCTAAAGCTACAAAATATCTTATTATTGCAATGTTTTGATTTAACACGGAATAATATCTCAGAAACACGCATTTCTTTTAGAAATTTAATGGCTTTTTCGTACTTTTTCCGGGTGTTGCCAAGGCGACCCACATTGTTGCCTCCGATTGAATTAGCGTCTATTAAGTCTTCAAATAGCCAAAATAATTGCGTTATTTACTTCGCGCTGTTTATGTAGCATCGAAATTATAGTTGTAGTAATGTCAAACTTAATAAATTGCAATGTTAATAATTAAAGATTATTATTAATCAGTAAAATTCGTGTGGGCTGTGGGCATTTCTAACGATTGACCAAAAGAAAAAAATCTTCTTTCTTTATTTCAATACTGGAATGTGACCTTTTTCGTATGAGAGAGACAATTAAAATTGCACATATAATATAAAAACAAACATGGCATTCAAAATATGTTTCTAATTTTAGAAGGAGAAATTGGCTATTATTACTTTTAAACATGCAGATTTCTGACTGACCTCGCAAAAGTTTTTGCGGGTACAAATGAATGTTCATGCCGTCGATTCTCTAACTCTAAAGTCGATACGCAAATTAGTTTTGAAGAAGAAAATTTGACATTTTTTGCGAGTTGAAACTCTTTGGCGCTCGCGACAGTCTGAGCATAAGGCAAAAGTTGGTAGCATTCGTTCAGTAAATTACAATCATCCAAAAATTACTTACGGTCATCAATCAGCCATGAGAGACGAATATTCACAAAAAATACTTTCTGCGTTTTATCATAAGCGCAGTATTTTTTCAAATAATGTTGATCTATGTGCAGTTTATGATTGCAGAGAATGTTTTTTTTAAATAAGCCTCTTATCAGAATGTTGTTGAAATAATTCATCTGCAAAAGACTTAATGCATACATTGAGAATGGGAGGCGATCAGTTTTTGAAGTAGCAGACAATTTCTTGAATAATTATAAGATCTTGTTTAAGTAATATAAAGTATGTATATCGAATTTGAAAATGTTCTATAGATTATAGAATATTGTTAACGCGAAAAATGGACTCGGTTGAAATAGGCAAGAAAATTATAATTTTTGACATGAGGGAGTGCGTAGACGGGAGAAAATTATTTGGACATAGAAGAAAATGAATTAGGAGAATTTATGCGCAGTAAGAGATGAGACACGCCTAATCAAGGTAATATTGGTCAGACATAAAATGAGCGGATACGATTTTTAGAGAAAATCGCAGGAGGAGCGCTGCGAGGGAAGAGCAAAAAGAAGAAGAAATGCGGGTTTTGAAGAAGGGAATGATTATGAAAATATAAGGGATTAAAATGGCTTAGTTTGGGAAGGATTAACGAATTTATCGATCTAAATAATTTCGCATCTCCTCTTTAGCGAATATTATCAGAGTTGGATTTTTGGGGATTTATTTTTAATGTGCTTTTTCACGTCAGTCTGGGTTTGGGAAATCGTCGCCGTTTCTCATTCACCTGGTAAGCGATCCGGTTGGACCTCGCCGATATTGCCGTAATGGTCCTGGGCAGCAGGACTCCGACGGGCGGAGGCGGAGGGTCTCTCAGCTGCTGACCCACCGTCTTCGGATAGCCTCTGTACGTTCCGATCGGGTCGTTGATGCTGTTGTATTCTCCTGTGAACTCGGGAGCATCGAGCGCGGGGTCAGGGTACTCGTACACGGGCGCCGGTTGCCTCAGCGGGTAGTGGATGATCGTCCTGGGCCTGGGCGTCGCGGGCGTTATGGGGCCCATCTTGCCGGAAGGCACCATGATGGGCGTGGCGGAGGACGTGGTGGCGGAGAGGAGCAGGAGGAGGGCGAGGGCGAGGCAGGAGAAACAGCCGAACGACGGAGGGCGCCGCTGCGATAAACAAATGAGAAACCAGCGTGAGTGTGGACGGAGGACCGGTTGGTTCTGGACGGTTTCGGATTGCGTTTCTCCATTTCCGATTCGGAGAAACGCTGGGACGAGTTGTTTTTTATTATCCTGTTGTTGCTAAAGCAATCAACTGATTATTAAAAATATATAAGGGCCAAATGAAGGACTTAAAAGTCGTCATTTATATTTTCCTTCTTAAATTAGATAAATATCCATTTATGAGAATTATTGGGAAAGAAATTGCGTGTAAACGTTCTGTCATTGATTTATTTATATTTTAAAATGATCTACTCAATCATAGTGCGAAGGGAAAAACGAAGCATTTTAAATCACGAAAAGAAACCTACCTCGATTTTTTTCAGATCCGCTCTATTAAAAATAGATTATTTCGGAGATCTTAAGTCACCAGTTTTTTCTCTTTAAACTTAGTAAGAAGTTTCTATCATTTCAGTGAACGATTTAATATTTAAAACTTTTTGTGCTATAAAAACGTATGTAGCACGTATATAGAGAAAAAGTCTTCCCCTTCCAATATGTAATTATCAAATAATTGCGGAAAAGAAACATGGAATTAAACAACTCATAGATTCCATGTATGCAGGGCCGGCCAAAACGGCGGATGAAAAGCAATCGTGCCCAAGAATATTGGGGCCCCCCGAATTTTATGAATCTCAATCATTTAAGTATCGGGTGTAAATGTTGCATTAACCTTTACTAAAAACACTGGCTAAACTGATTTTCAATATAACAAACTCTGAAAAAGCTATAATTTTAAAACCGGGTGCCCCATAAATAATAGAATTATCTATTGTTTACGTTAATTTTTTTGTATGCTTACAGCATAAAAAAATTTTTTAGTCAACGAATTCTTTGTAAAAAAAAACTGCAATAAAAATTCATTATTTAGATTTCACATATATCAGGGGGCTCCCATAGATATTCGCAACATGGCTCCCTTCAGTGCTTGGCCGGTCCTGCATGTCTGAATCCGTAAGAAAACGATGCACATGTGCCAGAAAAACACAATTTTAAGTAATGGTACCATAAGAGTTATGTGCATACAAAAACTGTTATTAATCAGAATTTTCTTAACTTATCAAAAGGGACCAACTTTTGGTAATAATTTTGAAGTAAATATATATAATTGCATTTTAAATTTCTCATTAAATTTAAACTTTTTGTATCTTCTGAAAATGTTCTCTGTAATATCAAGTAGTAGTATTTTATTATGCTAATAATTTTAAAAAACTTGTCTTCAAAGAGGAGATCCCAACGAGATTTTATGTCATTTCTCGCAGTGAGGTATTCTCATAACATTTTAATACCTCTCAAAACCTTCTGTGACGGTACTAGGAATCATAAATGACATGATGGCACGAAAATAGAACAAAAAATTAAAGTTTATATATATATATATATATATATATATATATAATTAAATATACTATATATAAATTTGTAGGCATCGACCAATCGATCTCGACTCGTTGGCTATGTGTGACGTCATTACTCGCATCCGCCGCAGGGTAGGTTTCGCGCCACTCTTGTGTATCGTATAAACAGTGATTTTTGCCTTTCAACTCTCGTTTATTTTTTTAGTAGTTTAGTTTACTTTTAGTTAAGGACATATTTATAGCAGTGAATTTAATAAAAATAGGCGCAGTTTATAGAAATATATAGATATTCAGTAGTAATGTGTTTAATAATATCTTAAAGATGGACAGGGATTATGTGGAAGCCAAATCGGGCAATTTGCCATTCATTGAATCCAATATGATTGCGAAATATTTAAGCTTTTTCTATTCGCGTTTGTACTCATAGACATGATACATTTAATCCGTTTTTTTATCAACTCTTTCATCCTTTCTCTGAAGAAAACGCTTAAAAAGACTATAAATATTTATTAGAACTTCATTAATTTTAAAGACTATTACAGTTGTTCAATGCAAGTTATACAAATGAACAATTTACCTTTAAGGAAAGATGATTAAGTCAAGTTGGTTCTTTACTTTAAACATAGCCTTAGAAATGGCCCTGTCTGTGTGTATGTGTCCCCTACTAACAACTTTTGCACCAATGGACCGATTTTCATGAAACTTGGTATGAGGCTCATGCTGCCAAGGCACACCTCCGGGCTGTATTTTATTTGGCGAAGATTGAATTCCCGGGTTCGATTCCAGGAACGTTTTTTCCCTATTTGTTTTAAATAGGAAATCTCAAATCAGTCGTGCAGAGATGTTTTCTTTAATACTTTAAAATGAACAGTTGATACAGACATATTATCGTATAAACAGTAACATATATTAAATTCGTTTATTTAAAAAAAATACATTCAAAATATATTGACAGAGAGAGATTTTGACATTGCTTTTAATATTTTAAAACTGATAATGCTCTATTAATTTGTTTTTCAATTTTTCTCTATCATTGATAAACTATGAATTACAAATGGTATTTACGGTATGAGAATTCCTTAGAATGACTAGCACATACTAAAACATTTCCTGTCAATATAAGTAATAAATTCGGGACGTCAACTTTGGGAAACCAGCCTGCATTAGTCCTGGTTTGGACTTCTTGTTTTGAAATGTGTAATTACCTCATTGAGACCGGAGAAAAAACTCTAAACACGATCTCATCGCCCCGTAATCCACTGATTACGCCGTAAATCTCCATTGCAAATCACTTTCACTTTCTTCCGCATTAAAACGAATTCCATGCGTTACCACGCCAACTGTTTAACGTTTCGCAGTGATTCGATTATATATTCGCCGCGTAACGAAGTCGCATTGTTCATTGTTGCGGCTGCGATGGGAACGTGCACACGCACGTTGAAGTATCGTCCGACCCAATTGGCTCGCGTGGATGAGATTTTGGAATCTCGCCCGTTTCAGTCGGCGGTCGAGACGCGAAGGAATTAAAACGGGAAGGAGAGAGAGAGAGATGTGGCGGTTTTTTTGGCAGGCAGCATCTCCATTGTGGAAAAAAAGTGGCGGAGTGCGTTGCGCAAGATCGCTTGCTCTAGAGAAGTCGCATTTATTATTTTCGGGTGACGAAATGGCTCTCCGACGAGGAAAAGAAACACATTTTGTGAAATAAGTAATCGAGAAGCCAAGCGCCGGATTTTGGTGTGAAATTGAAGGACCGCGGAAACGGTTAGAAAGGAATGTTTTGTAAGAACGGGGTCAAAGGTAGGACCACGGAGGAAACGGTTCCGGTCGAAAGTGGAGAGAACGGGGATTATCCCTCGAAGATGGGATTTTCAACGCGAAAAAACGCCAATAAATCAGAGTTTGATATCCTATGGACAGGCGACGGATTAGGACAGTGGTTCTCAAACTTTTTTGAGCCGCGGCACACTCTCAAAGATAAAGAGGGTTTCGCGGCACCCCAGTCTTGTGACAAGTTTTATATATTTTTAGGTACGGATATTACAAACTTTGGACATCCATTTGTTGATGCTACTACATAATCAATTCAAATTCAAATCGTTGATTTATTTACTAAACAAAGTTTTTCGCGGCACCCTTAAGTATCTACTGCGGCACCCTTGTGTGCCGCGGCACACGGTCTGAGAACCACTGGATTAGGAAGTGAATTTCAATGAACGCATAAAATGGTGCACTGAACAAATAAATACTAATATAACTAAAAATATAGTCTTATTATTAGCTAAAACAAAATCGGATCTAATGAAACTTTATAAAGTTTACGGTAATAAGCATTGATTTTGGAGTCGATGGGAATGGGAGGGATTGGTAGATGTTTAAATGATACCACCATCCCGTAAATTGTATATGACGAAGTGATGGTGAAAATGAAGATTGCTTGCGTTATAATTTTGTCTAAATTGTTAGTGATCCGTGGAATCATGTCAATGATATATACTTGGTTAAATACTTTTGTGAATCACCATTTATCATCGGAACATTTGTTGAAATATAGTAGTACTACTTTACCCGTTACCCAGACATAGCTAGAATTTTTAAAAATAATTCGTGTGAGAATTTCTCATAAAATATTTTGTTCGAAAATTAAGTTTCAATGCGATTTTACTACCCTTTACTCAATTTTTATCCATCCAGAGAAAGTTAGCGTTAGGACCTAATCGTAAATAACATTAGTTATAACACATTAAACATTTTAAAGTAAAATATATATTGAGAAGCAACTCTATATCAGTCGAAATCACGCTATGGAAATTCTCTTAAGACGTTTCATATTGCGCCCAAGGAATGCGCTCTACCGGCTCGGTTGCAGTCGCTCTAGTCAATTGAATAATGGCTTTTCTAAAGGGATATTATGTTGAAAGTTCACGAAATAATTGAAAATGATTTTCTCCTCGAAAACTTAACGTGTCGCGCTCCGTCACGTGCACTGGCAAAACTGCTGTCATTATATTAAAAAAAACACTCGATTATTTGCTGAATTACTTTAATGCCGCGCTCTTGCTTCTTTAGTCGGTCAATGGCGCAGCTTGTCTTGCGTTGTTCTCATACTCATTAGAGGTTGGAAATGTTTTTTTATCGTCAACTCGTTCCTTGGTGCCTATCAATTAGGGATTGACACGTGGAACTTATCCATGTTATTCACGACGCATGTGACTCGCTCGTTGGGTCACATAATATATGGATAATGTCTTCTGTTTTTCTCAAAGAAGAAATTAAAATAAAATTTATTCCTAAAACTAAGGATTTATTACGAAAGATGAATACTGTGTTCCAGAAAAAATGTTTTTGTTATGGACATATTAAATCAGAAGTTTTGGAAAAGTTCATGAGATAGTCCAAGAGGCTGATTCGCCATCTAACACACACACACACACAAACACATAGTTGATGAGATAATATTGTTAGAAATGATTTTTAGTTTACAATAGTATTTTTTGTAATCTGTGCGGAAGATATTCATAAAATGATTGTTTGCTAGTAAAAAAAACTCGCCCATCGTAGATACCCTAGCCTTAAGGGATATTATACTCTGGTGATATCTTCTTCCGTAGACAGAAGGATATATAATTATCAAATCGGACTACATTTGTTGCAGTCATGAGGGAACTTGGGAGCTAGAGTGGATAACAGACGGAGAAATTTCTTTCCACTTTATTTCGTAAAGGCGAGTGAGAGAGTATTAAAGCACTCCTGATAGCGGTTGAATTCAAATTTGCTATTTAAATGAAATTCATTGATATCACAACAATTTTACATCATTCTCCTCGAATCGACCTGTATGCACAAATATTATGAAACCAATTGTTACTGACACGGTCGGTCTGAAGCTCGAATTAAAGATGGCGGTCGTAAATAACATATCGAATATTATTCGAATCTTTTCGAAAGTGTATTTTAAAATAGCTTCGATTACCCGCTGGAAATTAAAATAAATTTATTACGTTTAAATATTTATTAACGTGTAGAAATTGCATCGTTTTGATTTTTCATCCGCATGTGAATTAAAATGCCAATCGCCCCCTGCAAACCAATTTATCGTTCAAGAATAATTTGTCATTTTTTATTATTGAGTCGAAGAAAATTGATTAAACTAGAACATGTCTCTCGCATAAAGACCAGCAGGTAGTTAAGTATTTATAAATAGTGCTATAAAAAAATTATGACAAGCGTATATTGCCGATAAATATCGTAAGCAAGCAGCTTTCCATATGTTGCGTAAATTGGACCAGAATTTAATCGGCCTTTCTATTTAGACGAGGAAATTATGCTTGCACTCTTCAAAAATAAACGAAAGACCGCGTTCTTTTCTCAGGAAAATCCCAAGTCGTCGACCGCCTCGATTTTTCTTGAATTTATTATTATTGCTATTCTCTTAATTATTTGTTTCACTTTCAGTTTAGAGCGTGAAATAATAGATTTCTGCGCGGGTAGAAAATTTCACCATTAAAGCACCAAATTGGAAAGTTGAATTCCGATAAAAACAATTTTGTTGAAAATGGAGCATATTAATCGTTTGGGAAAAATGTAATATCGTATCGCCCCAGTTGCATTCACTTCATTTCGGATTATTTTCAAACCCAACACGTTTCACGGCAGTCGCATGCCTTGCCGTTCTCCCTTGCATTATGCCACGCTCGCACTCGATAAACATGCCATTAAAGGACCCGGAGCAGATAAAAATCCTTTCACCGCGCTTCGCCACCGGAGGCATTGTTTATTGGTCATTGAGACGTAAAGCGCTGGCCTTCGGGTTACGCGTTGCCACTGCGTTTCTGTTACTGAATGGCCATTTTTTCGTTCCCGCGGACATGACAGTGCTCGAAACTGTTTTATAGAAAATTCAGAAAATAGAATGGCTGGTGAAAGTTTTTTTAAAGATTTATTTTAACTTGAATCGACGTCCTGTCGTTGACCTCAATTTGAGCTTAGCAACCAGTGGGAGCAAAAAGGCCTCGTAGAATGTATTGCCGGCTATAGTCGGCTACAGGGCGGCCGCCTATATCAAATGACACGCGTCCTTCTGCTTCGCTTAATGTTATTTGAGAGTTAAAGGTGAAAGAGCAATCTCTAAAGTACTAATTTAAACGTATCTGTATTCAAAGCAGTTTTCGGGTCAATGGTCACGCTTGAGATAAATATGCCATGCAAAGCGCAGTATAAATTATGCATCGCCGCATGTGCAAAATTAAAAACAGATTGAAAGATGAATTTTAGTTGACGAATTCAATTGCATTGCGAATGCGTTTGGTGCGGAAGTCGATTTTTTCAAAAATCCGTCCAGACGAAAAAATTTAGCAGAGGATTTTTTTTTATTCTGTCACCACAAACTTGTGGCGTACCCTGAAGACATAAAGAGTCAGAGAAAGTTAAAAAAGAAAAAACATCACTGGAAAACGATCGCTCCCTATTTAATTTACCGCAACTCTCTCGACAGACGAGAAGAGGAATAGATTTAAAAGCACTTACTTCCTTGTTACCTCGAACGCATTGTTTTGGAAATGAAAGATTCTGAAGAATTTTTTGTTTGCTCGTGGAACTCGTTTCATAGCAACTCTCAATCGGACGCCTTTAAAATGGACAATGCTGTGGTTTCGTAGTCGTTTGATAATTCGCCTATTTTTATGAGAACAATTCTAGTTGCGGATTTTCCGTTCCGGTTTCCGCATTCCAGGATGATTACATTTCGATGCAATTTGCTGTGTTAATTCCTTTATTCTGTTCATTATCCATGAAATGGTCATTTTTGTATTTGAAATAATATAATTGTTCTCCAAAGATTTGTGTCATTGACGGAATATTTAAGGAATCGATATGAAAAAAGATTAGGTGAAAATTAACTTCACATGTTTTTGGATTTCGGTTTACAATGTTTTCAACTAAATTGTGTGAGTTTAGTAGCAGGTATGTAGCTCTAGAAATATCTTAAGTGGAAAAAGAGCGATTTTTGGATTACATGTGAGCGTAAATATATTTTTATTTATCGTAGAATTACGTTTAAAAGACTCTTAAACAGGGCATTTCCTGGATTCGACGCTTGAGTTACTTTCTCACTAATTTAACAACATAAAAATGTTTAAATTTTATTGCAAATGATTTGGTCGGATAGAGACACCCTGCTGCAAGGAGGCAGGTATGCGAACTCGGTTTCGGCTTAAACCCTCGAGTTCCGCTCTCATAATCCGAATTAATGAAGGATGAGGTCTGCACAACAGTCAGTTTCGGATGTGGTCCCAGCTTGTTAATATGAGCCGACATTTAAATTTTAAATATGGTAAAGTAACAGTTAAAAAACTAATTATTTAACCGTTCACGCTAAAGTTACCCTTGAATGTCTTCTTAAACTAAAGTTACCTTTGAATGTCTTCTTAAACTAAAGTATACTCTTGAAATCTTTAAAATAAATTCTCATGTGATCAACGTAGTCTTTATAATTAACGCTGACTTTTAAACAAAGTGATAATTGCGTTTACAATAAAATTTTCTTAGTAGAATTAAAGCATTACTAACCATGCGTGAACTCTGTCGATTGTGCTTTATTTCATTGTGCGAATTCCATGGATATATTCGCACTTGCAAACTTAAAAACTCTAATCACTCTGAATGATACATAGAACACCAAGTTTTAATAACTTGCAATGAATGATAGTTGTTCAATATCACTATTGTCATTCGTGTTTAGTTTTGTTGGATTTTTGTCAAATGTAAGAAACTTTCCAAACACCCAAATCTCAAAATAGAGAAAACAATATTTACTACTATTTTTTTTTACAAGATTGCTCGTTCATTAATTTAAGGTAACGGAGCGCCATAAATGGAACTTTCCGTAAAATAATTTTCCCTCGAGACCAAATTCTCTCGCAAGCGTGACTTTGGCAGAGGAATTCCTCCCGTCACCTTTATCACCGCAAGACGAAGGCATTCATCAAAATTTTCCATAAGGCGATCTGTGCCCCCAACGAATAGTCAATAAAAATGAGGAAGCGACGTGCTCTTCCTCTTGTTGGGAAAGAAGAAGAAAGTATAGCGAACCCCATCATCAACCCCTTCGCTTTCTTTCCCCTCCTCCCTCACTCCTATTCTCTCCTCTCCTCATTCCTATTCTTTCTCCTCCCCACACTCCTATTCTCTCTCCTCTCCTCACTCCTATTCTCCCTCCTCCCCTCACTCCTATTCTCTCCTTCCTCACTCCTATTCTCTCTCCTCCCCTCACTCCTATTCTCTCTCCTCCCCTCACTCCTATTCTCTCCTCCCTTCACTCCTATTCTCTCTCCTCCCCTCACTCCTATTCTCCCTCCTCCCTTCACTCCTATTCTCTCTCCTATTCTCTCTCCTTCCCTCACTCCTATTCTCTCCTCTCTCACTCCTATTCTCTCTCCTCCCCTCACTCCTATTCTCTCCTCTCTCACTCCTATTCTCTCTCCTCCCCTCACTCCTATTCTCCCTCCTCCCCTCACTCCTATTCTCTCTCCTCCCCTCCCTCCTCCGATCACTCCTCCCCACACTCCTATCCACCGTGACCCCACCCTCCTGTGGGAGGCGTACGTGTTTGTCGGTCAGGTTTTGAAAGCGAGAGTCGGACGTTTCTCAAGCAGTATTTCGACCTTCCGACCGTGGAGATACTTTTTTCAAATCATTCGTGGAGGCGTAGGTCTCACGCCCCTCTTGGCACCGGGCGGCGTCCGATGCTGCGCCGAAGCGGGCGACTAACCCACGCTCCCTACATCGACGAGCCATTAGCATTGTCACCGCAGGCACGCGGCCGCGTGTCTGGCGTTGGCAGGGTAACGGCCGACGTCTCGTTGCGCAACGCGACACGCGTCCCCTTTTTGTTTTTCGGTTTCGCCTCATAGATGGCGCTCCTCCTGTTGCCATGCATACGTGGAGCTCGCGGCTGGATTACTGGCACGTGCGAGACTTTTATCTCCCGTGCCTTTCTTTTTCGTAACTTCCCCGATGCGGATGACTTCCTTTATCTCATCTCTCTTTCGGATGCCCAATTTCCTTATTCCTCGAATGTCCTGTGCCGTTTTGGCGGTTGACCGTGAAAAAGTAATCCGCCCACGACCATCGGATGCATTCGTATCTACAGCCATCGTTTGGAGTTCTTTGCGCTCCATTGCGTTGTTTCTGTATGGAGTGATGTGTACTTAATTCTCTCGGGTTAAGATGCGCTCCTTCAAATTTAGGTGTTATCACAAAACACTTTTCGGAACTCTATATGCATGGCATAATTTAGTAGTTATTGTTATGTAAGAGTACTAATATACGCGGGATCGGTAGTAGTATCTAATCTTCTAGTTCCTAGCAGAATGAATTGTCTCATCCATTCGCCCCTATTTATGAGTCAGCGTCTCAGATTGTTTGAGGAGTCCATTGTGTCGGCTAGTTTCGTAATAGTAAATTGTTATTTTCCTTGTTCTACACTGAACCAATAAATAACCAATTTCAAATGTTTGCTAAAACTTTACGAATTCCTTAGCGTTATTGAGAATTCATTTATTAACTAGCCATTTATAATTAACAGATTTTAACCGCTATTCAGGAAATACTCCAACTTCGGAATTCAGAGCAGAATAAGTTCGAATTAAAGGGGCTTCTGGACTGAGAATGTGCGTAATTTACACGAAAAAACCTACGAAAATTTTAGCGTCTGATCTATATGTGGCAAAAATGGTTATCGCATTTTGCTAACGCATATCATACACGATGAAATCCTTGAAAACAGTCTAAGCGCTAAATAAATATTTCCATGTATATATGAACGATCCCATTAACGAACGATAAATTCATTAATATGCAGTGATAGTATAACTTGCATATTTTAATGGTTAGAGGAAATTAAGTTTTGTAAATGATAGGTTTAAATTCATTCATACGAAGTATGAAAGGTCAAAGAGGCTCCAGAAATTTAAGGAAGCACACAAAAGTATTAGCAGCATATTTGTACGTGCATTTTAGCTCCTGTATGAAAGATCTTTCATCAAAACATCACTGTTGTGTGATTTCAGCACCTTATTCCATATGCAACTGGATGAATATCATTACAGTAGAGAACACAAATACCCCAAATTGTCGGAGCGTTTATAACGAGCAAGTTGATAAATTGGTTGGTTTGATTAGGTTTAATTTAGAATATAGTAAGCTACAAATTGAATGAATAAACTGAAGGAAGGTTAAACCTGGTGTCTCTCAATATTGACAGTTGAAATCGGATATATCATCAACATCTGTCCCAAAATTTATATTCTAAGAGTTAGTTTAGGTAATATATTCTATGCTCTCGTATATGTCTCCGAGAATACAAGTAAACTGTTAACGTTTTTATTACAATCCCCTTCTAGTTAATAGGTAAAAATATTTTGTGGGGGACATATTTTTAGTTAAAGTCAAATAAAATATCTTAAAATAATCATAAGAAAACAATAATTTTCTTTAAAATTTTAAATTCCATCGTCTACACTAAAATTGGAATCGAATATATTCAATCGCTTGTTCTAAATTAAAGGAACTTTTGTTACATTAATAGCTTCCTCCCACATTTGGCAGTAGAATGCCTTATTTGGACAGGAGTGGTCGTTGGCGTGCTAAAAAGATCATCAGGTATATAATCTGCGATATAACCCACATGCCCTTGAATACAAGCAAGGTCAGAGATGGGGCGTTGGTCGGAAATAATCTTCCTTATCCCTGTGGTTGGCAATAAAATGACTATGATTGGACGGAATAAGGGACTGATGCAACCCATAGGAACCGGATTCAAGCAATTTCAGAAACGATCCGCAATAAAATGGACACTGATGATAGCTGGCCATACTTAGGGACTTGTTAATTTTGAAAGACGCTTGGGAAACCTTTTATACTTTTACATCATTTGATGCGTTGCCACAAAAGTCTTTCTCATTTATTTTATATCTTTATATTGACAAATTTCGCTCTGGATATTTAAAAAATATATTATAAGCAAATAGAAAAAATCAACATTAAAAAAAACCGATTGTCGGCTAGGAGCATTAACCAAATAAGCTACGATGATTATTCATTCTCGAATTCTAGTTTAGTAAGTTAAACTCCCTACCCGGCAAGTGGGAGTCTCAGGATAGATTCCCGGTCATGTACAGAATTTTTTCCCTCAAATTTAAAATTCCAGTTAAAGCTTTCTTGCGCTCATGCATAATAAATCATTTCCTCAACTTTCAATGCTGTTGTATTGTTATACATTTAGAAATGGATTCCTTAGGCCGATTTGCGTTTTAGCTATATAAATGAAACGACACTTATAATTTCTCATCTTAAGTCAACAGAATTCAATTAAAACGAATAATTTAGGATTATATGAATTTTAATCCCAAAAATAGAAATGTTTACGGTTGGAGCGGAAGGAATTGTGCAAAATGTATATTTCGTTACTGTAAATTTAATTTTAATAAAAATTTCTAAAAATTTTAATGTTTGTTTAATATACAAAACATATTATATTAGCATTATGTCAACACAATAGTTAATCAAATATATGAAAATTGAAATAGTATCGAATGCCGGGATTCGCACGTCTTATATTACAGAGACTAGCGCATGACATTAATCCTCTTTTGCGGATGTGAGATTTAAGGGGTTATGTTAGTTGTGCGCCCTGTACCCATTATTCTATTGCAGAAAAGGATGGCAGTGAAAACATAATTGGCGAAAGAAAACTTGAAAAAGTACTCGATTAAGGTTAGAGTCTCAGTCAGCAGGTTATTTTTCACCAATGTAAGAATTATACGTTAAACATATGCTTCTCGTATTAAATTTATGAATTGCAAATCAATTTTCAAGTGGGATAAACTGGGTTACTGGATTTTTCAAACATTTGTGACATACTTAAACGTAACGTAAACGCGAATAACTGTGTTAGATGATAATTGCGTTTCCCAAACTGATGGACATAAAATAACTCTTTTTAATACGAGATTTCTCCCCTCAGAGGCAAATGTTAATTAGCGGTTATGTGCGAGGAAAAAATAGTGTTCCAAAAAACCATTGTCAATTTGAAGAAGAACCGGTTTGGTTAGCCACCTTGGAAATTACGTTTCGGACGCCTCATAAAGAATAGCCATAAAATTCTCATCTCGAAGCAAAAAACAACATATGCACATACCCACATGCTTTTTGGTCTATTTTTCTGTCCTTGATTTGGTACGCTGAGCCCAGTAACAATTGGACGAGGGCGTTTCAAGGACCCATCGTTCAGACTTCTTGAGTTAACCTTGGTGCTTGGTAGGTAGCGTCCCTCTTGACTCGAAGAATGCGAATAAATGAAGCCATTGTTTAAAAGCTTCTCCTCATTTGCCTAAGCGGTTTTCATCCGAAATTCATTTTATCAACTTCAAGAAATTATTATTTATTTTGTACATCGATAAACTAATTATCAGTTTTACGCAGAAGATTTTACCGAGAACACAATGACATAAGTCTGCACGAACTATTCTTTAGTATTTATACTTATCAAAATAAACAACATATTGGACAATTCGCCACTGTTATGTGAAATATACATTGTATGATATAAGTCTCACGTAATAAGTTAGAGATCTTGACAGCAGTGCGCTGAGGAATTTTGTATAGGAGAGGCTAACTCGTTATAGAATTAAACATATTAGTACTAAAAACATTGAAAATCAAAATATTTACATCGTATCGTATTTTAAAATACTTTTGTGAATTTAGAATATTTATAAAAATTCAAAACTTAGCATTGTCGTTTCCTCTGTAGTCCATTCAGGACTTAACAAGGGAACTTCTATTTGGGGAGCCCTTTCTTCCTCATGGGGGCACCACTAGATCGTAGCAATTTATAAGCAGTGAAGACATTGAAATATACAATTCTCAAAATGGCAGAGGAAATAAATTTAATGTTTGTCGCAAATATTTCTAGGAAACCGTATGGGATCTAAGCACATTATTCCGCCCTCCGCTTTTTTTAGTCGTTTAGTTTTAGACAGATTGGATAGTAATGTTGAATGCTAACTTTTTATGGATAGCAAGCGAGTATAATTAAAACAATGTGGCTTCAGACACTTATATAACCTTTAACCTGGTTGTTATCTTTAAGAATCCTTCAAAAAGTCGCGTAATATATAAGAGGGTATTTTATTGGGTGCGAAATAATTGGATCTAGTACAGAAATATGACTCAGCCAAAGGTCGGATTCTAAGAAATAGGCGGGAGACAAGGTCGAGGGCTCAGTCCCAAGAACTTCACGAGAATGGAAGTGTATGGTACAAAAAATTGTTAGTAATTCAAACAAATCATTTTCATAAACTGACCTCAGAAAAAACTCGTACAAATTGTGACCAAAACATTGTCTGTGAATTGAAAAAATAACTTTTAATCCTTTGAGCCATAGCGAATTCACGACAAAACTACTACAGCAAAGTTTTTGAAAACTGGAACACTGGTATTATGGAGGATTTCCTCCAAAACTCTTTTGATTTTCAAATGTTTAACACACGGTTAGCAGCAAAATATTTGACGCCGATTTTTATTAATTCTTTATGTGTACACATTAATCTAAAATTCATCATATTGGTGATCGAATAATGAATGAAATAATGAAAAAAAATGCTGAACGATTATGTCGCCAATTTATACCGGACAATGTTTGCAATAATGGAATGCAGAATGTCCGATTGTAAAAAAACCCAAACAATTGTCAGGACGTAAGATCAGACAAGATTCCGTGTAGTTAACCATGCACGCATATACACATACATATACTTTTATATTCCCGAGTCTGTTATTATTTTCCAGGGTTTTCCTCTTTCCTAATGAAGATCAACCACGTTGTTGATTTAATATTCTGAAATAAATGTCAACGCAAAAAATTCAGGTCATTAAAAACACACCCCCCGTATATAACAAAGCCCTTGAGGGAAAAAGAAAGATGGACGTGTTTTATGGCGTGACTGAGATCCCAAGGCTCTTCTGCAATCGTGAGAAGAGGACAAGGAGTATTCATTATCTCGGGGAGGAAGAGAGAGGGAGGAAGAGAGGAAGGGATGGAGGTAATTCCTGTGTCCTCGCGAGAAATATGCGTTGCAGGTACTTTATGAACCGTGGAATATTACACGTTATACCACTTGATAAGGATTCCATAAGTTCTCTTGGAAGAGAAATATTTAAACAACCAGAAAATTTCTTAAATACCGACTTCAGAGAAATTTTTCCGACGAAAATAATTAAATATCATTGACTTCTAATTGAATAAATGCAATATAAACGGCATTGGTTAAAAAAATCATTATTGGAATAGAATTTATCTTTTGCGATGGCGAGAGTTAATAATAATGGCCGAAAAAAATTTCGAGTTCACATCATTGAACACAATATTTTGCATCACGGACCAGATTTCAAACTTCAAATATCTGAACGATAACTTTCCATATTATAACGTAACCTTTCGGTGATTTATGTAGTTATAATCCTTATTCAGGCGACAATGTTATTTTTTACTCAGATATTTTTTCTTTAATAAAGGACATCTGTGTTGCATATAGACTTTCTCACAGCTACTAGTTAGAATATGCGAGAAGAAAAAGTAAAACAATTGCTCTATCTTTTAAAAAGTCTAGCACTTAAAAAATTTACAAACTACGAAATTAAATATTTTCTTAATATATTTAAAATAATTTTATCATGCTACTTGGCACGGCATTGCCTAACATGCAGTTTTAATGTATATTTTCCGATTTTTTTATTGCTATATTTTTGTCCCCCAACTTAATAGGGTCAAAGCATTTCAATTAATACTATAAAATAACTTGATTTCTAGGAAAGCAAAGCAAATAAAATAAATAATAATAAATGTTATCCAAAAGTAGAAAGACATTGATGAACGAAGTAAGAGATAGGAATTCACAACGTTACGCCAGGCATCATTATTTAGATGTATCCTTTAAAGTTAGCGGTAGTTCTTTTTTATCCAGAAACATTATACATTATAGTTTTCATTGAAGTTCAAATATCGTACATAAAAAAATCAAAACAAATGTGGGTGTTGTTCATATCTCATGCGTTCCTTAAATGAATTCAAAACTATGAAATAGTCATTTAAACGGCAAATTCATATAATTTGCAATTTGACAATTGTTAAGGAGAAATATCCTTTCTTGGTGCATCGATTGATGAAAATTTACTGCCGAAATTCATTCTATTAGTTTCCAAGTCACACTATAAATTATTAAATAAAAGTTTAGTAATTTCGGAAGGAAGTAAGAAACTTATGGGAAAGTATAACTTGTTAGTATTTAATGGAAAGCTTATAAAAAACAGCTGAAATTTTATTCAACATTTCCAATATTGATAAAATTTCAATTTATTACAGAATGATATCTGTAACTAAAGAAAGGGTTTTCCGAAAAGTATCTCTTTCGTTGTGTTGTAATTTATAACCTCCTCCATTCAGAAATCCGACCAGATTCGCAGTGTACGTACTTATAGAACGATGTAAATATGGGTACATTTTATTTTAAATGGATTTAAGAGACACTGATAGAAACGCTCTATCATTACGGGAGAGCTTAAAAAGTTTAATGAATAATATGGATAGAAAACGTTGAAGACATAAACACATGGAGAGTTTCTCTTTTATGAGAATTAATAATTAGCGCATGAATTGATCTACCACCGGTGTAACATAAGCGTTGTAAAAGTATTCATGAAATCTATGGGCAAAAAATCAAAAGTATTTGCTAATGAATGTCATTGATATCTTGAATGTCCTTATTTGTTAAAAATCATTCGAAAGTTTAGGGAATTCATTCGACAGCGTTGCTATCTAGAAAAGGCACAGAAGAAAAACTATTGGAACTATTGCCGCAACGCAGGAATTATCGCCGGCTGGTTTGGAGGTGTCTGACGAAAATAATTATCGCTCACTCCTTTGAAGTGGCAAAAGTCATTGGCAGCGTGACAGAAATCGCAGCCTTGTGACGTGGAAGAGAAAGAGAAATGACTAACGTGTGTCGCCTCGTTTACATAAAAGAAAACAATGAAGCGGAGTCTCATCATAACGATCGTCTGCGGACCATGCATTTCTCCGCCTTCAACTGAAAATGCTTACCTACTAGATACGCTGCGAGGTGGATAAGTATTTTTAAAAATCACCTCACTGTGTCGTTTCCTACTTTTGATATTTCACTTTTGGTTTTTAAGAAAGTGACTTTTTGGATTCCATGAATGGTATTTCTTTATTATTATGCCTTTTCTCTCTGCGCATTTCAGCAAACGTTAACCATCAATTATTAAATGCCAAACGTAATTTTCGGAAACTAATTATGATATAATACAAATGTTGGTGTCAAGACCAGGTAAATTCGTATTAAATAGAGAAAATATTTTGTAGCGAAAAGCGTAATACTGAAATATGTTTACGTTCTTTATGTAGAATATTTGACACAGAAGGAAAACTTATAATTATCGCGTTAGTTTGAAGAAGTCCATAAAGAGGTTTTAGTGAAATCGGCTCTTGCGCTCGCCTGCGTGTATTTGTGGTGCGTACGCGCCTGGAGCCTGATTGCCGACCTTGGGAGACATTTAGTGTCTTTTCCACCGGACAGTCTCGGGTGTTTTTCCCAAACATCAATCGCACGGTTTGACGAAAGACGGGAGAATGAGGCGGCGAGAAGAGAGAACTCTCCGATATGGTCCTTGACCAAGATTCTGCACTCCCGATCTCAGGAAGAGGACGGTGGCCAGCCACGATACGCTTCGCGTTATAGGAGCGGTATTGGGTCGGTCCAGAGGAGCGGAGGAGGGTTGCGCTGCGTGCGAAGAGGAGTGGGGTGGTGTTGAGGAGAGGTCCAAGGAGGAGGAGAGGTCCAAGGAGGAGGAGGAGAGGTCCGAGGAGGAGGAGACGTCTAAGGAGGAGGAGAGGTCCAAGGAGGAGAGGTCCAAGGAGGAGGAGGAGAGGTCCAAGGAGGAGAGGTCCAAGGAGGAGAGGTCCAAGGAGGAGGAGAAGCGAGAATGAAAACGAAATCGTGAACCTAAATGTCACGTGGCCATCAGCTGGAGTAATTGGAAGTTGAGATCGGTCTCAGTTTGGCAATTCCTCTTCGGGTCGGTTCTAATGCGGGCTAGAGCTACGAAACAGGTATTCGAGAAAGAAAACTCGGTGTATGTTGTTTTGGTATTTAAAGGTCAGAAAATGAGGCGATTTTTCAGGACCAGTTTGATGCGTTATTGCGGCTTCTACGGTGCCCGAGTATTTGAGGGTGACGTTTTAAAATCGTATGGACATAAATGTCATCGCAGATGTTGTTTGGTTTCCTCTACTGTCTCCATGATAAATAAGCCGGATCCAATCATATATTTATTGGTTCAAAAGGTCTGAATTTCTCATATATATATAAATGCCTAAATCTATTATTTCGTTGTTTGTTGGAACGTATTTGCATGTCTAAATGACGAATCCATTCAAGAGTTATTAGGAATGAGATAAGGAGAGGATTTTAGTGAATACAATGAAATCACGATGAAATACAATATTGCTGTTAAATAGCACAATTAATTGTTTACTATTTAAATGTAACTAGAAATATAAATCGCGTAATGTATCATTTCCTGATTGTCACACAAAATATTTAGGGTACATACCACTTTATAGAGTTATATAGAAAATATAAAGATTTAAAATTTCAAAATCTTCCACGTTATAATTTTCTCTGGACTGTCGAGCCATCAACATTTATCTCATTAAAATAATTTAACTAATATCGTTGAAGAAAATATTCATTGCGCATCTATTTCCGACAATTCAAGTAAAAAAATCTTTATTTGGTGTTGGACGTGCATGATGAGATTAATTATCCAATTAGAGAGTGATGGAGCTCAGTCGAATCGACGTGAAAAAAATTTAATCACTTAAGTGAAAGTTTAATCGTATATCATATTTATAATAACTGTTTGGATAGCGCATCTATCTTTAAATGCACCGCTCTCTTGATCGTATTTATCTTCTTGCTTTAGATTATATAGTAAAATAAAAACTCGTTGCCGCTATGATAATGCGTAATTTATCAGCGGTTGTATCTAGCTCCATTTTCTCCACCCACTCACGTCCTCAGATTCGGTTGCGGATTATCCGTGAGAGTTGACGAAGCCCAGCAAGAGATGACGGAATAAAACTATCTGCCTGTTGACATTTGGCACGCCTCGCAAACCGGTTCGAGCGAGCATCAGAGGCCGACAGAGACCAACAACACCCATCATCTACGCGCGGCGAACTAGAGTCCGGTGCGGTGACGAAACTGTCTCACCGTCGAGGTCTTTCAGAGACGCCCTTAACAATGAGCGCTCGGGAGGAAATGGAGAGGGTTTCTGGGACGTGACGGATTCGATCACCAACGTACAGGAAAATTTGAGGCGGTTTTCTGAGATACGCCTTAGGCAATTCTAAATTAAATGTATAGCAAGATGATAAATAATTTCAAGCCTAATGTTAAACAAAGGTATTGTTTGTTTGTTACATTTTGATAACACTATTCAATGTTGGTCACAGTCCGATGTAAGTTTAAAATAATCTGAATGTTTGACGAGTAAAGACAACGATCCTAATTTACAAGTCGACAAAAGATCAAAACGTTGTTTTTATGAAAGTATTGCCATAGAGGATTTATTTTGAAAATTTCTGGAGGAAAAAATGTACGATTTTCATAATATCTTACAAAAAGTTATGATTTTGCAATTCTCTTGAATTTTACCGCATAATATAATTTGTAACGCAATATGTTGCCATCAAATTTACTATATGATGTAGAGCGCTATCAAAACATAGATCAAATTTAAGATCGGTTTAGAAAATTTTTTTACTCTGATAGAATTCACTCTGTTTTAATGAAGTTAGTTAAAGCATTTTGGAACAATTTTCCCAAACCGGTTGTAGTGATGCAAAATGGATTAATTTTGAGAGATTGGACGTTCCCATCCTAAAAGTAAATGCATAATTCTCTCCCCGCGAGTTTCGAAACAACGCATTTTAATTGCTCATTATAAACCGCTAAGCGAGGTAGATTATTATTCAGCTCCAAAAAAACACTGCCGACGGGAGAATGCAGCCGCAGCCCGCGAAGGACCGAAACCGTAATATTCCTGAAACATTTTGGCCTATTTGGGCACGACGACCGAAAGTGAGAGTTTCCGCGCATTCGGTTTTTTTGTTTCCGAATCGTGAAAGCAGTTGCGTTTGTGTAACGAAAAAGAACGAATGAATGGAGAACAAACCAAGGCGAGGCACATATTCCGTCGATCGGAGATCACTCTCCGGCCCTCCTCGGCCGCTCTTCTCACCTCAATTGGAATCCACCTCTTCATCTCTTGCGCGTCTTAATCCGCGACCGTCCCCGAAGAAGCTCCAAAGCACCGCTTGCCTTTTCTCGTAGTCGGGAATTAACGGTTCCCTGGTCGGACCAGCGATTCCTCTTGCAACGATGCACTGTTATCGGGGGCGACAGAATTAGCAGGAAGAAGCGGCAAAGATCCTGTCTATTATTCGTACGATCTGATCACCTCTGCGGAGGGTTTGCAATTGAACGTATGAAATAGTGTTCACTCCAAGACTGCAGTGCGTAAAGTGCTCGTTCCACTGCGAAGCCGACGAAGGAGAATGAAGCAGTGTTGGAGTGGGAGAAGAGGTTCGACGGCGTTTGTCTCCCCCTCCTACCATCCTCCCTCCTCCCATCCACCCCTCCTCCCATCCACCCCTCCTCCCATCCACCCCTCCTCCCATCCACCCCTCCTCCCATCCACCCCTCCTGCCATCCCTCCTCCTCCCATCCTCCTCCTCCTCCCTCTCGACCTGCACCGCCTCCCATCCCCCCTCCTCCCTCCCGGCCGCTCTCACTCCCCCCGGCCTCCCATCCAACCTCGCAGTGAACGACCCCACTCCTTATGAAAACCAACTCCCCTTCCACTTTGCGAGGGGCTTCATCACCTCCCCTACTCGTGAGAGGGGAAGGTGCTGGGGCAGGGGGCGGATCTCTCCTCCCGATGCTCTCCCACCGACCTCCCGAGTGGCTCGTCTCCCTCCAACAGCCTTGGCCGACGTCCGACGATCCCGCGATTCGCGACTCATCATCTCCGGAGGCCTCCCTCGCTTCCCTTTCTTTCGACGCCGTTTTATGGCCATTCACTTTCGTTTCCACGGCTCTTCTTCCCGACGAGCCGCGATCGGAGGAAAGATTTTTCGGCTGTTTCATTTATAGTTAGGTCACTTTTCTCTGTATTTCGCTTTCTTTGCTCTCAATTCTCGTTTATTGTCGCCTTTTCTTCCAATGATTTTCCATCTATGTATCGATACATCGAACTAAAAAAAATATTTACAATAGATTTCTTTTACAATTTCCTTGTTGCAAAAACTATGTTGAAATTTCGTCTAATTTTCCGAATTTCCGGCTGTCGTTGCTTGTTTTGTGCCTCTCTTGTGTTGAATTTCGTGTGTTCTGTGGCCGAAGCTTGGAAATGACGGTAATTTTTACCTCTTCCGAGAATTGGCCAACTTACGTTTGCCTTAGGCGATATTTATGCCTCTCACTGACTGCGTTTTTCGTAGTCATGCGACGATTGATGGAATTATCATTAGCAAGAAGAGAAATAAATACCATAATTTTTTTGCTTCAATATTTAAAAAAATCAATTTCTAGTTACACTCTACTATAACGACACAATACCCATCTTTCCCTCACTACAAATAAACGTCTTTTTAATTATTTAAATCCTTACTTTTGAGTAAACAAAATAAATTATAAACAAAATCATTACGAATCTTGTATGTTAAGATGCTAATTGTGTTGAGTACATGTAAAGATTATTAAATCAGAAACACAATTATATTTCGTTGAAAAATCTACTTCGAAAATGTGTTCCGTTTCGTGACTTTGTTCTTTCAATCAAAATTAAATTACATACTGTATTGCGAAGAAATATCTATTTAAAGTCAACTAGTAAATTCATAATTGGTTGGAAAGTTTATTTGAAGAATAGTTTTGTAAAAATTAAACTCGATATGGTTTTTCATCATAAAGAGCTTCCGATACCATGACAGCAGAGCGTGAGATTCTCATTCAGTCGTCATTCCACTTCTTTTGGGAAAATCGTGCGTTATAGTCTCGATTCCGCGATTGGAGAACAATTTTCTTTATCATGTTATACAACAGCGTAGATACTACAGCGACACAATCGGCCACAGCGATATAAGCGGTAGAATTTCCAAACTTGTTAACCCTAAACGGAGCGGTTATTTAAACCGCATTCGGCGTTCCTCTGCTCTATCCTTCTACTTAACGTGTCCCGAAACTTCGATCAAAGGTCCTTGAGCCACCTCCGTGAGCTGGTTCATCTCGGGAGAGCGTTGCGTTCGCATAACGCTCCGTGATGTTAGCGCCCGAGGGTCCAATCCTCGGAGATGAAACGGAGGGAAAGAGGGAATTACGGAGGGGTTTGCTGACAGAGGGCGATGCGGAGAGAAGAGTTGGGGATGGAGAAAGCAGAAAGAAATGAAGGATGGCGAGAAGAGGATGAAGAGGTTTAGATTGGAACTCTTACGGAGAGATCTGGGACGAAGTGTTACGGCAGTGGGAGGAGGCTGGGTGAGAATTTATCTGCTGCGGGAACTTCAACGGCCGAAATTTACGACTCTGAGTTACGCAATCTTGATAGAGAAGGAGCATCAGGAAAAATCGTTTCTCTTCTCTCTTGAAGCAGTTGTAGGACGGGAACGTATCTTTTGGTCGGAGACTTCAACGGCCGATGACTAAAATAACCTTTTCACTTATTTTAAAGTTTGATGGAAAACAATGCAAGGTGGAACCCGTAAGATAACAAAGTAAAAATAGTTTGTACCAGAATAAAATATACGTAGAGCAGTTAATAGCAATTAAATAAAAAACGCTACGCGCATCATCCCCACCCTCCGCTCGCTCCAGGAACCTCGGCGCTGCGCGTCTCTCATTTATTCTCGCTAAGCTGAAAATAATTTTTCGAAACTGTTACTATCAGTATTTATGAAACGAGAAAAAAGTCTGTTGTGACCGGGAATCGGACTCGGCTCTTCCACTTGCCGAGCGGATATTCTACCACTGAACTATCGTAATAGATCAATTTTCCCGTTTCTGAACGCGGATGTTTCTCGTTTCAAAAATATTCTCAACATTACAACTTATCCCTGTCTTCGCTTTATTGGATCAGTAGCTCTTATCATGAAAACAAAGTTCCTGAGGTCAATTAACTAGTAGAAACAATATGTCGTTTACAGCATTATTTTTGGACAAACAGTTACTGAAATATAGAGGGGGGGGCAGACGGACGGAGAGACACTTGAGAAATTATGTATGCATAGGATTTTTATAAATAATTTATAAATAGATGCTTATATGTAACTTTTGAGATAATAGCTTTTATTTCAGTAACAGTATATTTTCTACAATTTCTGGTGTCAAAGACATTTTAAAATGATGTTACAGATAAAGTATATTATAAATATGATCCTTATATAAAGTTTTAATATTAAATTATATTAAATTACATTACATTGCGTCATATTATTTTGTATTATATTAAAATTACAAATTTGTTTTCAGCTTTTGGGTATTTACAGTAGTGGTGGGCAAATTCCAGCCCAAATTTTATTTTCTACTTCGCCAAGGTAAAAATTACCACTGCGAAGTTTACACATGTTGACTAAGTCATTGCCACGGAACTTTTCCAAACTGCGGATAAGTGACCAAGCAAACATAATTCCAATGAAAATTCTCGAATATAATGGCAAATAAATTATCCAAGCAAGCTCATTTGAATGAAAAAATTTAAAACATCCTTAGAGGTGTTTTTCAAAACTTAACTTAAAGCTGTCTTATTAACGGGTAGTAGCCGTATGTGATTCTTTGAAATTGTTTTTGTTTAACGTGCTAAGCATTTGTGATAGTCGATTGGCATTCGATAACTTTAATACTTGTCTGAGTTTCTCTGTGACAACCACAAAGCAGTTTCACTTTGAGTTGAAAATATAATATCGTAATATTTAAAGATTCATTCCACTGCGAGAATGAACATCATGGTCGAGTTAACTAATTTATTTCTGGCTAGCGTCACTAGGAGAATACGACAACATGCAAGATATTTTTTATTTAAATTTCTTGGAATCTTTGCTATTTTCTCCACGTAGTGGATTTTAATTAGAGATATATTATACAAACGTTACATTATAGTTTATTCGGGAGAGAAGAAAAACACCAGTCGTATCTTCTGGTTGTCTTAAAAAAGAGCGTATTCTTAGAAGCGGCATGTAGAGATGCACGAGGGAGATGTTGCATCTGAGAGAGACCAAGTGGAGCTTAATTATTACCCACGGCACAAAGTTTTGATGTGGGAATTGAGCGGTTGAGTGACCACGGGTCAGTGAGCGATCTCGGTTGACATTAGCCGCTCGACATCTATGTGACCACCACGTTAATAAATACGCGTTTGGAAAGTAAAACAGGAGCTCGCTCTCAGGGGAGCAAAGTTCAAAATTCATAAGCATACGTGCGTGAATTATGTAATAATTAGAGTAGTGATTTATAATTTCAATCGACATGTCCCCTTTTTATTCAGAGCGAATAGTACAGCTGTGGTCTAGTTTAGTTTGACGAGTCCTTATGATTTATAAAAGTGAAAGTGCGCGGATGCGTAAAAGTGATTATGTGATGCTTCCCAAAATTTCTTTTATCGCTGCGCGTTTCAGCGATCGTGCCATAAATGTTTTTATTTTTAAACTTATCGGTAATTGGTTATATTTACAAAAATGCATCGAAAAGAGAAAGTGTTGAATTCGGCATTACATTGAAATGAAAGTAAGATGGAGTAATTTATCGAAGAAAACGGTGAGTTGAAAGAAACTAAATGGTGAAATAATTGCTGGAAAACCAAAGTCAACTTTGCAGTAACTTATTTTTTCTTTCTTACACCGAAAAAATTTGAGAATCGTTTCAAATTGTGTATACAACCTAGTCGATTGATAGTTGTATCTAGGTTTTCTTTCGTATCCAAGGAAAATGACGCCCGAGTATTTATTGACACAGCAATAATCTCAGTTTGGAATTAAACTCTTGTACTTATATTTTTACTTTTGCAATACGCCAACATATAGTTGATAAGTTCTGTTTTTGTCGTTCTTTGCGATTTGCGATATTTTTAAGATATTGGAAATAGATATAACAACCCTCGTTGGTACTTCTTATTTATAACAATAACTAGCGTAATTTCCCGTCAAATACGATGCGTTTGCGTGGATTAAATATCAAATTCAAGACACTTCTCTTTCTTCCTCATTTTTTCTCTTACTCTTTTCCACTCTCCCTCTCTCTCTCTCCTTCTCTGGAAAAATAAGCTTCCTAGTCGCAATCTTGGGGATTATTTTCGTAAATGGCTTTTAATATAAGATTCAAACATTCCTACCAAATTTCAATATTTTAACTACTCGGAAAGTTTGTTTAAAATAGCAATACAGTTATTCTTAAATAGTTCATATTAGTATAACGTGACCGGATTTCTTAGCTCATTATTGAAAGAGATTAGGTGTATATATTCATTGCAACTAAACAAAAATCATGCAATTTTCCAGTTATCAAAACATTTTTGAAACAATTGTTATGTTTTTTCATAACATTCTGCTTTCGTTAACTGATTTCAACAAATTTATTGGACATTAGATTTTATTGACTTAAATATAAAAATAATACTTTTTTATTAAAATATTACCCGGGCGATATTGGGCTCTCCATTCAAATTTACATATTAGATTACAGACTGTTAAAGAATTTATTCTGCCGGTTTATGCAAGTATGTTATCGTTTCTATAACACCATTAGAAAGGTGTTAAAGGGAAAGATTTCCCTTTTGATAGAGAGGTTAAAAGAGTTTTCATTCACCGATGACCTTTCGCGCAAAAATATTTTTATAAATACCTTCTGAAAACTTGATGATAATTGTGTCCGAGGGAATAGGTTTTCGCGAATTAGTTTTCGGAAATTCGAAATACGCGAGTCGTGTGAGAATGAGAAAAATCCCACACTTATTCCTCCAAAACTCTCATTGCTGCGATATCTCCGCGATCACGCGATTGGGAGGAATCGAATAAAAGCGGCGACGGCCCGAATTCTCGCGCTCATCTCACTTACTGAAATTCGAATCGATGCAACTAACCTTTCGCCCATGAGGACGCCGCTCAACTCGCTTTCTGCCCCGACGCAACAATGGGATCCCTTTCGTTTCGTCGAGGAAAATAGAATCAGTTGGCGTCTGCCGCCGTTGGCCCAAGGCGGAAGTCGGACCACTCTCATTCTCTCTCGTGGGAAAATGCCCGGCGACCGCAGCCACGAAGGCAGACGCACGCTGCGAAGGAGATATCTTGTCACGATCTCGCGAAGAATCCGAAGAGGGAGTCGAGAGACTGAGTGTCGGAGAGTCTCAAAAGAGGCCCGGGAGGAGGGGGAGAAGAGGGGGGGGGAGGGGGCAGGCCGTCGGACGTCCGAAAAAGCCTCGGAAGGACGAGCCTCATATAGACAATGACAATGATTTCCCGTCGCAAATTACGGCCCGTGTCTCGCAAGAAGGCGTATTGCCGTAGAAGGGAAAGGTGCGGAGGTGAACGCGAAATTTGAAGGAGAGAGTGTTGATGATTTTCAGGTTGCGATTTTGTTTCGCGTGTTTTTAATTTTTTTTAAAGATGAGACCGCAGTGCCGTGGGCGGAGGAAAGAGTGAGAGGGCGAAGAAGATCTCTCCAGAGAAGGCAATACAACCGGTTGGGGGTCCCGAGTTTCGCAAACGTGGTGCTTTACGGGGCGGATTCTTCCCCTCGGAGCGATTGGCGGGTAATGCAGCGGAAAAATCGGCAATGCGTTGATTAGGGTTTTACGTACCGGTCGGATGGGTTCGGAGGGATATTTTGTGGATATTCTCTCGAGGAGAGAAAGGAGAATGGCGAAATGCAGCGGTGTATTCTTTCACGGGAATTTTTTTCGGCATTGGAGGCGGATGATGGGGAGTGAAAGAAGTTCCCATGAGCGACTTTAGGGCCATTCGTTCTATAAACGACTTCAAATGGCATACTTGACATTTTTCTCACAGAAAGGGCGATGGCTTAAACCAAAACAGAAATAGCATTATACCATCACCTTTAAGAAATTCTCGCCCGTAATTATTTATAGGTGCCGGATATTTCCTTGAAAATCTTTTAACAAATCTTTGCCGGAAGTAATGAATTAAAAATAATTGTAATATAGCTAACTTTATATTCTTTTTGCTTTAAATGTTATTTTAAATCAATAGAACCACGCACGACTTCACTGTGAATTAGTATAATTAGATAACTTCATGAATATCACCACATTTAAACACCTTTTCAGTAAATGAATTTGTGCTTACTTAAATTAGTATTTTCTCATCCAAAATGTTCCATTAAGTGCTGTAAAAATAAAAGCCTTAATTGAAGATTGGAATATTATGAATCTGTTCTTAATTTTTTTAATAATCCGGTATGTAATATATAGCGCGTAGTTTTTGCGTCAAACAAAGTTAATAATCACAAACGTGTGATACTCAATTTTAAACGAACGTTTCATAATAAGGACCTGAAAGTGTTCTTAAGCGTATAGATCATTGAAGATCATTTTAAAGACAATCTCTTATGTAATCACAATGAGTTCCACGGAAAGAAGCGAAATCATTTTCCCAAAAGTCATCGAATACAGGAAGTCTGTATTTCGAGAATATTGGCATTTGGATGAACGCAACAGAGAATTGAAAACGCCTATTTTCCTCATGTTTTTTCCGAAGAAACATCCTTAAACGTGTCGACTATTTCGCTTGTAACATTTCTTCGTAAATTTGGAATCATCTCATCCTATGCCTGAGAAACTTTCTCGGAAATTTTTACGACGGTAGCTTAATAATATCCCTATGATCCACGTGGCGAATGTATCCGGCCCCTTCGGTAAGCGCTCGACTGAGACGAAAAGAATGCGCGGAAAAATAAATAAGCAGACAATTGAGTGAAAATCAGATGTCTATTAGTGTCGGTGGTCGATTCCGTTTTTTGTTCTCCAGCGCTCCCGCAAGAGTCGTTACTTCCGCACGGACGCCCTAATGAAAGAGAACAATCACGCCCGCGTGTCCGCTGAGCTCCGGAAACCTTAAAACAGCGGTTTTCAACCTGTGGAGCGCGCGCTCCCCTTGGGAGGCGCGATGGGTAGATCGGGGGAGAGAGGGGGGGGCGCAAAGGATTTCTCATATATTTACTGTCCGCTTAACCATTCTAATCTTAAGACCTACAATATGCAGCAGTCAAATTCTAGCCCTCAATTGGTTAGAACGTATCGTTCGCGTCCATTTTTTCTCTTCAGATGGATTTATTAATGGTAATTCTATGTGCAGTAGGTATTGTTTATGAACTGTAATTGAACATGGGATAGAGGGGGGCGCGAAGATACTTTTCTTAGGCGAGGGGGAGAAGGGCGCGGTTTTGTAATGTTTGGAAACCGAGCCCCAAAATGACACCAGAGTCCGTGGAGAGGAAAAATGTGGAAATGAAAAGAGCAGGAAATATATTTGTATCCTCGCTTCATATCTATAATTCTGCGGTCATCTGCATACACATGTAAACAAATTTCAGGTTTGGGAGGTAAAAGTCTTCCTCTCGCGGAAGCCGACCGAAACTCGGAGCAGAAATAATCCGTCGGCGAACGCGCGGTTTTCCACGAGTATTGAATGTGGGTTCGCGTGGACTGCTCCGGTGAGGTAACGGTGTTCCATTGAAGGAGGGCCGCGGGCAGGAGAGGGGGGGGGAGAGGGTGAGAGTTAAATGGGATTCAAAGTGGGAGGGAAAAGGAGGCGGAGGATGGCTGGAGCGGGCCGCGTTAGACGAGGAGTGAAAGGTAGTCGTAAACCGTTCGAAATTTTAAAAAGTTGGAGAGTGGGGTTGGGGGCGGGCTAGGGCTGATGACCGAGGCACCAAAGCGTGTCAGATGGAGGTGACACATGCATGCCAATCTTTGAAAACTGCTAGTTGCTTGCACAACTGAATCTATGAACCCCTTTTACTGCAGCTCGCCCTGCCTCGGGCGCATGCGCCTCAAACCGTAAAGTGAACTTTGAAAAAAAAAAGCGTTTCCATTTTGAAATTCACACTACGGTTCCGTAGGAGGGGTCTAACATTATAGTCTCTCATGCTTGACTTCAGTTTCATCTATGCTTTTTTAGCAGATGTGATTAAAACAGTCGTACGAGCCGCTTAAGGACTCGGTTTCACTAAAAGTTGACATTCGTACTGAATCTCCTATTAAAACATTTCTCATTCGGTTCGTATTTTAAATTTTGAGATAATCGAGGAAAAGAATGATTGTATTAGGTTTTTTAATTGGCCCGTTTGGTTATCTAACTCGCCGTTGGCGACAAATTTTAATTTCTGCAAAAATGACACGAAATATAGGATTTATTCAATAAAATTCAATAAACTTCTGTTCAAGCGGATTCTTTGCTGTGGAAACTTCCTTTTTACTTCTCTCACTCTATAGGCTTTGCATCTCAATCAGTAGAATTTAGCTAGTTTGATTGTTCATTTACGTTTGATTCACGTAAGCTGTTTATAATACCTGTGCAAAAGATATTGATTGATATGAAACTTATTTTTAAATTTATTTGAAAAATAATATGCACTGCGCCATGAGTAACTGATTTATTGATTGACGTAGCGAGGGAACAATCGTCACTACTTTTCAATACTCCGTTTTCATTGCTGCATTGAAACTATGAAGTACGTTATATTTTTAATGACTTCCTAAATGGTTGTCTGAGGAGAATATTTTATAAAGGTCTTGGACCGGCAACATCATGGCCACATTTATCAAATACATACCACTTATTATGACCTACTGGAGTATCTTCTGGGCGCAGCTAAACCTTAGAAGTAATGGAGATGTCCCTTAAGATAAAGAAGAAAATATTCAATCCATTTGGGTTAATTATAATAAAAACAAAAAATTTATTCCCGCCAAAATCTTTGCAAGAGTTTCACGCATGTATATCTAAATTACTTCTCTTTAACTGAATTTAGCGGCGGCAGCGTGCAATAAATGCGGAGCTCAACTTAAGATGAGTGACGGCTAAATGAAGAGATATGCTGCGTCCATCGCCTTGCGGTTGCATCTCTCGAGGGTCTCGCTGCGGCGACCTATCTCTAAGCCACAAAGGTAAAGGAAATAGATCTCACACTCTCTATCATCATACAATTATCAAATGCAGGTCTTCGTTTCAGACGGAAATGCATTCGGAGATTGCGTTACAATTCATCCAATGAACGGGGGAAATACCTGCGGGTTCCTTACCATTTCTCGTGTTTGCCTCACAGAAGATAATAACAGAAAATATAATTTTTCACCGTTGTAATTTTGTTCTCGCATTTGAGTTCAAGAAGCCATTGAAGATAGGACTTTAAAGCAATAAGCTTTCTTTGAGCGTAGCTCAACGAATCTGTAAAATTGTTTACTCGAGATTCTTCGTTCGACGTTTAAACTCCTGAGAGTGTTGTAACCTCGCCCTCAACCATTCAAATTCGTTCTTCCCGTTCTCGTGAATTCTCTCACCTCCTTCACTTTTGAGGTTTTGTTCTTGTTTTTTTGTGAGAGGCACTACTTGACGGATTGTTTTTGTTTTGAGCCGTCTACATTATTTATTTTTCGACTTGAGTTGCATGTGAGTAATGTTGATATCAGTTTGTCGTGCCTGGGCACATGCATATTTATGAGGAGGTGAAGCGTTGGAGGAATATTTAGAGAAAGGCTCTTCCAGTAATCTTTGGAGAAAATACGACAGCGTAAACAATATTTGACAGATGAATTGTTACCCGTTTTTAGTTGAGACAAACGAAGGATTGCACTTTTTTGTCAAAAATATTACTTTAGTTATGCTATCGTTTTTATTAGTATTGATAGATAGTAAATATTTTTATTCGTAAAATATTGTATTTATTTGGAAACAGTTAATTGCTTGGGATTATTCTTAATCTGCTAGATAATTAGTGAAATAAAGGTAGACTTTTACTTCAAAATTCATCCCATCATCGACTTAATATTCCTTAACGGTAAATTTTGAGGAATTTTCAGAGCGATGGTCATAAATGGTTGAAATAACATTTATAATTTCTTTCAACTATATTAACCCATAATTTCTTAAACATTCTCCTCTTCGGAATTTTAACAATCGCTTAAGATTTGTGTGCCGTAATGATTTGTAAATTCGAAGCGAAGTGGTTTCTCAAAATTATAAACGTGCCCAACTCACGCCTCCCTCTGCTTCCCACCAGTTACCGCCTTGGGGCAGTGAACGCGCTTCTCAACTAAGTCAATTGGTTCTATAGAAGCTTCTTTGAGCGAAGAGTGATTTCCCCGGAAATCTCCTGCGAGAATAGGAAAAAAATCCTCACTCTGCCGTGGAATTACAAGCCTGCGGATGTATAAAACCTAGGGAAATTTATGTGTGAAACGTAAGAAATGATAACATACAAGTGGTCCAAATACATTTACTACCTTTCCTTTTCTCTTGGTTTGACACGGGAGGAAACGAAAAAAATAGCTTCTGTCGTGCATTGACCGTCGAGTTCGCTTGAAAATTAATGCTGCTCCTTCTTAGACTCTGTTGTTAAGTCGTACAAGTTACTTTCCAAATTATTCGTTTTTATACATATCAACCTATTTTTGATTATTTCTCTCGCAACGTTTTTCACACGCGCATTTCCGTTTGTGCTTTCAAAAAGATGACTTAGTTCAAGCGTTTTTGAGCTTGCAATATGTTTGCTCCGACGAATATGTACGTCACATGTAAAAGAACCAGCCATTCTTCCATAGTTTACCATCTCGCAATTCAACTAGTGTTTACTGTTACAGTTGCGTTTACATAAATTCGAGCATTCATTTCACAAGCAAACATGGAGAGATCAACGTGATTGGCTTTGTTGTTGTTATTCCCCGAATGTTGTTATGAATTATTTTATTATCTTTTCACTGTTTTATAAGTCTTAAAATACTACAGAAAACAGCTTTTTCATGTTTCCGTTCACTTTTTCCTATTTGTCGTAGCCCCTCTTTTCTTCTCTCCCGTCCCCTTAGAGCGGTGGTCGGCAACCTTTTCTGCATAGCGGGCCACATTTGCAGTTGTGAATGTTTCGGAAGGCCGCATTGGGAGTCAAGAAAGCCTCGGCGGGCCGGATGAGCGAATAAATCAGAAGTTTTCTAGAGATTCTGTGATTTCATATGAACGAAATCAAGCCTACGTAATTTATTAGCGTTAAAACTTCACCAGAAAAGGCTTTGAGACCATAATTTTACTCAGAAAATATAAAATTGCCCATGAGAAATTTTCCTGATCACTTTTTCATTACAGCTTTGCGGGCCGCATAAAGCGTTCTCGAGGGCCACACGTGTCCCGCGGGCCGTAGGTTGCCGACCCCTTCCTTAGAGGGATTACTTAAACGCGCCGCCATCCATCGGGACAAGTTGATCGCGTATGTTGGGAACGTCGCCGTGAAAACGGAGAAGGCAAGAGGAGGAGAGAGCGACCGGCTATGAAAAGACCTAGCATGGCTAACATGTAAGAGGTCAACAAAGCCAACGCGGGCTTCTGAAACGCGAAGCACAAGGATAGCTTATATGGAGTGGGGATGGGAGTACATTATATTGCACCACGGTATCCTCATCTGACGAACACATGCTTACTCGGATACGGACCGCCGTCGACTTGCATTTCTTAGTGTCCTCTGGTGGAAAGGGATGGCGTCGGTTTTATAGGAAGTTACGTGTCTTGAGGGAACGGTCGCGTCGGAGGACTTCTTCCGAGTGGGTTACAACCGCACGAGATGCAGAGAGAGAGAGAGAGAGATGCTGAGGGGGCAGGGGGCGGAGGGGGTGATGAGAAGGGCGAGTGAAAGATTGCAGGCCCTTTTCTTGTTCCGCCGTTACGTCACGTCTCGCTAAGATGGATGTCAGCTCGTGTCTGTCCTTCCAAACTGGGAGACTCTTAAAAAGATGTCGGCGTTAAATGATCGAAGCCTTTTACAGTGTCGTACCTCGAAAAATTATTGAATGATAGCGAGGAAAAATAACTTCGTTTCGAAAACTGTGTTAAGGGTTTTAAAAAATCGCAGGTGGGAGAGAAAGTAATATGCCTGCAGTTTTAGGTGGCGCCGCAATGGGTTATACGCGAGGACAAAATGCGGTATTATGTGAATAGGTCGGCATTTGTTAGCTTGGGATTGGCAGAGTTTGAAAAATCGTTCCGAACCACTGCCTCCGTCGTGTTTTGTCGTAAGTTTTTAGTCATTTTAGTCTAGTCATGATCATGTATTTTTATATCGGTCAATGGCATAATGCCTGGAAAATACGAAAGTATCTTTTGCTCTCAGTATTTCTAACGTGTGAAAAACCCGAGTGGTAAGTTAATAAATTTAACCAACTATGTTATTATGTTATCATTTCCTTTTATTGATGCGAAAAATGAAGTTATAAGTTATGAAAAGAAATTTCTAAGGAGAGACCAGAAGCGATAACTTTCACCTTCATCATTCTAGCATCATCATATTTGTTAAATATCATGCATATAAAATTAAATCAGTTGTTTTTATGAATTTTAATAATTACTTTTTAAAATTTTCAGAAAAATAGGGAAAATGAGAAATTTTACGAGGTTGGCCGATTTTACCGGTGTCTTTTTATGGAGTTGATGACGTTTGAGAATGAATTGTTGTTTTGCTTCATAACCGTGTGATGCGAGGCTTTTGCGACCTTTCTATATAGGTTTTCCTCACCTTTCATTTGCCCATGGGAAAAATGATTTTTCAGTCATCAGCTTAACGTCAAAAAGCTCGTTACATTTATTTTATGACCTTGGTCATATTAGGGAATGATGCACTGCGCTCTCCGTCCAGCAGAACAGGTGAAAGTGGTCAAGTACCATAAACAAATCTTTTTTCATACGCTACTGGCAATCAAACAAGCTTGATTGGTTTTGGGATGGGCAATAATTTTACGTGGAGGGCCGCATTCGAAGATGTCAATCAGGCATACCAACCAGTGAAAATGATTTTTACGAATAATATGGAACAACCCAACTTTTAACGGACATTTTTTTGCGTACTATTAATATGTCTCAAAAAGACATAAGTGAACAACATTCAATGCTGTCATTCATACATAGCAACAGAAATGATATTTACGTTAGTTTGGTGCGCTTATCTGGCTTAGAGAAAAAGGAGATTTCGGATGTGTTCAGTAAAAATTCTTGGAATTCTACCTGATTTTTCATTCAAAGCATTTTGTTTCATATTTATAATTTGTCCATTGAAAAAGAAAGGATGCTTTACTTTTAAAAATATAACCAACATGAGAATATATAAGATAAACATACTTATATTTTTTAATCAGCGGTATTCAACCTAAAGTACACATATCCCTGGGGTTACGCGAAATCTTTCAAAGAGATACGATATTAAGGATATCTAATATAAAAAAATAGCGAAGCAAAATCTAATAATTATCTCACGCATAAAATATACGTAAATCATATAATTAGAATGTACATATATATATTTATGGGCTCTACCCATTAATAACCGAGTGTGTTAACTTTAAAATAAAAGTACCGGAGGACACGAATTTCATCAAAAATATTTTAAGGGGTACTCCGACTAAAAAGGTTTACTTACCACTGCTTTAAACCTCTGGAAGTTTCTTAGAATTTTTACGGACATGTAAATATTTTTACGGACCTTACGGACACATCCAATTTTTGCTCTTTTTTACGGACTGTCCGTAAATTTAGGGACGGTTGGTAACCCTGATGTCAATGTTTTGGCGAGCCGTATTAAAAGTCGCGGGCGCCTCGGCGAGGCGGCTGTGAGCTTTACATCGGAACTTACACAAGAGATCACATTTGATTTAAAAAATAAAAATCTAGCCTAATCCATTTTTAGCGTTAAAAATTTAATAGGCAAGGCTTAATGGTAACAAGTACAATTAAAATATACAAAATTATCTGTAGTAAAGATAACATACCGCATCTCCGTCAAAATTCCGCGGGCCGAATGAAATTCTCCCGCCACTGATTAACATAATCTTATGGAAATATATGCTCTCATGTAGCCTGTAAATTTCAATTCTTGGCGCATAACTTAATGTACAATGAAAACAAGTGAAGGTAATGTAGAGAACTGTGCAAAAGACGGAGGATACGAAAGCCTTCTCTTTCCTTTCGAATTGAAGGAATATTTTTTAAATTAGGTCAACACGCAATATTTATATGTAATCATGTGACTCAGATCACAAAAAACTATTAAAATTACTCGTCACCTGGATATGAGAGCGGTCGCTTCACAACGAGCCGACAAAGTACCTATCATTTTTTAAAATTTGACCTCATATTCTTATTTTTTACTTTATGCGTTTGCGTTTGTCGCCATAGTTCCGCTATTTCCTCTCGCGGGCTCCGTGAGATCGTGAAACTGAGTCACGGCGGGATTGGTCATTTGCGACGATTGCCCACTCCTCGCTCCGCGGATTCGAAATAAAACCGCCGTTTTGATTTGCTCGCATCCCCCTTCCTTTGCCTCCCCCTCCTTCCCCTCTCCCCCTCCTTCCCCTCTCCCCCTCCTTCCCCGCTCCCCCTCCTTTCCCGCTCCCCCTGCCACTGCTCTTCTCTCTGTACATTAATGATATATCTTCTCAGCTTGCTCACTGTAAATACCACCTTTATGCTGATGATCTCCAAATCTATATGCACTCTCGCTCTATTGATCTCCCTCTTATCATTGATAAAATGAACCATGACCTCACTTCTTTATCCAAATGGAGCAATGTAAATTTCCTCAAAATTAATCCTTTAAAAAGTCAGTCTATTATTATTGGGTATCCCAAACTTCTCTCGTCACTAAACTTCTCAGAACTTCCCCCAATTCTGCTCAATAACTCTGTCATTCGTTTCCAGAAAACTGCAACCAATCTCGGGTTAGTATTCAATGACACATTGACCTGGACTGATCATATAACTAAAATATGTAATACTGTTAACAGTTCACTTCACTCACTTAAAAGAATTAAAAGCATTACCCATTTCTCCCTTCGCAAGCGACTTATCACCGCTCTTGTCCTTCCTCACCTTGATTACTGCGATACGGTCTATCAAGATCTATCTAACGAGCTATCTCTAAAATTGCAGCGTGCACAAAATTCCTGCGTAAGATTCATTTGTGATCTCCAAAAGAGAGACCATGTCACTCAACCTCTATATACGTTAGGCTGGCTTCGCACTGAAGCTCGTAGACGTCTTCACCTCCTCTCATTATTTTACCGAATTATAACTCTTCAAAACCCACAGTATCTGAACTCCAAATTTTCCCAAATGATACTCTGTACACAACGCCAACACTAGGGGCACCAATCTCTTCCAGATCCCACAACACAGGACGGAAATTTATAATAAATCCTTCCATGTTACAGCTTGTAGACTTTGGAACGCCCTACCTACTGACATCCAAAACGCAACATCTCTCCACATATTCAAACATAAATACTTTAAATTGCTGTTCTCTGCCCAAAATTCAGGTCAGCTTTAACATTTTCTTCTTACCTATTGCAAGACGGCTTCCTTCACTCTTCCTTACTTAATGAACATTAATTAATTTCTTCGCAGGTTATCGAGTTCTCAAAATGTACGCCTCCTTCGACTGTTACCTTTTCATTGTCTAGTGTCTACTAAGTTATAGTGTTTATACTAATTCTCATTGTTTTATATCATTCTGTATTGTTTCATACTATTTTATACTGATTTATATCATTTTGTATTGTTTTATACTATTTCGTATTACTTTATTTTATCATGTATTGTTTTATATCATATGTGTAATTTTATATCATTTCCTTCTTTCTTATGTTATGCATGATCCAACAACAATCTCCATATTCATTGTATATATTTCAAGTATATTTCATCTTATTCTCCCCCTCCTTCCCCTCTCCCCCCTCTCCCCCCTCCTTCCCCTCTCCCCCTCCTTCCCCTCTCCCCTCCTTTCTCTCTCCCCCTCCTTCACCTCTCCCCCTCCACCTTATTTCCCCCTCCCCCTCTTTCGCTTTCGTCCTTCCTCTGACCCCAGGTCTCTCTTAAGTGAAGTCTAAGCCATGATTTAGGACTGTGGTTCTCAAACTTTAATTTGTCGCGGCCCCCTTGAATATCATGCGGCCTCCTTTGAATTGAAAATAGTAAAAATAATAAGAAACTTTATTGCAAATTTCTTCATTTTATGTAACTATTAATAATTTTTATCACATAGTTTTTTCAAAAATTCCTCGATAAAGTGTTATTATTCATGAAAACTTTATGTTTCGACATTTCACCTTGCATCTAAAATAATTTTGCGGTCCCCTGGTGATCCGCGGCCCACAGTTTGAGAAACACTGATTTAGGAGAAGCCTGGCTTAAACAGGGCAAAAGTCATCTAAATATTCTTATAATTTCGAGTACCGCTCAACTCCATAAGGAACTTAACATTAAAAAGTGCCGTTTTCAGTTTGTAATAGCTCTTTGCATGTTGTTATCGTATATATTACACTTTTGTTTTAATCTATTTAAGGAAAGATTTCATAAGAATTTAAGCCCCTTCCATTGGGAGTGATAGCGTTCTGTTTATTGTTAGTGCATAAAATTATCTTGCCTAATTTGTCGCCTTAATGCATTTTATTTAGAGAAGTAGGTATTTCATGTTTGTTGATGTTGTTGATGGCCTAAAGTGGCAATAATTATGTTTATGAAAATAATTTATCTGTATAAATGGAGAATTGTCTATCATCTGTAATACGTTTCGAATATATTCAAATAAGTTAAAGAAAAAGCACTTAAAAATGCTTTTCTCTGGTATCTCCAGTAGCCACAACAAGGTTATAGAAAATCAGATGCGCATTACGGGTACAAAGCAGCCCTCTTCAGTGGTCAAGAATTTTTTGGAATCAATTAACCGCTGCAGACGGCTGTTTCATAGTCGAAATGCGCATCTGGTTTTTCTACAACCTTCTTGTGGCTATTGGAGATACCAGAGACAAGTATTTTTTGCATTTTTCTAGCCATGAGGCGAACTTGATAATTTCCTGATGAATTAAGAAAATAAGTATTGATTTATTAAAGCATAAATTAATTTATAAGCGTCGTTCAAGTCTCTTATGCTCCTCAAGAAATATATACGAAAAGGCTAGCCAATTAACAACTGTGACATTCATCATATTTATTTTTATCTGACTTCCCTTCGAATTTGTGAAAATTCCTTAAAAATAAATAATAAAACGTGTATTATTTGAGTATGTATTCCTAATTTCAGAAATCTATTGATTGCCGGAGGTTATATTTGTATTGAAATCGATGTTACGCTTCAACTACTATAAATTTTAATTTAATTTTTGGGTGACACACCTTCGGAGCTGAGATCAGCGCAGCTTCTAACCATTGGAAGGTATGTTTGGTTATATTCTTAATCATTATTATTCAAGGATTATCCATCACTCTTCCTGTAGCAGGAGCGATTCTATAATACTGCGGTTTTTTCGTATTTATTTTGCGTCGATAGATGTCATGGTCAACATACTTTTTTTTTAGTTGTCACTCACCTTATTCTATCCGCGTCGTTTGAGATCTCATCTAGAGCCAGCCGTTGATCGTTTTTTGTCATTACGTCCGTTGTGAGGAACTGCGCACCTTATCTCATTTGGATTCCAAGTAGCAAACTCGTGGCCTTTAACTAATTTCCACTGCAGCCTGCATGAAGAGAAGGAGATCATGGGTAAAGCCATTAGATCACAGCCGGTTGTATTTATGCCCTTAGTCCCATTTCTCACGTAAGAGACCATTGAAGGGTGTTTAATGATTTGAACTTGTCACATGGTGCCACTAGATCGACAGTTGATTCTAGATCCTATCTTGAAAAAATTTCTTGACAAATCGGTTTTTGTAACACCACTAGCCGCGACGAGGAATATTAATGTGGCTTGAAACATTCCAGTTTTTTGCGTCAACATTAATACACGTTGATTACATAATCACTATTTTTGTATGAAATTTTTACATTTGGAAAGCAATGGTTCTGAATTAATTTTTAGCCTTCTTTCCAGAATGGAAATAGACTTATAGTTTTGTTGTTGTCTCTCACTGTTTCTCTGCTGCCTGTCATCATCTATTAACTTTTGAACCAATGGACCGATTTTCATGACACTTGGTAAAAATCTCTTGCTATTGGGGCCGAGCTCCCGAGGATAGTTTATGCTTTGAAGATTGAAAGTCCCGGGTCCGATTCCAGGAACTATCCTTTCCATTTGATTTGCATGGGGAGTCTGAAATCCATTGTGCAGGTCATTTTCTCTTGCACATTCAATTATCTTAGAATTGTAATATGGGAGCGGGATTTGTAATAGCTGATACCTTAATTCCAAGATTTAACCAATGAATATTTTCTTGTTGCAACTTCACTAAAATGGACTCGTGTCATCTAAAACTATCACTCCGATCTTACTTCCCTCTAAAAATGGGTCATCTGGTAAATAATCTTACCGTGTAGAATAAACTCGGCACTTTTTATTGATATATGAAGGAAGCACTGCTTTCGCAACCCTTATCGGCGAGTCCCGACCAAAACTCCTCCGCTCCTAGCTCAACCTCACGTGCTTACCGATTCCTTAAGCAGAGGCTCAGAACCTCTTTTACCCTCCTCCACCGTGCTTGCGTGGAGCAGAGTGAAAGGGGAAGCTATATGGTCTTTTGTCGTGCGGGAGCGTGTGTGCGTGCGTTTCCATGGCGAGAGTCCGCACTCAGAGATATCGTACAAGACCCGAGAGCGCTTTGGATTCCATCGCGACGGAAAATGTTTTATCGATCCAGGTCGGCTTCTTTTGCCCACGAGGGAAGAGAAACCGGAGCGTATATCTGGAAGGGAATGGTTATTGAAGACAGCTAGAATGGGAAAGAGACAATCTTTTTATTTCTTCGGAGGAACGTTTTACTCTGTCGCGTTCACGCATGAGGGAAAAATACATTAAAAACTGTTCGCAATACATTTACCTGGAACGATTTTCAGAATCATGTTCGGCCACTCGGTATTCATGGCGATCTCTCGCGTAATATGTGGTTTATTAAACGACGGTTGGTTAGTTACCGAGAGAACGACCGAAGAATAAGAGCTACGGTTTGAGTGCGGTAGTTTATTTTAAATTTTGCTATCGCTGTGGAGAAATATTCATAAGATTAAAACAGTTTTCCTCGATATATAGTTAAGGCAGTGTTTTTCAAACATTTTTTTGAGTGGCGGAACACTTTGGAATGGAGAAAAAATTGACGGATCAACTATATACATGCGCATATATATTAACAATGCCTGTGAGAACGCGCATGCGTACTGCAGCAGGTTATAAGTTGTAACCTGCTACTTTATGCTTCCCCGATAGATGGATTTACGGTATGAGAGTAAAATTAAATTATTTTTTATTTTTCAATTCATTAAAAAATCTACATTTATGGAAAAATCGTTTTTGGTGGAATATTTCGCGGACACTTAGGCAATGCCAGCAGAACACCGGTTGAAAAACACTGTCTTAAGGTGTCGATTCAACTTTGAAGTGGCGAAGTTTAACGAATGTTTAAGGAGTGATATCAACGCCCGTCAAACGCCATCGGCGGCTTGCGGCGTGTAAATGTAATTGCACTAAAACAAATTTTGGGGAAAACAAAAACACATTTATTAAAATGATATATAAACGTTTGAAGTGAAAAACGCATAATTTTTAAGTCGTTCGAGATATATTGCCCGTTGAAATGATTGTGGCAACAATAATTGGAGCAGCAAAAGGTCATTGGAGATTGTCCTAGCCTTTCAGTGTCCATTGTTTACTTCGTCAACGTCATCACTATCCTTCACCCAGTATAGAGCGACGATCGATCTAAATCCATCATCCACACACCAAGCAGCGTTTAGAACTATTATACTGCGAAGAGTAGCCCGCATTGCTGATTTAAAGCTGAAAAGAAACTAATTTTTCTCATTGTAATAGTTAAATAAATAGTGCGAGGATAATGTTTTAATATCAATGAAAGGTCACAGAAAGGCATTTACTGCTCGTAATTCCCATATATCGAAAAAGAAATAAAAATTTCAAAACGAAAGTTCTATAAGAACAAATATAATTGCAGATACGTTTTAAGTTAATTAAATGGACTTGTAGATTTTTAGAGCTCTTTATTTTGAAATGATAGTTATTTAATTTGGTAGTGGAGGGAAGACAAAGACCTTTTAGTGTTTTTTACGCGTACAGCCATACCCCGATAAAGCGCCTTCCCTATATAGTGCCACCCCCGAGTATTGCCCATGAATCGTTGTAGGCAGAACTTCCATCTCATGGCTAAAGAGAGGAAACATATACTACCTCGATTTACAGCCAACCCCGCTTCAGCGCCAATGCCAGTCATAGACAAACGGTAACACTTAATCAGGGTCTAACTGTATTTATAATTTTCAATTGAAAAAGCTTTATTTATAGTTATATTTGATGGTTATTATTTTGACTGAAGGTAAATCTAATATATATATATATATATATATATATATATATATATATATATATATATATATATATATATATAATAGCAACGAACGATAGACTGATGGCAATAAAGCTAAAAGCAGTCCCAGTGGACATGCTGATAATCCAGGTATATATGCCAACGTCAGCTCATGACGATGAAGAAATAGATGAGATCTATGAGCAAATTAATGAAATTACGAAGAAGACGGAAGAGGAAAGGTAAACTGCATAATAATGGGAGATTGGAACAGCATAGTCGGAGAAGGACAGGAAGAAAATGTTGTCGGTCAATACGGACTTGGGAAGAGAAATCGAGGAGGGGAGAAACTCGTAGAATTCTGCATCAATAATGACCTTGTAGTGACTAATACATGGTTCAAAAACCATAAACGAAGGTTATACACATGGAAAAGCCCAGGAGATAGAATGAGATGCCAAATAGATTACATCCTTGTAAAACAAAGATTCAGGAACAGCATAAAGAACGCCAAGGCATTGCAAGGAGCAGACATTGATTCAGATCACAGCCTTCTAATACTTGACGTGAGTACAAAGCTCAAACAAATAAGAAAAACGAGAAGAGAAAGACAGACCTGGGACCTAGAAAAACTGAAAGAAAGGCAGGATGTAGTCAGCATGAAGTTGGAAGATAACTTAAGAAAGTTGGAAAACAAACCGAAGACCGTTGATATAGAATGGGATGAAATTAAAACCAGTATCAAGGATACCTTGGATAAAGAGATTGGAAAACAAGAGAAGAAAATCAGAAAACCATGGATCACGAAGGAAATGCTGGAGAAAATGGATGAGAGACGAAAATGGAAAAACGTTAACAGTGAAGAAGGTAGAGCCAACTATAGGCGCATAAACAATGAGTTGAGAAGGGTAACAGATAAAGCTAGAGAAAATTGGATAAAAGGAAAATGTGATGAAATAGAACAAATGGAGAAGTTAGGACGGTACGATATGATGTACGCTAGGGCACTGGAATTAGAAGATAAGAAGTCTAATGGAGTTTGTGATAAAGGAATTATGAATACGGATGGGAAGATAGTCTCAGAAACAAAGGATGTAGCACAGGTATGGGAAGAATACATTAAGGAATTATACAGCAAACAGGCAGGAGCGGCAAAAATAGAACTGGAAAATGAGGAAAACATTGAAGAAGACAACTTAGGACCAAGTATTATGGAGAGCGAAGTAGAAAAGGCGATAGTGGAACTAAAGAAGGGGAAAGCCACGGGCAGCGATGGAATACCGGCTGAGATACTTAAAGTCATAGGATCAGAAGGACTAAAAGCGATCACGAAATTAATTAATAAGATTTACGACACGGGAGAGTGGCCTCAGGATTTCCTAGAAGTAACAATGATCCCTCTAAAGAAGAAGCCAAAGGCAATGCAGTGTAAAGATTACAGAACTATAAGTCTTCTGTCACACACATCGAAGATCATCACGAGGATTCTTAATAAAAGGCTGGAGAAAAAGGCAGAAGAAATAATAGGGGAAGATCAATTCGGTTTCAGAAAAGGACGAGGAACTAGAGATGCTATAGGAGTAGTTAGAATCATATCAGAAAGGGCAATAGAATACAGTCAAGATATCTGCGCATGTTTCGTAGACTGGCAGAAGGCCTTTGATAGAGTAAATTGGGTAAAGTTGATGAAGATATTAAAGAATATAGGTGTAGACTGGAAAGATAGGAGACTGATTAGGAATCTATATGAGAATCAAGTTGTTAAGGTCAGGTTTGAGAATGTGGACACCTGCGGAATAAATATCGGTAGAGGAGTAAGACAAGGCTGCTGCCTATCGCCAACCCTATTCAATATATATGGAGAAAGTCTAATTCAAGAAGCTTTAGAAGGCACAGGGGATTTCAAAATTGGAGGAAGGATTATAAGAACAGTGAAATACGCAGATGATCAAGTACTCCTAGCAAGAAAGGAAGAGGAGCTACAAAAAATGATAAATAGACTAGTGATAACAGGTAGAAAATACGGTATGGAAATAAATACAGAAAAATCCAAGGTCATTCGAATATCGGGTAAAGAAGAGAATCTGAACATAACTATTGGGGGAAAGCCATTAGAACAAGTTTCAGAATATAAATACCTTGGAAGTATCATAACACGAGAGGCAAAATGTACGGATGAGATCAAAACTAGAATAGGAAAAGCAAAAGCGGCTTTCAGGAGAAAGAAACAACTACTTACAGGGAATATAAGGGAAGATATCCGCAAGAAGTTGATAAAATGCTACGTATGGAGTATAGCATTGTATGGGGCAGAAACATGGACGCTAAGGAAAAATGACATCAAATACTTGGAAAGCTTTGAAATGTGGACTTGGAGGAGAATGCTGAAGATAAAATGGACAGATAGGATGAAAAACGATGAAGTGCTACGAAGAATAGGAGAGAAGCGAATGATTATACAGACTATCAGAAAGAGGAAGGCTAACTGGGTTGGACATTACCTGAGGAGAGACAGTATGATTAAAGACGTGTTAGAAGGAAAACTAGATGGGAAAAGGGAAAGAGGTAGGAAAAGGTTTCAGCTGATAGACGATTTGAAGGGGAAAGAGAGTTATCAAGATATAAAGAGGACAGCGGAAAATAGGAGTTTATGGAGAACCAGGTTTAACCAAGAATAATCACGGACCTGTCTACGGACAGACTACTTATGATGATATATATATATATATATATATATATATATATATATATATATGGATGTCAACAAGGTGTTGGGATGAGGAAACCCAGTGAGCAGCGGGTCCCCATCACAACTCAATGCATAATACCCAAATTACATAATAAAAATTGGGTTTACTTAATACAAAAATATAAGCTTTTTGATAACTGATCAAAATGTTTTCCCACTTTTCGACATGCTAGAGTCTTGAAAGTTTACATGAAGGTAGCTTTTGGGTTACATATCACAGGAAAAATCGGAGTATAGTATAGTATAAGCCCCCAAAAAATTTGAAAAAAAAACGGATTTCCGCTCATAACATTTGAACCGCTCAACCGATTTTACCACAGTTTTCTTTATTATGTAGAGAATAAGAAACTGAAAACGATTTCATAACGTTATCTTGATATTTTAGTCCGAAGCCAAAAAAACGAGGGTTTTAAAAAAAATCCGGTTCAAGGAATCTTTACGTAAAACTTGGTTAGTATTGATCCTTAATCATTTCTCTAATTATAGCAAAAACCACATACTTCTGTCCCCGCCGGAGCCCGCTTCTCCTTCTCTACTAAACCTCCCTCAACTAGCCGCTACTCTATTTCTTGGACAACTCTTTAGTTAGCCACGCGCTTTTATCAAGTGAACATTGTTATTTTGCCAAACGCGCCGGGGGGTTGGCCGCGAAGCGGCCAGGGGCGTAGCCCCTAGTGTAATATACAGTCATACCTCGTTTAACGCTGGAGATGCGTTCCTGGAAACGAGATCGCTAACTAAATCAGCGTTATGCGGGGTCAATTTGGTATAGCACTTATGGAGGTCCGTCCCTAAAATCGTAATTTATTACCTATTTTCAAAATATGAGTATAGCCGCTCTTCTCTTTGATACTCGAAAACTTTACTGTAAATAATTAATCCTTAAATGCGCAATGGAGCAGATCTGCTATATATCAGATATCCAGCAATGTAATAACTGTCGCAGCATTTTTGTTGTTTTCTCACACTTCAACAGATATGAAATGAGATATGAAAACAAAATCATTCAAAAGAGATATTTGAGAAAATGAAAAATGACGCGAGTAAACCTCCACTTCCGATAAACCGATTTTAAACCATAACTAATCAACTCTTGCCCCTATAATAAAAATGTTAAATATGATAATTTTTGATTAAACAGACTATTAGAAAGAGGAAGGCAAACTGGATTGGACATTACCCGAGGAGAGAGAGTATGATTAAAGACGTGTTAGAAGGAAAACTAGATGGAAAAAGGGAAAGAGGTTGGAAAAGGTCCCGGCTGACAGACGATTTGAAAGGGAGAGAGAGTTATCAAGATATGAAGAGGACAGCGGAAAATAGGAGTATATGGAGAACCAGGTTTCACCATGAATGATCACGGACCTTCCTACGGACAGACTACCTATGATGATGATGATGAACTTTAGTGATGATCCGATAATTATTTCTCGAGTTAAGAGCGCCCAAAAAAACGTATTGAGAAAGTAAAAATTGGTCCGAGAACAAAGAGTGTTATAACGAGTCAGCGTTGTACGAGGCAACGTTAAACGGGGTATTACTGTATAAAGAAAATAAAAGTATTTTATGAATTAATATAGTGCCTTAACAATCACCCTTCGCCACACTCAAATTCTTCATACGTATCAGCTAAATAGTAAGCACCTGCTTATCGAGGGTAGAGGATCAAAAGGACCTGGAGGTTATCATTGTTAGTAAGCTCACCTTCTGTCTTCACTTGTCTGAAATATGGAACAAATCTATGTTTATTCTGGGACTTTTATATATATTTACTGGCATCAAGAATCCCTTTTTCCTACGCACCTACTTCTGCGGGACTATCCTTCTTCTTATTTTCTATTGTTCCCCCATTTGGGCCATACCAGCTTCCTCTAACCTAGCCTCTCTAGACAATATCTTAAATTTCTGTATAAGGTTTGTAAGCATTCGTGTTCCTTCTCTCCGAAATGCCACAAGAAACGAAACCACGGACATTTATCTCATCCTTCAAACCTCGACCTTAGTTTACCTTCATGCTCTGCCTATTTTATTTTTTCTACCACTTTATTACTATTTGTTATTTTGTATTTTATTGTAAATTTATTTCGTTGTAATATTTCACTGTAAAATTGCTTGCGCTCTATGCCAAATTATATAAATTTATAGTGTAACTGCGAGCGAAATTTTTAGATAGAGATATTTTGGTCTCTTTAAATTCTAACATCCACTGGAGAGATTGTTGCTTTGTATAACTTCTTAATCATAGGTAATAATATATTTTAAATAATAATAAAACGCACAGAATAAAAAACTTTAGTCGATTCCACATACAGCAAAATAGGGCGAATTTTTTTTATTCTGTGCATTTTATTATTATTTTAAATACATTACTATCTCTTTTTAACTTCATATATATTTTTAAGTTTAACCTTTTGTTATAAAAATAATGAAAATTATGCGCAAAATCATAGAAGTGGCCATGCAATATTTAATATTGCTTATCATTATTCATAGAAAAAGAGTATACTCAGGGCAAGATTGGCACATAGTTTTCCATTCACACAAAAATTATAAATTATTTTACAAATTGAGTGAGATTAATTGGTTTCTTAGGCCCATTTTTACCGAGCGTGTCGATAAATTTATTATTTGCGAACTATTGCTTAGCAAATTCCCTCATCTATTACCGGAAGACATTAAAATCCAACATCGTAATAGGATGACGCTCAAATATTACGATACAGTATAGAATCGCACTTCTATTCAGCCCGTTTCAGACTTAAAACTACTCATTCACCCCTACACATTCTCCGCTATAGTTTCTTGCTTTTCTCTCCTTCCATTCTCTTTAGCTTTAACCTTACCCTCTGCCCTTCCTCCTCCTCCGTGCAACGCTGACCACAGACACTGTGAGTCAAATGTTTGATCTTATTTTTACGAAACAGTTTTTGTTTTATAAAAGCCTATTCTGTAGTTTTATTATGTGATGTAAATCTGAATGTCTACCAATTTGAAGTAATTATGATAAAATAGTTTACTTATTCAGTTCTTCCTAGAAATGGACGGCCATGCTTAAACTATATTTTATCGCTTGGTATTGCCACATACACATTTTTGCATAATAATTTGGCAACATACTTTCTTGGAGCACTGTATATTGTATCAATATTATTGTCGCTATATCTAAAAATTAAATTTAATTGCTTTTAATGACGTATTATCGCAAATATTAAAGGTATCGATTCATCGATGAGATGCATAAAGGGAAAATAAATGGCATTATGTTTACGCAAAACTTGAGAAGTACATATCTGTAAAATGGATCTCCAATAATAGGTACGCAAAATTTTGCCTGCAGAAAAATAACGAAGCATTTGACCCCGCAGATGAAATGCAGAAGCCAAAATCTAAGAAAATTTAATTCATTAGCAATAAAAACAGTTGTTTCATAATACGCTTATGCGATAAAAATGAATTTCTATCGTCAAACATTGATCCAACGATAATAAAGATTTTTCTCTTCCTGTAGATAGTAATCTATACGAGATAAATCGCATTATAAAGTGTACTTGAAAAGATGCTCGCTCGCGTAGTGAAGGTTTGAAATAAGAAAATTTGTATAGAATGGTGTACATTGGTTTAGGTCTGTGATTATTATTTCAATGTGTATTTTATTTTTGGTATTTTTGAAAGTCTACACGAACGGCATCGAACACAATGAAACTTAAAATGTCATTTTTAGCATTATAGAACCAATCCTATAAATTAAGTTTTGAGAGAAATGGTAAATACTTCTTAGTTTTTTTCGAGCATAATCTAGTGAAAATAGACTTGCAGTAAATGGCTACTCCTGTTTAGCACCGAGCCTTGAGTGAAAGTAAGTCGGCATTGATTTAATCATTACATCCAACTTTCTGCTTTATCACTTGACCTTCTACCATAATACAATTAGAGTACATGTACTGTGGTTTATGCTTAGGTAATCGGTAATTTTCACATTATATTAAAAAAACTCTCATAAATGCTTCATACTTCATGCTATAATCCTTTTGATTTTAAGATGGTAAATTCTTATCGAAATAACTATTTTAGTAATATTATTGGCACATGCACGCCAAAGTATTTAACAAATTTGGAAAATTAATAAAATGTATGGTCTAATTTATGTTCGTCCAAGTATTTTGTTATATTTTTTGACGAGACCCTTTTTTAATAAGTGACTCTAGAAATCCATCATTCTGATATATGAAACATGTTTAACGTGTCGAAAGGCACGTGGTAGAAAATTATGCTTAGGAAGATTTTTTCCCCAAAAATAGAAATATCCTTTTTGTTTCATGGCACTTCAAAGTTATTATATATCAATTTAAAAAGTTGCTTTTTAACGATGGCGATATGATTATTTACTGCATATCATTCAACTAAATATAACGTAATTTTCAATGGAATTCTTTAAATGATAATGCAGCAAATATTTCAAACCGAATTTCAAATAGGAGTAAAAAATAACATTTTATTACTTTTATTTATTTTTTCAAATAAAGGCAATTAAAAAAAATTCAAAGCTACTATATGCATTTAAAAGAAAATTGCGATCTTAAAACATAGTTGAAACTCATTGCAGTTCATTTATTTAGTTCATAGTAAGTTACTACACAATTTTCCTTTGATGGTAAATTGACTGTTCATTAACATTTTATCCTGTTTTTACGCGTTAATAAGAGTAAAATAATTCAATTATTAAGTTAAATTCTCTACGTTTTAAGTAACTTGTAATTTGATCAAATATTTCAAGTAAATTTCGGCAAATTCTTTATGCATTATATCTTATTATTTAGATTTTCCTCTTATTTTCAGGAATTGTTTGGATAATCATTTAACCTCTCTGCAAATAATTATTTAAACAATATAATTAAGACAAAGATAACTTTCAAGAACAGGGATTTGATTGTGCATGAAAGCCAAACCATAACATAGCAAATATAACTGATTTTTCATATCGAAATCAAATATCTTTGGAATACGTTTAAGATGATTTCATAGGAGAGAGAGAAGGAGAGAGACAAAGAGAGAGAGAGAGAGAGAGAGAGAAAGATAAAATTAAATGTCCCATAAATTAAAAATTGCTTTGAGCATATAAGAATTTTATAGCGTAATGGATTTCTTTTCCGTACAATTTCTATTCACGCAAAACTATTTTTACTCTCTGTAACACTCAATTATGTGAACTTTATATTTATTGTTTACGTTTTAGTGCATATACAAGTTGGTTTCATTGATTTGTTATTTTAACTTAATACTTAATTCATGCATACCCGTGATATTTGACGGGCAATTACGCTAGTAAATTATAATTGATTCATCATCATCATCATCATCATCATAGGTAGTCTGTCCGTAGACAGGTCCGTGGTCATTCATGTTTAACCCTGGTTCTCCATATACTCCTATTTTCCGCTGTCCTCTTCATATCTTGATAACTCTCTTTCCCTTTCAAATTGCCTATCAACTAAAACCTTTTCCAACCTCTTTCCCTTTTCCCAACTAATTTTCCTTCTAACACATCTTTAATCATACTCTCCTCAGGTAATGTCCAAACCAGTTTGCCTTCCTCTTCCTAATAGTATATACAATCATTCGCTTTTCTCCTACTCTTTGTAGAACTTAATTGTTTTCCATCCTATCTGTCCATTTTATCTTCAGCATTCTCCTCCAAGTCCACATTTCAAAGCTTTCCAAGTATTTGAAGCCATACAAAACATTTTTTACTATTAAATCATGCGCCATTGCCAAATGGTGAGAATTCATGAAGCCGAATATTACAACCTTATTTTCAATGGATTTCTTTAAATGATAATACAGCATATATTTCGAACCGAATTTCTAATAAAATTGAAAAATAACATTTTATGACTTCTATTTAAATTTATTTAAATAAAGTCAATTTCCTGTAAAAATTTCAAAACTACTATAGTTATAAGAAAAGTGGTATCTTTAAATATAGTTAAAACTCATTGCAGTTCACAGACCCGACGAGAGGAGGGGCCAGGAGGGCCATTTGACTCGAGGGGGCCTCAAATTTTGGCACTTGTTCAGAGGCGGAGTTTTTCACAGGCGCATGAGGCTTAAGCTGGGGGCCTCACCAAATGTTGATTTTAGCCGAAAACCTAATATTTCTCTTCCTTTCCGAAAAGCTGAAGACGGAACTTCACCTCGCTCAAATATTCTCCCTTTTTCCTCAATCGTACTTTCCGCCCACGAAGCCCACTCCTAAGGCATTGCTTCAAACCAAAGGCATGCTAGCCTTACCACCTCCAATATTCCTTGCGGTTGTTTTCTCCATTTATGATGTGAAACGTGCATCATTGTTTAGCCTTCATGTAACACAGGAGAAGTGTAGAAGGTGAGGAAGTAGGCTTCAGTAAATATGCCGCTTGTCGATAAGCAGCTCTCTGCCGTATAATATCCTCCCAAAGAATGTTTAAATGTATATTTTAATGCATGCATTGGCCAAACCTATGACAATGTATCAAATATGGCTGACAGCTATGATTGAGCATTATTCAAACTGTATTTTCTTCGGCTGTGTAAACCACACATTAAACCTAATAGGTGTTGACTGCGCTTAATCATGCAATAAGGCAATTGCATACTTTGGAACTGTTCAGAAAATGTACAATTTCTTCAGAAGCAGTCGACAAAATGGGAAGTTCTGAAGCAACATCTTCCTATTACACTGCATGGTATTTCCAAAACTAGGTGGTCTGCAAGGATTGATGGTGTTAAACCAATTCAGCAGTATATTAATTCCGTAAGAAAGGCTCGAAGGTCTCAATCTCACAGCACAGGCTCGAGCTGAGCTTCAGTCTATTCAGAAATATAAGTCCAAATTGAAATTTACTCTAATGTCTAGTTTGTGGTTGAAAGTACTTACTCTGATCCATAAAACTAATCCAGTAATTCAGGCATGCAATGCTACACTTGGTGTGGAGAGGTATAATACTGAACGTCTTATCAATGACATTCAACAAATTCGTGAGCAATGGACTGTGAAACTTGCGGAGTCCAAATCAGCAGGCCTGAATATTGTCATTCCACCTGATTTCTCCACCAGTCACAAGTTACATTGGAATTAAAATAAAAACTCCTGAATCGTAAAATAATCCAGATGAGCACACACACGTCAATAAGAAGAGACAATAGGAAAAAATTGAAATGATACTAACAAGTACATAGCGAGTTTTTCCAGAGTTTTCCGAGCGATTGCGCGTGTGGGTTTTTCCTATCCTTTAGGATAGTTTTCGAGAACAGGTCTCAATAGGCAATCGTCTGGCAAACTAGCATCTTTTTAATTTCTTTCCATTTTATTTTCTTATTGACGTGTGTGCGCTCATCTGGATTATTTTACTGTTCAGGAGTTTTTATTTTAGTTCCATTCTGTACACCGTAGTCTCCAAATTTCATTTTCAACTTGTTATCTTCTAAATTTGATGCTGAGCATCACTATAAGATTAATCCCATCTTTGTCATTATAGACTATTTAATCTGGTCTTAACGGTCTATTTGAGTTACTGCTACTAATTTGTGAATTCTTTGGATTTCTTTAGCATTTCAACAGACTAAATAATGAGGATCTGCATTCTGCGGCAGAACAATTTCAGAAATTTACAAAAAGGAAATTTCGAAGAATTTCAGTGAAGAAATCATCTTCTTCAAGCGAATATGGTCTGTGAACTTGAAGTTAGATTGTAAGCCAAAGGAAATTTTACAATAAATACTCAAACTTTGACTCTCTGGGGTGTTTCCTAATATCGCAATTGCATTGCGTATTTTCCTTAGTTTGTCTGCATAAGTGGTTTCGTGTGGACGCACTTTCAGCGTGCTAAAGCGGATTAAGAATTACCATCGTTCAACAATGGGATAAGAGCGATTGGTTGGGCTCGCAATGCTTAACATAAATTATAACATTGCAAGTAACTTAGATTTTTCATCAATAATTAGTAAATTTGCAAAAACAAAAGCTGTAAAAACATTTCTTAAATAAAAATTATACAAATAATTTATTAGCTTGTATATTTATTTATTTATCTTTTTGTCCATCGAAATATCAACAATGAATGTTCAATAGGACATGCAAAAAGAAATATAAAATACGATGTTCTTACTTTGTTCTTCCAGGAAGTTCAAGTATTACGTAACCCAACTTCACCAGTTTTTGATAACCGATATAATCTCCCTCTCTCCTCTTGATTATGTAACGCACAGAATTTTTCATTTTGCGCTCACTTTTTTTATTTTCTCTAGAGGGTCATTTCAATTTGGTCTGCTTTATTGGCTGGGCAAAGAGCGCTGTAAGCGAAACATTTTTTGGATTATATCTTTTCTTTAAGGGGACAGAAGATTTTATGAAAGAGCGCTATATAGCGCAACCTTGAACCTCCTATCCCAATGTAACCCGCTGTAACCATTCAGCAAACCCCGATCACCAATGTGGGCTACGTAATGCTTAAATGCTTCCTTATGGGAATTTTTAAAAATTTTAATAATACCGCGAGGGGTCTCAAAATCTGGAAGTAGCCCGGGTCTCTCGGAGGGCCTGCCAGTTCATGTAAGTGTTTAATTCATAGTAAGTTACTACATATTTTTCTTTAATGGCAAATTCAATTTTCATTCACGTTTTATCCTTTTAATAAGTAAAACGTGAAAAGAACTGTATTCAAACCTTTTAAGAAAGAAATTCGAACCTGACGGGCATTTAGAAATGTTAAAAAAGGCAGGGAAAAATCGTTACAGGAGTTCAGCCAATATGCTATGCATAGACCGGGAAAATCTTTGTCTTACTTTCTAAACATTGTAAATTAACTGTGAAATAATTATTACTATAGGAACCACTTATGGTCCATCTTGTGTCGCGAAACGAAAGTAAGTAAGTAGTGAATACGTCGCTCTCTGTTTTAATCCACGTGTGAAGAGAATTAGACTTGAACAAAGAGCAATTTATTACATAAACGATTCGCGCATGCCATCTAAGATAACAAATGTTGCTGCATGAAACTTTTATGTTCTCTCTTCGTATTGAATTCAATGAAGGAAAATTGTAAAATATTCTGAGAAATTACACATCCTAGATAAAGTCTTTCAATCGCCAACGGCTTTGACTTGAAGGTAAGACTTATGACGATGTTCCATGAAAATTTAGCTTCCTCATTTCCTTCCGGAGGGGAGTTCAGAGAGTAAGCAGTTGAGTAAGAGTGTGGGGGGGGGGGAGAGAGAGAGAGGAGGAGAGATGTAGAGAAAGGAATTGAGAGGGAGGGAGAGAAAATAACGGCGTCCATGAGTTTGTGCGCCTTACTTCTTTTTTGGAGAAAGGACTCTAGTTTGACGCTCGTAAATACTTAACCGCAGGCGTAGAAGGCGTGCTGCTGGCTGCCCTCCTCAGGATCTCCACCCCTTCCTTCCTCCTCTCACATTCACCCCTTCCTCGTCTTTCCTCCCCCAACCACTCCCTCGACTCGATCAATCGAGCGTTGGCGAAATGGAACGTGCTGTGTCCATACAAACCCCTCGAGCATATATAGAAAGGGGAAGAGAGAGGGCTACTCAGGAGCAAGTAGCTGGCATGCACCCGTTAGCGAGCAGGGAAAATATGCAAGTGGCGCCCACACGCACGCGCACACACACACACGCGCGCGCGCTACCTTTTAGTTCTGGGCGTTTTTCCTCTCTCTCTGTCTCCCCATCCTCACCCAACCCAACCCAACACAACCCACCCCAATCCACAGACACGCGTCACTCATTTTAATTGGGATTTCTATTTTTTATCAGCTGCACAATTACGTAAACTGGTGATGGACAAGAGGGGTGTATTGTGGACGTTCGCGCGCGCACACGCGCGTGTGTGTGTGAAGGGGTGTTTCACGTTTTTCGTCCCAGTTTTCCCCTTTTAAGGGCCTAGGGTAATGTCAGAGAGAAAGGAAACGGATGGTTGCGACTAATGGTTGGTGCTACGCGATTGAAGCCGGGAGTTGTACACAGCGTGTTGGACTGCGGAGGGCGGGAAACCAGACAGAATTGACCGCTAGAATAAATTACTAAAAGATGTGCTCCCTTGTTTCCCGCAGATGCCTTGTATGCAAGGCTGAAATTCATGCTAAGCCATCCGCTGAGCAATCGGATAATCAGCATTTATAGTTTTTAATTGGATGGCATTTGAATAAGCAATTTGTAGATGTTTTGCCCATTTCAATAAATTGCCTAATGTTTATGGTCTTATTATAATATATATAATTATAAAATTAACGAAACCAATCCCTATTTAGTTCAGTCATAGGGGTAGAGAGGTTAAATTAGCATCCTATGATGTAACTGGCCAGTGACTGCATTGACTGTTACATAAATCCATAGAACACGACCGCCGCATTATAATGATCGAAAGGTGTTTCGTTCACTATACGCTGAACGTAGCCGATAGAATCGTGAATTTCAGAAGTAAATTTTTATGTAAACGTAATGACAACGATATTTTTACTAATTTCTAGAATAAAAGAAACATGTTTCGATTAATTAGTTGTTACTTCATTATCGTTATTACTTGAAAATAAGGACACGGAGAAATGACGTACGTCTTGGAAATCATAATGGTTGAATTAAGATTATAATTTTTTATCTTAGCTTGAAAATTTACGACTCATATCTTTTACGGAATTAATCTTAATGGTAAGCGATTAGTTTTTTTGCTGAAATAATTTTGGAAATGGGGTAATATTCATCTTAATATAATCAGCCTTCTATCATTAAAATAAATTGTTATAAGAAATGCAGCTTTAGATTAAAACAAAATACTTGTTTAAGAATTAGTAATTTACTAAATAATAAATATGGAACCTAGATAAAATGTAACAAATAATTGTCTCTACGTAAAAAATCTTAAATTGTGAATTTTTCCCGAAAAGTCGTATAAATAGTTTTTTGTCCTATACGCAAATTTACGGAATGTTTCCCTTTTTGTTTATTTTTATCAAATAATACGCAATAATTGTTATTTAAACTGATTCTATTCATAGAAGGATGGATTAATTATTGTAGTAAAACGTATTTATGGAGTAATTTATCACGTACAACTGTTTTATTAACTTTTCTCGATCTTAAATTATTAATAGGTATGCTAAGTGGAACTTAAACAAAAGAAATTTCTTTGAAGAGCTACTTGGTTACTATTTTATCTTGAATGTGGATTTACTGAGAATTCCGGCTTAAACTAGTGAGTTCCAATACTTTTTATATTGAAGTGAACAAATTTAAGTAGCTATTAAGTCTTTAACCCATAAACTTTCAAAATAATTACTATATTAGATGATGTAACAAACTAAAACAGAGCCAAAAGCTTGCATAATATATTCATGGTACGAAAACTCAGCCTGCATGGTCATTGGGATTGCATAATACTTGTTCGCACTCAATTACCATACGGATCACTTTATCTCGCTCGCTTTAAATACTTATTTATTTTCTCGTCAACGAAAACGATATCGGGTGACGTGAAATTAAAATAGGATGTAGCGCGGGACTATTCTGTGCTCTAGGTCACGTGGCCGCTGTCCTGTCTAACTTCCCCTTCACATCAGCTCTCCCTCTCGCTTTTAGGTTAACCCTTGATCTGTCGGAGGAAACGCCTCTTCAGATCAATTCACGACTCGCGTTCCCATTCTTGCTCCTATATTGCCTTTTAAACCCTATCATGCTGCGAATATACGTAGTCGAGAATTACCAAACGATCTTATTTTCATCTCCACGGCACTCGCCAAGTTCTCTGTCTCATGAGAAACTAAACGCGGAGCGAATTGAATTTGGTGACCTAATACCTTATAGAATAAAATTTAAGAATGCGGTGATGTCGAGCTGCAAGCAAGTTCTGTGCAGTAATTTGCGAGTGAAACGTTTGAATAGCGGCGGTAGGTAAAAAATATGCAGTTATTAATCCCAAAGGTCAGTCTTTTTTCATTTATCCTGAGAAAAATGCGCTGTTGTCCATAAATTCTTCGCTTGGTTAGAGTTCGCTTAAATGTCAAACCGCTTTACTTGTTTTAAATAAAGAGTAAAAATATCTATTGAAGGTAAAACTTTTTATCTCTTGTGAGAGCTAAAATGCGGTATTGAAATCGCGAGCGATAGTTTATTTTTTTAGGGAATTTCTGCTTCTGAGACATTTTAAAATTGAAATGATCAAGGTGTATGCCGTGAGATATTTTCGTAGTCGCACATGCATCCTCTATTCCTAAAAAATCCGCTTTCCGCGACATAAAACTTCAACCGTCTGCAAAATCCGAAGTAATACCTATAGAGGCCTTAGTCATGCGTTCTCCATTGTTTTTATAACACGGAGATGTTAAGATCCGATGAATTAGCCCAGCGGCAGCGAATACTGAATAAGACAATGAACTGCTCTTCGCATCCCTTTCGTCATCGTCTAATATTTACACGGAAATTGTGTCCATTCGCACTTCAAAGCGACAATTTGCACACTTTCCGAAGTGGGAATCTTAATACGGGTTGAAGCGCGGATATGAGCCGGTGGAAATCTCTCACACGAGTGATTTCAAGAAGTGGAAACCTTTGCTGACAGCGAGAAAGAAAGGAGAAAATACTTCTCGGAATACATAAGGCTGCTTTAGAGGGTGTTGCATTTTTCTCTCTCTCGCCCCGAGACGAAAAACTCGACTCGAATTTTTATTCTCATTCGTTTTTGTTGATATGCAATTGGAGGGGAAAGGACTCTCGGAGAACTCTGGAGACAGCCTTCGATTGTCAAGTCAATGCCTCCGAGGTACGTGTTATCGCTTTCCCGGAGTGTAAAGGCGGTTAAACTCATTCGATTTGCCATTGTGTTAAGCGGGGAATAAAAAAAGCGGATTTTACGCCGTTTTCCGCAAATCGAGGGGGCGTAAGCTGTTCCGATTCGCCCCGCTAATGGGAGGCAAAGCTGGTATTAAAAGGGAAAAGTTTGAAAGTGTTCCTCCAATACTGTTATATTGACGAATAAAAAATGAAAAGAACGACAGCGCGTCGATTTCTCTATCGAAATTCTTTGCTTCGAGCGGGTGTACGTGATCATTAATGGCTGCTGCAATTTCACTGCTCTTAGTGTCTTTACAAGCTGGATAACATATCATAAAATAAATGACTGTAATTTTGCATTATGTCATGGTAGATTGTTCCCTTCTGATACAAAATATTTTAAGTTTTAGTTTTATAGTTATGGAATTTAAAGATAATATAGATATTTGGTTACGATATTGCTTGCATTTTTTACGGAAAATCTTGTAAATAATTGATATCAAGGACAAAAAATAAGCGATCTGTAGTATAGCATGAATTTTTAATATTGAGTTCGAAGGAGAATATTTTTTTCTGGCCAGGCACATTCGTTTACTTTCCGTGTATATTTCTTCTAGTAACACTTTTAGAATAGGATTTTTTCCCCAGAGTTATCTGATATATGTCTTATATAAGTTGCTAAACACCTATGACACAAATCATAAATAAATTTAATAAATGATATGTCTCCTCGTTTGCGCCTTAAATTTAACTGAAGACACTCGAAATATCTTTCATTCGATTTATTTTTGCCTCTCCTTTATTTATCCAGTGATTTAAATGAAAAAAATAACCGCCGGTACTCTTAATTCTCGGGACGCGACGGTGAAAAGCGTTTACAAACAATACAAAGAATAATCTATTCATTCACTCAGTTCAACGCAAAAATGTATACGAAATACCATAATAAAAATCAAAAGAAATAAAAAACGAACATTTTTTGTTGCACGAGTTTCCATATCTTTTGGTGTTTTCCTCCTTTTGTTCCTGTTTGCGACAAGTCATCCCGTCTGCCGACCGTCTTCCGCTCGAAATCCACGATTCTACGTATGGCTGTGAATTGAATAGGTGGAATGATGTTCCACGCTAAAAATTGAGTAACGGGCGTACCGACCCATTTAAATCACTCATGTTATCAATAAATTTAATAGAAAGATGTCTCAATAAATTTCTATTCAAGTTGTATAAGTTTCTAGTGCTCCAGAAATATATTTTTGCTGGTGCCCACGACGCAACATGGTATTCCGAGTAAAAAGTGGATTAATATAAGTTAAAATTAATGTACATGACCTTCTTTATGTAAATCTTATTGTCAGTAAAATATAAATGGCCGGTTCGTATGTTAATTCGTTACCTTGTACCATGTGCCCCTGATGCAAACATTTTGTTTTTAATGATGCATACAGAGGCACCCTTAAGGCCAAATTCATTTAATACAAAGAATTGGTTCATATCAAAGGATAAACGCATTGTCATATGTACGGTGTCGGTCCAAATATTTCTTAACCTACTAATGAGTATGAAACAGGAAGTGGAAATATATATTTGGTGCGTATACCTACTCGCCATTATAAGGAGTGAGAATGTCTCAAGGAGCGTGTCCATTAAAGTTCGCGGGCTCTGTTGCACAACGATCTTTTGTATCGGAGAAGCTGTTAACCAGTTTTTTGTTTCCCTCGTGAAATAACCGCGTCCAAGGATTTATGCATATCTAAGAGACGAAGGATTTGGAAAGCCTAGTACGTGCTTTATATTCTATGTCGTTTGCTTCCGAATCTATAGAAACAAATGAAAACTGTGGGTATGAAAAAGCAGGATATGCCATCTTTCTCTCGGACTATGAGCATTCTAATAATGTACGATTTTACCGTGTATTTGCATCCTGTTAAATTGAGGATAACATTTTCTCACAGGCGTGGTATTTGAGGAAACAGAAAGTGTGGGTGCGTGTGAGTGCGTAAGCGACAAAGGTTCATAAGAAGCTCCGGCAACATTTTTTAATTGGTCACCCTTTCACTTATAATTCACTAACGCAGAATACTCATGAAATCCATGTCAAGGAGATAGAATGGCAAAGAGTGGAGTTTCATTTTTCTACATTTTTTCCGGGTTAAATCGAATTTTTTAATTGTCGTTTTTTGTTCTTCCCCTTCCGCGTATCGAGTGCTGAAACTGTTAAGTGTCTTGGAAAACGGCGTGGAAATGAAGCATGAGTTCATTGAAGGAGTTTTTTTACCAGCAATATGTTCTTTTTATGTCATTTAACGTCGTGCGAGATGTTAACGCCGATTTAATTGCCGAAGAAAAATTTGTACAGGTACATTCCACGTTTAAATAATTTTATATAGGTTTGAGCACGTTTAATACAGCGTTGGCCTGCTACAAACTATTTTCTCTCGCTTTGAATTGCGTCCCATGTCTCGTCTATATTGCAACAAATTCCAGCCTAGCGAAAAAGGTACTTAATTAAAATTATTGCGGAACAGCGCATCGACGTTAAATCTTTTTGAAGCAGCCAATCAACTGTAGTAAGATTTTTTAATATTTAAAAACTACTTTCACAGAATTTTACTTTTATTGTAAGGTGATCTCATTACCTTTTTCCTCAAAATTACGATTGATACAGATAAGACTATGAAAAGAATTCCAAAAATGGTAATTTTTTATCGTATGATATTTTAGCCTTTTAATTAGAAATTCGTTCGTTAATATGAAATACGTCCATAAAATATTTAACGCTTAAATAGCTAACGTTTTCCTTCACGGCATTTTGTTGACGGTATTAGAGATTTTACACGACGAACGATTTTCTTTTGTATCATTTTAATCCGCTCAAAAATTCTCCCAAGATCACGAATCTGGAACAGCATTCCACACTGAAGTAGATGTTTATATGAAATATAATAACTAGTTTAAAGTATATAATAACCTATTATATGCGAACAACGAGATAAAGTAAAACCAATGCATCTTCATAATATTTTCTGCGATATATTTCATCCAAAATCAAAGAATTGACTTTATAGGCTACTTATTTTTAAAGCAGAAATACTCAAGGAAAATATTTAAAACAGGCTATCGAACCCTTAAGAATTTATTTTCATTAATATAATAATATAGTGGGTGGGCATCTGTGGTTGATGTCAATCACGGTCTTTCCATAAGAAATTATTTTTTCAATGATACTCCTCAGTTGAGACTGCTTTTTGCCCATTATCGTTTACATTTATCGTCTTCATCATTCAAAACATACGACAGCTTCTTTGTGTTGGGACTTTTCATAATTAATCTATACATTTCTTCCCCCTCTCGCAAGAAACTGCTGACTCTGTTAAAACTAACCATCTCGCGGCTCTAGACAAGAGGCCCTAGGCGGGAGGAGTCGGCAACCTTCGGGTCTAGAGCCGCATATGGTTCCTTGAGTAGATACCTGTGGCTCCTTAGAATTTAGCTAAGCTCCCTAACCTTCATCACTTGCACTCGAATTTCTAAAAAAAAGGTCGTACAGGTTGTCACTGTGCGGCTCCCAAGTATTTTGGAAATAGACAAAAAACAAAAAGAAATTGCTCTTTTACTTTGAAAGGTTGCTGATCCCTGCCTTAGGCGGTCGCCTAGATCGCATGGCATTATATCAGCCTCTGCACGCATCTTCAGGTGACTCTATCATCTTTCTCTCTCTTTGATTTTGTTTGAATAGATGAAATAATTTCGTTTCTTACAAGTTTAGAGAAAAAAGTAGTAATTAAACATGGAGATAATTGCTTTAGTAAAAGAGGAAGTTCTTTTCTCTTGATATTATTAGGGTTCCAGACACAAAATGTATGTATATATTAGGAAGTACTTGGCAAATGCTAATCAGTGGCAGAATGACTTTCTCTTCTTCTTTCACATACTGATATGCTGCTGTTGAATTGATCAGGATGGAGAAGCATATATTGTGAAGTGTTCACGCTTGATAAATACTGTGATTAAAATGATAAAAATCGAATGAAAATATGGCAATGTTTAATTTATTTATATCTTCAGTTAAGGTTAATCTTTCAACCCATAAGCAAATTTTCAACTCTTGTTTATTCCGCATTAGTGTGTCAGCGGTGATCAGTCCCCTATGACCTTATTAGCGCTTTTTTAAACCGCTTATTTTTCGCTTTGTCCGTCCGTCCTTCCGTGCGCCAATTTTTTAAGCAACGAGGACAGATGGGAAGCTAAGAGTTTTCATGATCGTTCCGGCTGGTGACAGATATAAATTCTTTCATACCTTCATGATCCGTTTCGAATATACGTGTATCTCACTTGTATTTCCTGAAGACAGCATCCTGTCCATTGGATGAACAATTTACACACGCATAAATATTACATTACTTAACCCATTTGAGGTATGCTTCAAATTATTTTCGATTGTTTGATTAATTAAAACCGATTAGAAAATAAATCGGCAAATCAAAAAATACGTAAATACCTACGTTTATTTTAGCACCAACTCAGGAGAGAGAAGACATTTTTAGTAGACAGAGAGACATGATCGGGCCGTGGGGTTTCGCTGTTTTACGGTATGCCTTCGCTCAACTATGTCGTCTAGTTTTAAATATGTAATCGCACGAAATGTGCCTATTTGTACTACACCGTAGACTTTCCTAACTTTTTCCAAAATGGCCACGAAAAATTGTTTTGTTATTCTTTCATAGATGAAAGTATTAGCTGTACGTACTGCATTATTCATGTACTTATCATTGTTGGATGCTGTGAGACTTGGCTTCTCGAAAGGATATTCGAGGCGCTCGTTCAGCTCAAATTTCTATTTTTAATGCTTTAGTATGTAGGTTATGAATTGGATTTAAAGGGACCGTTTTTGTTCCGGAAGTAGGTTTTTTCATGCGGCTGTTATCACGATTCGCGTTATTAAAGATGTTTATATGACGATTTTGTGAATCGACGAATTGTCTGCAGCGTAGGTCGACTTCGAGCGATTCCCACGTGCTTTCCAACCGTCCACTCTTCCTCTCGGAACCTCTTTCTCTCCGATGTCACGCTCTGCTGCCGCCTTTGTCCTTCGCTGCGCGCAGAACCGATTATATCACTCCTGACCCGCGCCGAGGAAATCCCGCAGAGGCAGGGCCATGTTTTTTTTTTACCTTTTTCGGAATATTAAAGAGAAAACGCCCGGAGTATTAATCGCAATCGTGAGCATCATTTATTTAGGTGTCATCGACCTTCATTCCGAGACGGAGAGTGCAAGGCGCCCCTCTCTGCGGTCGTGAGATAGTCTTGCCAAGGTCATCTTATTGCCATCTCGACTAACAATCCATTTTCCTGAGTGACTAAGTCTGTTTCGATTGGACGGGCGGTTGTGTTGGGGAATTCGCACTTAATCAAATAAATCGAAACTGCCGAGTTGAGAATGTTCCGTTGCAAAGAAATGACTTTTATGAAATACATAGTTTCTTTTAAGACAACACCAAATCTTTTAAATGGGGGAGGGAAGGCAGGGTTTTAAAATAAACCATCTCGGATCATTTCAGTGATAGCAGTAATTTAACAGATTAATTTGATGAAAAACTTAAGTAAAGCTAATATGAAACTTCTGAAGAAATAGCCAGCTATTGGGAAAATTCTCCCATTGTACTCGATTCATTAGCGGAAAATTCGAATACTTTGAATGTATTCACGTCTTAGAGTGTAAGAAGCTGCAGAAAAGACAAAAGAATGTGTTTTTAATGTAAAATCAATATTATGATGAAGTATTTATCGAATCACCTATTTTACGGGTACGATCATTCCTGAAAAAAAGCGAGCAAGTCTTCTTTAGTTTTTATTTTCCATATTCGTACAAACTCAACGGCTGAAAGATACTAAACAGAAAGTTATCTACTGAATATATACAGTCTAATTGCATCGTTGAAGCTTGAAAATATTGCTTCGAGGCAGATTCACAAATTCAAGAAATTTCCTTCAAAAATAATCTTCAATCAAACTTTCTCCGTTCTACGAAGTGTTTTTTTTCTCGAGTGAATTTCCGGTAGGTGTTCCGGAAATATAGGGTCGTTGCCCAAAGATGCGCTTTTCTCCGCCGGAGGACACGTCTTAACTGCCATCATTTTTTTTTCAAATATCATTCACCCTCCTTTATACCATAAATAGGCTATAATCAACGCGTAATTTTAGCAGACCAGTTGTAATTGTAAATGCAGGAGGTAAAAAAAATTATAAAAACAAACATCCCTCCCTTTTTTGCGATTGTGCTTTCGCGGAAGATATTTGAAGAATTTTCTTTTTTTACACACATTTATTGAAGTTGGCTTGAGCGTTGTCATCGTTCAACGTCTTTGGCGAGTTATATCTCTGGATCTACAAACGCTACAGAGCTGAAATTTTGCACATAATCCACATTCGTGGTAAATTTTAATCTATCAAGTTTTGGTATGCGTTTCAACAATTCCATTGGAGAATCCATATAAATAAATATGGACTATGTAAATAAAGAATTAACTTTGAATAATTTAAAAAGCTTGAAGACTCAAAAGTAGTTAATAAAATAAACAAAAAACAGGTTTTTAAATAGCACACACCGTTATGATGCACTCAAAAGTAGAAAATAAATTTTTGTTGCCTCAAAATTTTCATCGAAATTTTCATTTGTTAAATTTGGTTTGGAGAATAAAAGTGGGTAGCCTTTACATACAAGTAGTTTGCATACATGATTCTCATCTTGGCCACCCACTTTTATTCTCCAAACCAAATTTACAAAATGAAAATTTTGAGGCAGCAAAAATTTATTTTCTACTTTTGAGTGCATCATAACAGTGTGTGCTATTGAAAAACCCGTTTTTTATTTATTTCATTCTTATCCTCTTTCTCTCTTGTCACTCACGATTTGGCTTTGTGAAAATAACTGCTGCCATATTTTGAAGACAGGTAAACTCTTTTTAGGTTATTTTTAAGTTATCACATAGTATTTAGTAATTTTACTCCATTGCTATCCGTGTTGTACTTGAAATGACAGATGCTGGTGAAATAGCTCAGCACAGGCAGCTGGAGAAAAACTGATTTGATGTTTACATCTAAAGTGGGTGGATGCAAATGTTGATGGCTACCAGGTCCCAGTTGCTGTCAGAAAACATAAAATTGCGTGAAATCTATTAGTTCGGCATGGAATTTCCTCCCATGAATTCGACGTGTGTTTATATAGTAGAGGCCTACCAAGGTCTGACGGTATAAAATCTGTAAATCTGTAAAAGTTATTGTTAGTTAGCCCTTTTTTCTAACTCCTTCACCGTTACATCCAAATTACGAGTATGGTTGCAGCGGAAATGATGCTCTCAAGGTTGACAAATGCGTCTTCATCCCGCGGGAGTGTGATGCTTTTTTGGTTTGTAAATGCCTTGTCCTCCGGCGAAAGTATCCTTCGTGAAACTTTTACTAAACCTCAATTTAATTAAGATGGAATACCACCAAGTTAAGGCCAATACATTCAAGTTATGAAGTAATTTTTAAAATGAAATTTTTCCCATAAAAAATATTTGCGTCTCCATTTATATCCAAAACATTATTTTGTTAAATTAACTAGAATTGAGATACGAGCTTGATACTTGGAAAGTTGCATATCCGAAAGAATGAACCGTATTTTTCTTGAAGAAAAAATCGACTCCATGTGGAATTAGCTTAAAAGTTCGATTGACGCCAGAAAAAGATAAGTTTTCAAGATATTCTGAAACCATGGAAACGACTTAAATGCTTTTATTTGTCTTAATGCTTTAAATGAGAAACGGGATGGGGCAGAGATAGGAAGGCATATAGAGATAGAGAGAGGATAAAAATCGTATTATATAGCGTGAAATGATGAACCGAGAAGAAGGATGGAAAGACATTTCTGTTGATAATTTATAACACGATTCGATTATTAAAATGTAAAATTTACAGTAAGGTTCTTTTAAATTTTATTTCTTTAATAATAAATATTTCCCGTAAAAATTAATGATTTTTTAGATATTTTTCTTGTCTTCTTTCACCGTAACATCCAACGGGTTGATTAGTTAAACTTAAATTTTAAAAGATTCAATCACAGAAAATATAAAATCTAATTTCTATCGTAATCTTTAATACGCAATCGGTGGAGCAACTATCACATCAGCATTATGGGTATTTTGTCCTCAGGTAGGTTTATGGCTCACCAGTGCCAATCTATACCACCCAAGGCCTCTCTTATCATTTTCTTTTTTTAATCCATCTAATATTCCTTTCCTCTTCCTACCTATTAGTCCCTTTTCTTGCATCCTCCCTTCAGTGACTTACTTCAGCTTTCAAAATTTCACCAACTCGTTTAACCACATTGCGACTAAAATTGCTCTCCCGGAGAAATCACAGGGTACACAAAATTCTCTTTAGTTAATTCTGCAATATTCTTCTAGAAAATAAAGTCTTCATGCAGAACATTAATGGTATAATGAATTAATATTATTGTCAATATAAGTATCACTAAGAATAAAACTAAAAATACCAAATAATTGCAATGCACATTCCCTTAATGTCCTTAAAAAAGAATTTCGTCTCAAGATTGGCCAAAAAGAATTATTGTGGTTTTATATTGAACACGGAATCATACTATCAGCTACAGATAGAATGAGGAATCGCAATACAAAAGATAATGGTGAAAACGCATGCTACGCATTTTACTGCGGTTTCGGACGTTTCAATTACTTTGTAAAACCCTTTAAATTAAGAATTAAGAATCATTTCAAGGGGTACTTATTAAGTGTGTTGGACTTGAAGAAACGTTTCTTGCCAGTTTAATCCAATTAATGTTTCGGGATAATTGAATCTTTGTTTGTTATAGCAAAGTCTGAAATGTTGCTTATCCGCACTTAGAATAAGCACACGACCTCGTGACGGTTTGCACTCATACGCGCAAGTCCACCAAGCACGCATACTCCCGTGTATCCCTTGAACCCCTTTCTTCCCCCCCCTCCTCCTTCCCTTCTGAAAACAAACAATTCCCTTGGGAGATAAACATCGGGCGGTCGCGGCGACCTCTGTAAACCCGCGGTGGCAAGATCCGACGATTTTTCTTTGTTTTTACGGCTGAGGACGTGTATCCGAGAGATTCGTATCTCACATTTGAATTGGCGTCGCTTGAGCAACCTCATCGACGTTCCCATGGACGTGTTTGGTTCGACATCTCTCCGCAGAGAATTCATTATCGACGGTTTGGAGGATAAAGAATGAAAACGACTGCGAAATTCTACGGCTTCTTTGCATTTCACTTGCATTGATGCGTGGTTTCTGCTGAAGAAGAGAATGTAAAATATCTGTGAGTGTTTTTCCAGGGATGCGTAGTCGTTTTAATTCACGCATGGATGGCAATCCTACTTAAGCCCATAATTAACAAATTTTATTTTCTTTTATTTATTTTTTTCATGATAAAATTCCTTTAGCAATGGAATGTAGTGATCTGTTTAAGCGAAGTAAATACGTAAATTCATCGTTTATTATTTATCAAGAAGAAACGAATGTATACTTTATCTGTTACTCTATTCCTTCTGAATAAGTGATTCAATTTAGGCCTAGATAATTACTGTTCAAAAACTTATTTCAATTGGGTTTTACACATTTCAGATCGGCGTATTAATTGAACGCTATAAAATGCTGTACATATATACTTCAAGTAAAAATCAATTTATTTACCTAAATAGGAAAAAAACTATACGGAAATTCTTTTTCATGTAATGCGTTCTAGGGAAATTACGGGAGACCCTACGCCTGTTTAAACGTGTTCTTATTTTATTTTGGTTGTTTTTATTGTGATTATGCTGGATAGGAATTTTAAAAATTTATTTTATTCTTTCAATGCCTTCAGTTCTATTATTTTTCTGCCGTGCAACGCGTTGAATTTGAAAACTTCTTACAACGCTTGAAAGTCAGAAAAATAAACATAATAATAATAAAATTGATTGCATAAAGCAATCTTAAGGTCCAATGCTGACAGGCATAAGCTGTAAAGTTGGGAATATTTTTTAAACGAAAAAAAATTCTGTTGAGACTTAGAAACGAACCCGGGTCTTTGACTTAAATAGTTCTATACTCTATACGACAGTTCATTGGTATAATATTCGCCCGGCAAGTGGTTCGATTCTCGGTCTGAACAGAATTTTTGCTCGTTTAAAAATTATTCTCAATCGTAAGAATGGCATAAATTTTACAAAAAACATTTGCTTTGAATTCTTGAAAATTTGCATCATCCATTCTGAACGAGAACCGTGAACGCAGAAGTTTGAAGTTCGATAAAACGATTTGCTGAAATTTCGTTTAATATTTGCATTCCGTTTCGAATCGAAGATTTCCATGATTAGATTTTTTCCCTTCATTTCAACTCATTATCAATAATTCTATTTGGCTGACCTCACAATACTTAATCCCGAACTTCTTCTAACTGACACAGGAGCGCCGTCTCACGGAATATGTTAATGAGAATGCGATCGCATGGAGGCTGGAGCCGTGGGCGTGTGTGTCGTATTTTAATGGCCGTGTATGCAACTTGTGTCGTGCCTCTCAGCCACGTTTTCCTTTGGTGGACCGTTGACGCTTTCAAGTCTTGCGTTACTCACCTGTTTACTTTCTATTGCATATCCGACTCCACTAAACTGCCTCTCTCCATCCATATCTCCTTCTGTCTTCGTTCCGTACTAGTCCGTAACACCCTTAGTAGATGAGCGGGGTGCATTAATCGTTTCGAAATTTAGCACGAGCCCGCTGTCACCATGTAGTACTTCTTAAATTCGCGAGGAAATTTTGGCGAATTCGAAAATAGGCTTGCTTCGAATCGAATATAAAAGACTATCAGAATCATTACAAAATTTGAGCGGTGTGTTTAATCTTGCCATAGTATTTCTATGCTTATATTAGTTATTTATCGTGATGAGTCATTATTTTTTAATTAATTTATAGTTTTAATTAAAACCTGGAATATGAGAGTAAAATTTCTGTTCATATATGCAGTTTTTATGTAAAAAATGTTGTTTCGAATATTTTCGTTAGATAAACTACCGTTACTAACGTAAGATTTTAAGCTCTTGAAATTTCTTTATGGCATCATTGGTTCAGTAACGTATTTAAATCGATATGAAACTTCTACTTCTGAAATTGCTTGAATATTCATGCATAAGCGAAAATAAAGTAAGTTCGAATTTGAATAAAAGTAGAAAGATACATATATATGTACCTATACGGGGTTTATTGTTGGAATGAATGAATACATTTTTTGCTTCATGAACGATATTCATAATTCCATTTGGTCAATGGTGTCCCTTAAGTAAAAATTGAAAAACGTTTTCTTTCTTGATTCCCGGTAGTATTTTAGTTTCAACTACAATCGAAAATTTTCCAGACCGTAACACTAATATTTACCGTCAATACGACTTTTAAAAACATGTTTTTGGGTCGCTTATAATTTTCAATGATCGCTTTCATTATAAATTTTCAAGGACGCCATTTTTGTGAATTTAATCGAGTTCTTACGCATTACGCACAAAAAACGTGGGCCGTCTCGTTCCATCTGGATCGATAGGGGATAAAATGTGAAATTTTAAAACGAGTATTCCCGGTCTCGCGGCTTGCGTGAAAGGTGAATAATCCGAGTCCTTGAAAAAGCCGCCAGAGGCGCAGCGCATCGCGTAAATGAATGGAATTTAATGGAATGGGATGTATCCGGCTCGGAGAATCTCCCACACCCTCACTCTACACTCCGTCGACCGAGTGCTCGACTGAAAAATAAATACAGGATTGTGGATGCTTATCGCTTCAGCGTACGGAATTCGTATAATGCATCGAGGGAAGCGCTGGAAACATCCCGAATATTTCATATCGAAACATAATGCGATACCTGGAATCAGCATCAGCTGCGGTAACTTAGGAAATGAATGGCTATAATCCAGTGAAATAATGGCATGCCGTAACACTTGGTGCGACAGGCGAACGGATAAAACCATTAAAAGTATTGAGGCGAGCAACTTTCATATTTGCGTACTGACACGATTTCCGTAACAAAAAGTATTCTAAAAATCGATAATGTACCGCACCTTCTCCGACACCACTTAATTTGATACATGCATACAATCGACCGCTTACGTAGAAATACGCGAACCCTAAGGTGACATGAAATTTGTGTGAAAAATAAATTTGAGATCACAAAAGTTCGACTCCAGCCTCAATTTTTCTATTTATTCCATTGCAAACCGGGTTCTTTCCTCGATAAAAAGGGTGGTAATATTCGGCCATTTTCATTCGTACGGCGTAACTCTTTGCCAAATAAATATCTCGATCACGTAGGCAGGAAATGCCATTCATTAGAGCGCCATTCACACGATAGGAGCTGGAAAACCCCAAAACGGACTTTGGCAGTGAGTGGGCAGGCTTATATCATACTGGGAGAGAAGAGGTTAGACTTTCGGCGTCTCCTTGACCCACACGCAGCTAAGAGAACTGGTACTTCTCCACATATCTTGGCATGATATGATTCCTTTATATCCATATCTATTATAAATATCAATATATTAATACACTGATTTGAAATACCTATTACTTTAAATTATTTGTCGATTTGTTGTTATTGAAATTTTCACAACGTTTAATAGTATAATATATCTTTTATGGTTCAACTAATGCGTTGAATGATTTAGTTTTTACACGGGTAAAATAAGCTAGAACCATAATATAATAATACATAATAAATAATTGACTCACAAATTACCTAAAAGTTTCCTTTTCTAGTTTATTCAAACTATCCAAAGTGCGAAGGACAAATGGTCGCATAGTCATTTAAAATAGTCATGCTTAAAGATTTAGATATTCGACCGAACAGTACAGTTTACTAAATTCACTGTAGCTTTCTTTTTCTTCATTCTCATAAACAAAATGATTTTGTAGTGCATGTCCTTTATACAAGAATCAAAAATATTATCCGCGTTACCGCATTCTTGCCTTCGATTTTGTATAGTGATTGCTTCGATGGACTATCATTTTTACCGAAAATTTTAAATTGCCTTGCACGAAATATCGGAGGCAGAAAACGTGCTTTTAACATTCAGCGAAATTGTACCCTTTACCGACACCTTCGATTATCTAGCTTCTTTTCGTTTCATAAACAGCGATTGCGTTATGGAGGAGCTTACGATGTGATGCTATGCACCAGGTGGACGAATAATAATAATAAAGAGTCAACTAAATCCGCTTTGGGTCAAGGTCCGTGAGAAGAGCCAGCGGTTGCGTCTGTTCTCGAAGGACGATAAGTACCGGCTCGCCGTCCTACGTCGACGCCGAATCATTTCTTGCTTTTCCGGATCTACGGCTGTTCCGCGATCATTTTTGCCTCCGGTTTTACTACTATTCTGTTGGAAAATGCGCGGCGTATTTTCGAAAATAGTTTCTGTAATTTGTCCTTAAGAATTTCCGCGATTAATTATAAAAAACCTGAATCTTTCAGAGAATGAGAGGTTATGCAGGTTCTCATCCGAAATATCGTTGGATTTCCGCCGCTCTTATCTCCTTGAACTTCTTTCTCATGTTATTATACGATGCCAGATTGAATTTGGCTTTCGAATGAATCGGTTCTTTCCTCCAAATCTTCGGATGAATCGCTTCTCGGTCGATTATTCGGCGAAAAATGAGTCCAAGTTGAGAGATTTTTTCATTGCAAGTCTTGATTGCGTATTTTTTGCACGGATTTCCGTTTTAATCAAATAATTATGACAGAACGGAAGATTCATTGTTTTATTTTGAAGTTGTAGACGTAAATATTTAAATTTAAATTTTTTTATGAAGGTGCTTTCAGCGATAAAAAGTCACAAAAAATCACGTTTTAAATTTGTCATTCAACTATATGAAGTAAAACCTTTTCAATTAATGATTGTTGTAGTGGAGAAATTTTTAAGATAGTTTTCTGTAAATAATATTAGGTAATAGTAATACAATACGTGAAATACTAAGCAAATAGCATGGAAACTGTAGATATATATTTATTTTGATGGAATTTATAGGCTAGCGCAAAAGGAAATTCACTCAAACGGTAGATTTTCTAGAATTAAAATTTTTATTTTAGCTAGATCATAAAGCGGGTTCCTTTGGATTATAATGAAACCTTGAGTTTATTTACAGTTAAAATATTCCTGTTTCTTCCCTGTGGGAGTATTAAGGACGTTAAAGTTGGTTTTTGTTTCTTTTGTTATCGTTCATTACTTCTTCCTGAGATACCAATTCATGATTGGATTATTACAGTAACTTTATCTAAAATATCAAAATGATTACGTACCGATTAAAAAATTCTAATTAAAAAATGTAATACGCTGGTATATTTCGGTACTACATAACTATCCATATATACTATATATATACTAGCGAAATGAGAAGATTTTTAGTATAATTTATTCGATCTTATTTTTATATTTTCTTATATTTGATCCTCAAATGAAGAGACTATTTAAAGATAATTTAATATAAATCGATAAAAACAAATTTCTTAAAAGTGACACTATGAATTTTCCTCATGTGAATATCATGAAATTGGTCAAACCTTATAACAGAATATGTATTGCTTATGATGCTTTAACCGGTGGATTATTTTATTACACTGAAATTTGAAGTAAGTTTTATCAGGTAGCGATAATAAAACAATGTATTTTTTTAAAGAAATATAGTCGGGGTTAGATGATGTTATTGGTTTAATTTGGCTAGTAATGTTCGCGTGGTTCTATTACAATAATTATATAACTGACGAATGTCCCCATTATTTTTCATCTCATACATGCGCTTAACTGCCTCAGGTAATTGGTCAAAGAGAGAGGGAGGGGTTTATAGAGCCAATATATCATATGAAAAGCGTTATTCGAGGTGAAAGTGACTAGCAACAATTATTTATGCGTGAATGAGGTTGAGAGGCCTTTAGGAGCACTAGTGCGGTTTAGAGCGTTTAAACGGCTAGTGTTTCCGCGGAGTGTTCATTTATTTCTAAGGTCAGAAGCGATTGTTAGTTGTAGTAACTCATTTGTGCTCCTCTTGACTGGTCCTTGGTTAAGCACGATTTGGATCGCTTGTTGAACTCCGCGACAGTTCCCTTCCGACGCACGTCCTTTGGGGAGATTTCTACTTCTATAAAATGCCACACTTCCTTTCTTACTTTGATTGGGAGTCGTGATATCCTCGTTATAAATGGGCGCATGCTTTTCAAGATGCTCTCTCTCCCCTTTCTCTTCCCTTTCTCTCCCTTCTCTCCCTCTCTCTCTCTCCCTTCTTCCCTCCCTCTCTCCCTCCCCCTCAGTTGATTCTCTTTTGTTGAGGTTTGCCGAAGTAAAAGGTCAAGAGTGAGGCGGGCGAAGATTTTTGAAGCAGCGTTTCCGTGCTATACTCAGACGTGAAAGTTAAGATGCGTGCCGATATAAAACTAGGGTGCGCATCTGGACGGGTTGTTCGCTTTAAACCCGAATAAATGCGCGGTAATTAATGCGGCCAGTCATTTATAATGCCGCCGTTGGCGATGAAAGGCTTGCTTAATAAAGACAGTAACTTGCCATTTAAATTTCAGCTTAAAATGTAATTTCTAGAAGTTGACAATTGAAAGCTCCACACTCTTTGGAAAGGGGGATAGACGAGAATAGCAAGATCGTTTGTGATGATTTTGTGTTTATACGTTCTTTGTAAATTATATCACATGAGAAACGTTTTCATATGTCCCCTTTTTCCAGTATTAGTATCTATTGTTTATCATTCATGCATAAATATTTTTCTTTTCGAACGGAAGGAGTGCATATTTTTACCGTTTACGCGTTGTAAAACTTTTTAAATATCTTTAATTACTTATTTAACCTTCATCGTGAATTTCAATGAAACATCGTTTCGGCGGGCTTTCATTTGCGAGGAAATATTAATTTTTAAGAAATTTTTACTTTCGAAGAAAAAGTTTCACTCTAAATTTTTAGGTTACATATACGGAAAGTATTTGCTTTCGTAATTTGTTGCCGTTTCCCAAGAATTTGTACCTCAGAAATTGTAGGGGGAAATTAAGCTCATATTTCTTGCAGAGAGAGTGCATGTGCTTGAAATTAGAAAATATGATCCTTTGAAAAGAATTGTAATGTATTTTATTACTTTAATGTGTTAATTATACTTGGGTTATGCACTAAAGGAAAAAAATAACCCGTCCGACGACTCGTTCGTCAGATTCTTAGCGGCGCTAGCGACAGCTAGTTAGTTCTAGGGATCAAAACTATGCTACCTAACTTATCAGCAGGTAGTTTTCGACGTTTATTTTTCTTAAAAACGGCGACGAATATTGGCGTTTATTTTAATACATTTTATCGATTTTTATTAAGAAAATTTTCATAAATTGAATTCCTTCTGAATAAACTTAAGTAAAATTGTATAAATAAAAATAAAACTTCTTGTATGCTAAATTCTCTTATCTAAATTTTGGTGAACGTGTTGTTGTTGACTTCTACCTGGAACAATTAATTTTTCGGAATAAATCAGAAAGTAAATTTTACTTGTTAATTCGCGCCCCTTATTCATGAAATCGTGAGTATTCATGAAAAAAATGAGACGTGAATATAATGTATAACCAAATGTATGAATGAATATTTTTATGAAAAAATCTTACCTTCTTGAGTTAAAAGCGATTATGAATGCAGGAAAAAGCTCAGAGTGCGTATAACGAACGATGCTCTTTCGAAAGCATTACAAAAGAAACTAAGCACAAGGGACATCTCTCAGAGAATGGATTATATAAATTTTATGAAAAGGTGCTTTTGAAAATGTCATAAGAACAACAACAATCGGTACTTCTTTTTCAGTCAGAAAAAGCTTTCTCATCGCCTCTTGGACGAGGTTGACAGATCTTGTCGCACGAAAGACATAATAGACGTCCCACGACTTTTCGGTTAATAGAGTCCAAAATGCGAGAGTAAAGATGGAGAGCAATATACCGATCATATTCTTTTCTCACTTATCTTTGCCTTTGGACCCCGCAGTAGTTCATTATGCCTTCCTCAGACTGTGACGTAAGCGACATTAGAAAGGAGAGTGTAGTGAATACCAAATGCCAACTATATTCCATTTTGGATGTTTTTTGGTAAAATATATGAAGTTTGAGTGTGGTAAACCAAATTTAAAAATCATGACGCATAACTCCGCAGACATTGCAGTGGTGAAAAATTGACACCTATCGACGACAATTCATTTTTGTAGGATTTAAAAGTAAAAAAAAATCGATGTTTATATTTATCGATTTAAATTGAAGTCTACTTATCAGTATGGCAAGTTATATTTAGCGCCGTTTAATTGCAGAGAAAGAATGGTAACGAAAATGAAGGTAAAATTAATTCCTATATTGCCTTAAAATAAAATGGGAAAATTACGCGAGGAAGTGTTTGCCTAGATAAGATGCGGTTTGTAATTTCATTATTAAAATGCGGAATAACTCTATAAAGAAATTTGTATGCAAACATATCGTCTCTGCGGCAGTGTAAAAGTGCAATTATAAGAAGGCAAACTTGTATTGCAGAGAATTTTTAAATTAGTAACATCATTCCAACGTCTGTTAGGTTTGCTTAATGGTAACTAACATCAAACGCTGGGACGTGAAATAATGATTTCTCAAACGCGACCATAAACATAGCCATTTCTAACCATTTAGTCCTTAAAAGGAGCAATAATGACTTGGAATGCGATGGAAATCTCTCGACAGTCTTTCATTCCAATTAAAACTCAGAAATTCCACCGATCGTTTTCATTAGCATTGGTTGTATATTCGATGTGATTTATTGGAGAGAAATTTCATGAAATTTTTAGAAGGGATTTTGAAATCGGTTATTGAAGGAAGAAGACATGGAAAGAATTAAGAGGATTCACAACATTTATTGGATAGGAATCGCGAGGAGGATACGAAAGGGAGAATTTTGTGAAAATGAATAACATTTTAAACTTTATCATTTTAGATAATATTAATAGTCACTTTATGATACCATTTCCCTTACACAAATACTTATATGAAATTTTCGAGCGGATAAATTAGATGAATATGATAAATAAAGCTCAACAATGAGTCCGTCATACTCTATAAATGAGTTCAACGCATTTTGGAAACCTTGCCAGTCGTTAATAATAGGGCTGTATTAGAGGAGTTCTTATCGTTTCATATTTTTCCGCCCTTTTCGTGGGGCGCTCAGGATCATTTTCTGATGAGGGAACTCAGCATCCCGAGGTTTCTCTAATCGATGACCGAGAGATGGGCGGGCGCCGGGTGGCGCAGGAAATGCCGCGCTTGTACTCGCACGGCCGTTCCAATTCCTCGCCGCAGTCGTCAATCCAACCTCTCACTCAATTCAGCCGTTCCCGTCTCTTTCTCTTTTTGTGATTTCTTTCCGTTTTTCCTTTTTCATTTTCCATTCCGCATGCTCGTGTGTTATTCTTAACGATCTGGATAGAGTGGCAAACCGATCCGAGAACAAGATATTATAAGGATCTACAGAGTGAGTTTGTGTTTGCGTGTTTGCACGTGGTTTTATTTATATTCTTCGTTATTAAGGGAAACGAAGATGGAAATTTAGAAGTCAAGTCTTTTAATCGGATGAAGTTAATCTTTGAAGAAGATTTTTCTTGCCTTGAATCTTTTAGGCGATACAAGTCCTTGTGTCAATGTAAATAAATTTATGAATGTGTTTATATCCACTGACGTGGTTTTATACCTATGCATCATTAGTAACATATCTCACTTGCATCATCATGTAGTTATTAAAATTCTTATATATATGGTATAAGTATTATTAAAGTTATCAGGAAATGAAGAAGGGACCAGAGAAGGTAGCAGAGCAGAGTGACTTTATGAACACGTTTTTAACTGTAATCATCGGTCTATATACGAAGTATCACATGTGTCAATGATGATTGTTGTTGTTTGCCTCATATTACATAAAAACAGAAGTGTAGCGCATATGTGACGAAAATTTCAATTCCCCACGTAGCTTCTCCGGAAGTTAGTTGTAATATGTGAATAAGATATTTATGCAACTTATTGACAGTTAAACCGTTCACTTGTTCGAGCCATTGAAGATTAAATTATTATCGAAAAAAGAAACTTACTTGGTATACCTACTAGTGTGACCAAGGTCTCCAGTGGAGTTTATAATCTCGTAGGCCTTAATCTGTGCGTGTGTTTTCTTGTTCCCGGCGTGGAAGTCCCCGTATATTTAAACCAGGTGTTCGAGGTGCGGTACACGGTGAGGCGCGATAAAAAAAACTCGTGAATGGGGTCAGTGATTGTGCATTTTGGTGTCCTGTTCATTGTTTTGTAGCGAACGGAGAACCTGTCACTCGCCTACGTATTAGCGACGGCATTACGGAAGCGCATTCCTCGTTTTCATCGGATGTGGTTGACATCTGCTCAATTTTCTGCGATGGTCGGTGTTTTTGTGAATGTCGCAACGTTATGCCATTGTATGGATCGATTACGTTTCGAATTAGCTGGAGGGTAAATTAGTTTTCCCATCACTTGAATTCGATGGACCCAAGATTATGGATTTGATATTTAATGGAAAGCGAGGAGTATATGGGCAAACTCAAAAAAGTTTCTAAAACATTTCCTCAGAGGTCATTCTAAAATAAACTGGTATTTGAAAATATAGTTAAAAACCAAAGAAAGAGAAGAGGATTGTAATAAGTAGTTGCATACTATGTATTATTCTGCGAAAATATTTCGTTTTTACAATAACCAGATATTGGAAAAACGTCCAATACTTAGGCAAAGGAAAACACAGCCGCGATAATTTTGGCAATTGAGGGCTTGATCGTGAAAAAACACCTGTGCCCTGATTTTTGGTCTCTGATAACTAACTTATAACCAGGAAGTGGGATTCGTTCAATAGTCTTCTCAAGTACGAACCAGCATTCGATTTCAGATTAAGAGAGGGAAATACTACCGTTCTCCATTACATGCATGAAAGTTGTATGAGAAAGTTGATCAGCGAGACACGTTGTGACAACCAAAGAGACTGTTGACCACATCCTTCACAATATGGTTCCTAGTAGTTCTTTATTTAATTCCTTTCCATTTTGTCTCGAGAATTCATGCACCGAATAGCGTCTCAGGAAATATTAAATTACACTTTTATTCGAAGAATCACGTATGCGCATGGGATATTTAGATCTCAAAAGCATTAAATTTTATCAAATCAATAAGAAAACGTGACGCATTTATAAATATCAACATATCGTGAAATACTTTTCATATATTAGATCAGGGGTCTCCAACCTTTCAGCACCCAAGATCTACTTTTCGCTTGTAAATTTAGGGAGGCTTGATTCAAAGGCGTACCTACGTCTACGTGGGCCATGATGCGAGAAATACTGTTTTGAGAGGGGGGAAGGGGGAGGGAGGAGAATCCCCGGAAATTTATCCCAAACTTTAGGAGACATAGAACCAGAATCATAACCTGTCCTACTTAACATGCCTCACCTATTTGATTTGACTTTAAAAAAATCCGGAATAAAACTTTGTTTGAATTTTATTTCTGAACAAGAGAATATTTTACTTACAATAAAATTTCATTAATATTAACAGAAAAATCATATGTTATTAAGCATTATTTATTGAAATAATCGGAGCTCTGACACTGCATATTTTCTACAATATGCACTGGAAAATTCTAGTGTGTAAGTTGATACTGCAACTCGAATACTATCACTGTCTGTTAAGCTGGTGCAATACTTCGTTTTGGTTCCATTCATCCAAGAAAACGTTGACTCACACAAATATATGGAGCCAAGTACTGAATTCACTTTCAAAGCTACATTCACTAATGAAGTATGTATAAGAATTAACATCAACCAAAGTCGAAATCTATATCTTCTCAACATTTCTCACTTGATTCAATAAAAAGTAATAGCGCTGAGGGAAGGTTCCACGATCGACTTTGGAAGAGCCAAAGATCGACCGGTCGATCGCGATCGATTGGTTGGAGACCCCTGCATTAGATCGTGAAAAGCAATTATTCAGAAATTTCTGTAACTATAATATATTCTCTAAATTTATAGTAAATACATGCATCCATTGACTGTGAAATATTAACTAATTTGGAATAAAAATTATAATCAACTGTGAAACATATATATTACAGGACTTTTTAATTTATTTTTTAGTCTTAAACAGATAATTCTTTGGGAAACTTGGAAATAAGAGAAAAAAAATCTGCTATGACCGGGAATTCAACCCGGATCTTCGACTAACGGGACGGAAGATCCGGGTTCTCTTCCTGGTCATTGCCGATTTTTTTCTCTTGTTTCCAAATTTTCCATTATTCCAGCTAATGCCTGAAGCATAGGGATCATATGATCCATTAATTCCATCTATTTAGAAAATTCTTTATTCTAATGTTTAACTAGAATAAATTTTTATGTATGCAGAAATTACGGCGGCAATCAAAATTCAAGAAGGCTGTAAATAAACTCATTAGCTTTATGGTGAGGATGGAAGATGTATTTCTTCAAAATTCAATACTGACGAATAAGTGAGTAGTCGCCTTTGGGTTTTATTAGCAATTGGATTTTCAGAGACATTACGCAACGACTACTTTTGATCATTGGAAGGTAGCGACTTTCTTTGAGCGGATATTTTTATTTTCGCGCATTTAAAAAGGAATGGCTCGTTAAATGTCCTTGAGTGGAAAAGCGAGAGTGGATTAGTCATCTTGTTCGATTACCGTGGCAAGCTTTCAGCCTGGAAGCGAGATAATCTAAAAAACGAGCTTCTGTTTGTGGAACCTTTTCACGATAAATGATTTCCACGACATAGAGAACAGAAATTTAATGGATTATAGTAAGCAATGGACCATGAAAACTTCAGTTCTCCGAAAACTTCTGCAATAAATTAAGCAATTAACAAGCCTAGGAGCTGTCCTCGTAAAATAGCAAATTTTGACCTGTATTCAAAGTTAGAGTAAAATTTAAGTTTGGTTTGCATAAAATATCTGACGAAATACTTGCCTATTATCAAAACGTTAACATTCACAAAATGAATAAACATTTATAATGATACAAGTATCCGATGAAAAGGTATCATTTATTTAATGATTTTCAGTATATTGTTTTGAGTGCATTTTTTCGATATATCATCTAAAACTTTAGTCTTGTCGTATACTTAAGTAAAACTCATGTTTCCGTCAGAAATCAATACAATCAGATGAACCCAATTGGAACTTATGATGCCTACTTTCCATTTAATCATTTATTTTATACTTATGTTGGTTATATCAGCTTTAAAATCACGCAGATGTTTCTCTTCGTGTTCCCAAATTTAATAATTTATCGTTATAAAATCTTACAAATATATTCGAACGGAAAACTAAATTAATCACGCATATTTGTGCGGCAAAAATAACGCGTTTGTGCACATACTAGACCAGCGGAGCCCAACTTTTTTACATGGCGGGCCGCATCGGTGGTTGCGAATTCTTTGGCGAGCCGCATTGGATGTTGCCAATTCTTCGGCGGACCGGATTGTAATTTAAATTGAAAATTGCCTATATATTCTGAGGTGCCATATAAATAAAAATAAAAGGTTTACATGGTTACAACGTCAATATTAAAAGTTTTACTATCATATAATTTTCATAAAAATGAATGCATTTCTGTGTTAAAATTTTCGGATTGGTCTTTCATCAGAGCTTCGCGGACCGTACGTTGGGCACCACTGTACTAGACTATACCGAATAGTTGTTGCGCTGGCAACACTCCCGTAATAAAACTGCAAAAACACTAGTATTTACGTGAAATTCGAAGAATTACAATCGACAAGCAACATTCTACAATAACAGTTAGAATCTCCATTCCTTTCTTCGGAGCATAGTACGAATCCCGCTCAGATATTTCTAAGATATTTTAATGTGCAAGAGAAAATTTCCCTTTTGATTTTAGATTTCCCAAGTAAATCAAATGAGAAGGATAGGTCCTGGAATCAAAATCGGGATTTTCAATCATCGCAACAAAAACTAACCTCGGGAGCTCGGCCCAAGCAGCAGGAGATTTTCACCAAGTGTCATGAAATTCGGCCTATTGGTTCAAAAGTTAATAGGTGATGACAGACAGCAGACAAACAAACAGACACAACGACAAAACTGTAAGCCTATTTCCATTCTGGAAAAAAGGCTAGAAATAATTTTCTTACTTAGCTCTTGAAGTAATCGTTTAATAGGATAGGTCAACCAAACGATATTATTCAAACAATAAATACTGACTGAGGGAACATTGATAAAATAATTAAAATATCTAACAAATACTATTTGAAATGTTTATTGCTAAAAAATAAATCATAATTTTTACAAGGAACAAGCAGAATATGAGTATGAGGGAGTATTTGGTGGAAGATGTATTGCAAAATCCTCATCGTCTCCGGAGACTTCAACGAACGAAGGTAATCGGAGGGACTCGTGGTCATTCTCCCATTTCCGAACTGCGTTGTAATCGTCATAGGCACGTGCAATGAATAGAACGTTTTAACTGGTCTCGCTCCTTCAAATGGTATTTTCTGTTAAATGTGGGAGAATATTTGGCCATCATCTTCTAGTGGTAACCGTAGCCAAGATGTCCATAGCCTCCATAGCCTCCATAGCCTCCATAGCCTCCATGTCCTCCGTAGCCTCCGTATCCGCCGAGGTGGCCGAGACCGGCGTAACCGTTATAGGATGCGTATGAGGCAGCTGGGGCGTACACTCCGTGTCCATATCCTCCGTGGTGGGCAACGGGGACCACGGCGGGGTGGATGGCGTGGCCGCTCTTCTTCACCACGGCGTTGAATCCGTTGTGGTCGTCGGCGGTGTAATCGACGGTGCGGATGGTGCCATCGGGTTCGTTGAGGCTGTAGGATCCCTTCACTACGTCTCCGTCGCGTATCTCCCACTGGTTCTTGACGTCACCGGTGTGGGGCGAGTGGACCCCGTAGTCGAAGGCGTACTTGGGGTAGGCCTGGTACGCGGAGGGGGAAAAAGGGAGAGTAGGAGGGTGATTTATGTCCGTCACGTGAAAGGAAAGTTTTGGCTGATTATCACAAATAATGGTCACTACGAAGGCACAAGTGGCGCCAAGCACTCAATTATGTATTCGGATATTTAATTTATTCATAGTAAACTGAGTTAAAATTAATAATTTTGGGACTGAAGAATTAAAACTACATAGAAGCTAATGTGCAGGCTGTAAATATTAGAGTTTTTGTCTTTAGCTATTTCAATTTTAATATACACTAAAAAATAATGACGTTGTAAAGAGAAACGTGTTCTCGGGCGTTGAATTAGCATAGATGTTTTTATTGAACGTGTCTTGTTTAAATTACCCATTTCATTTTGTGTCTGGAACATTGCATAGCATATAATAGGTTTCATCGCTCAGATGTTTATTGAAGTTGGTATTGGAATTTATATCTTATTTAGGTAGACCAAAACAGTTACTATTAATCGAAAAACCTGTATTTCCAAATTAGGCAGTCGCTATGTCGAAAACCATATAAATCAAATAGGATTAATCGAATTTCCTTTAGCTTAACAAGTTACAAAGGTGTTGAAATTACATATTATGCATGTTCACATAAAACTGAAACTAAATTTTGAGATTTTAGCAGGACGAGGACATTTTTCTCCTAAAATGTCAAAATTTAGTTTCCTATAGCTTGATTGTAGTAGCTGATCAAAAACATTATTTTTCAAGCTTTTGCCTCGCGACCTACTAGACCGAAAGGCATTTATTTATTCAGTATTTATCCAGTTGAAGAATTTAGTTCCTTGTCATTTTCAGGTGCTTATGCGTTGAGCGTTCACATTTTCCTTTAAGCCTTGCGATCAGAAATGGTCACTGATTATCGTTACAGTTGTTAACATCGTCATATAATATCGCTTCTTTCTCTTTATGCAAGTATTATTTTTGTTAATTTCCATCTTAATTAAACAATAAAATAAACTATATTATTCCGTTTTATGAATTTTTATGAAATCGGTAATTACTATGATAAGATTTGCGGTATTTTAGTACATCGCCTTCGAATTTCAACTAGAAAACCCAGAAATAGAAATGTGTTCAATATATTCAAGAAATATGGGTAATAGCTTTCTTACGTAATAATCAACGTCCTTTTCATAAAGTCCAACTGGTGCAACATATCCGGCATTAACCACTGCGACCAACCAAGCAGATACGAGAACGACCTTTAGGAAAAAGATACAAACATTTTATAAATATTCATAACGGACAAATATATATTATTTGACATACTTTTCCTTTGCTACATATATTTGGTTAGTGTCACAAACGCGAATAAATAAACCGAATTTGAATATTTCAAAATATGAATGCATGCTGTTTGTTAAAAAATTGTGATTTTTTAAACAAACGGATACAGAATAATGTTCGTTCAAACATATCTTAAAGTTTGATTTCCTTTTCTGATTGCTTAATAAAGCAATCAGCAATCTAGCATCAGTGCGAATTTCAAATGCTAAGCACATCCGAAAGCTTCTCTTAGAGCATTGTATAATTCAGAATGCCATCGAATTAAGTTGAAGACACTGAAAAGATACTGGAAACCAATTCTGAATGAAAAATAGAAATGAAAATCATTTTTTGGAAGCTTCTTATTTAAAACCACATGGTGTTAAAACTTGATAAATTTATAAATGACATATACTGATTCAATGAATTTCCGTTGATTTTGAGTTAGCAAAGGCACAGAAAAAATGTATTTGCTAAAAGTTGCCGTAAATTTACGATTTAATTGGAGCATATTATTGCGACTTATCATGATACTTGTTAAAAATTCATCTACTATTTTAATGTAAAGCAAAATCTACAAATAATACATATTTAGGGGGCGTTTACACTGGCATTAAAGGATAAAATATTTTTAAGGTAAAATAGCTTTTAACCAATCTTACCGATAATATAACAAAATAAAAATACTTCAGATTGTTTTCGAATAGCCTTTACCTTGCGAAATATATTGCATAGCAATCGATAATGAGTGACGTTTACACGAGTTGCTAAAGAAAATAATGCCTTTTTAAAAATATTTGTTTGAGGTAATCTTGTAATCACAGTTAGTGCTTGTGATGTTTCTGGTTTACTTACAGCGAGACTCATCTTGACCCGTGAGGTTTATTTCTCCAAAACAAATGAATTACTCTTCTGCGTCTGTCTTCTCCGTTCCTTTGTCGGATTGTGATGCTGACAGCGGCAACAAGCTTGTCTTTTATACGGAAACCTACAGGGTTTTTTTTGTATCCTGCATAGATCCCACTGTTTGAGGCTTTTAACACGGTTCTTCGGATAGTTGTTTTTATAAAAAACGGCTTAAGAGGGAGGCGTGGTCGCGTTGGAGGTTACAGTGTCCCTCCAATCGTTTTGAGGTGTTTCGTTCGAAGGGTGAGGACGTGGTCCGTGGGAGAACATTACTAAAACTTATGAAAGGAGAAAAAGGGAGAGAGAAAAAATTCCTCCAGAGGGCGACTCGGACAAAAAGTTTTGTAATAATTAATATGGATTGCGCTTCGCTCCGTATTTTTTTGCGGTTCCGTCCATCGAAGCGAAAGCTTGACCATGATATATTCCCCGCGTTGGCTCTGGTATTCCACATCGTTCGATAGTTTTCCTTTTTCTCACGATTTTTGATCGATTTTTTTAAAATTTCAGAATCCCGCAACCATTAAAGGGTGACCTGTGCGAAGTCACTGCTTGCAGGGTTACCGTCGTTTCACGCTCACTCTCTTTTCACTGTCTCAATCCTTTGCGCATTCTCTTCGATTTGTCAAGCGTGGAGATTCAAGGACGCCGGTTGACTCTTGGAAAAAGGCTTCGAATCTACCTTGCACTTCTGATATATTATGTTACATTTTTTTGTGCAATATAACCTCTGAAAGACCATTCGTGACGTTCGACTTTTTTATAAAATATTCAACGAATCGGTTCACTGTAAATCAAAGTAAATCAGTGGGCAAGAATATTTTTTGTTACTAACACGTATTGTTTCAAAATGGATTTCAGTCATTAATATAGCGTTTATGAAATAATTTCGAAACAGAAAAAAATTCTGCTGACCGGGAATCGAACCCAGGTCTTCCACATGTATATATTTAGTATATATTTTGCTAATTGAGTCCATAAAATAAATGCATATGATATTATAATTGTTTATGTTAGTGTAAGTTTGCAGCAGAATATTTAGCTAATGATCCAGCAAATAAAAGTAGAGTGAATGACTTTGTAAATATGCTGACTAATTAAAGCTATGACCATCTCTTGCAAAGTATTCACGATCAAGTGAAAATTTTGAAGGTCGCTGTGAGTTGCAGACTGATCTTGTAACTTTTCCTTTGAAATATCTCCTTAAATTTCCGTGAAAATTAGAACCTCGAAAGAAGTATTTAGCTCAATTTATTTTTACCTTTTATTCCTATGGTTCCTTTCTGTACCACTTTTGAGAAATTTCCGTAATGAAAGTCAATTTTGTCGTGATCTTTGAAGGGCGTTTGCAAAAGCATTCTAAGAACACTATTTTACTCAGTTTTTCTTTTATACAAAAAATAAAACTATGATGACAAGGAGTTTCTTTGATTGCGAAATATTATATTTAAAACTTATACTAATAAATTTTATTAATTATTATTTACTATATTATATCGCGTGCCCGAATAATTTAATGGTAAAAGATTTTTCGAGTAGTGCTGTAGTTAAGAGACATTATATTTTGCCACGACCATTTCCATCCACTCTTCTTCGTAAAAAAATTTATCGTATCTGAAAACATAAAAATATAGTTAGTTATCTAATAACTTCTGGAGATTTTCCTTTCATAACTGAGTATCATTTCATTGCGGTAGTGTGGCAGATGACAAAACAGTCGACTTTATAGCGTCACCTGTGTTCTATATTGAATGTCTTGCTCATAGATTTCTCTCCCGTTCGCCATTCGTTTTTGAAGCCATAATTACGGGTTCCAATCTTCAAATTCTTACCCTCCCGTTATTAGTGTAATGTTTTAAGTATTTCCGACAATGGTATGTACAACGACATTCATATCATAGGGTTTTATTACTTAAAGATTACGAAGCTTCCTTCAAGAGATATCATCTGCACTTCTGATATCCTAATTTCAAGAGAGAGAGAGAGCTATACAGTGTCGCAATAATACCTTCACCCGATATGTAAGATAAGATAAGATTTATTAGTAAAAGTAAAATACATATTATTTTTATATTTATCCTTTATTTAATATTCACAATCATATGTAGAAAGCCCCAAAAGTCCCTTTACTTCTGATTGTTATCAGCTGCATATGGAATTTGCTTTGTGATTTGGATTCTTGCTTTTTTCATGGTGAAGATTTTAGTAAAGAGTGCTTGGGTCATCAATTCCATGCTACGAAATATGGATCAACCAAACCTGTGCCGCATCATTCATCATTCACAATGGCACCCGTACTGATGTTCTTAATTATTAGAAATAATTGTGATGACTAAATAAATCGCAAATATAGAAATAAACATACCCAATATTACAAAAATAGAACAATAATTATGATAAATATAGCATGTCTATTTTGTAGGAATCAATCATGACATCTGCAGGTAAAATGACTTTGTAGACACCCTGTTGTTTAAATATATGCTAGAATGGAAATACTAAGTACAAATTATTTGGATTAATAATATTTAAGAGATGAATATTTTATTTGGATAATTAGAAATTGAATTTATAAGTAACTATTGCTTATTTGAAAGAATATTTGATTACAAAATTAATAATTAAATTGCCACACTGAAACGGAAGTTAATTCTGAAATGAGTGGTTTCATAAAGAAATTAAAGGGAAGCGTAATTTTTCGCGCATTGTAGCAATAAATTGTGAAAAGCCTTGATATACTTCCATCCATAACATTTTAAGAAAAATCAAAATCTTAATCTTTTAGGCGCCCCTTCACATTTTCAAATATTTCCGGGTAGATGGTGTTTTAATTAACCTACGCTTCGAACATTCCATCCGTAAGATGCCCTTTGTTATTCCTGATCAACAGCGCTGTTTCCGCCTTTTGCGTAATCGGTCGCAAATGCTTTCTCTTTACTCAGTTTATATTTAAATCGTTAAACGACATACATTTACGAATTAAAACTCGATAATCTCAGTCATATTCGATTTAATTTCCTCTTGACATTTGGCATAAAACGAGACGAATACAGGACAAACAGGTAGAAGGCGTTTAAGGTTTCACTTACATTTTCTCAAAACCAAGGAGCCGTGTGATTGTTGACTACTCTCCAGATTGTTTGTACAAATAAACCTGTCTCAATTATTTAAAAAAGATTGACGATGTTTAATTTGCTCGCTCTAATTGACGGAATGCGTTAGAATCACATCGAGTGTATTATTCCAGTTCCAAGGATATGCGGATGACACTGCATAGTTATGGAATACTGATTCGGTAGAAACTAAATAATTTTTATCATATGAGAATGATGGAGCTGCGATGAATTTCGGTGATGGAATATTCTTTTGACTTTCAGATGAATTGTTTTACTGAATGAAGCTATAAATTTAGTAATGATGGTATGCTATGCACATATTTTGAACAAATTATTTACTTAATGGCGCTACACAGAAAAATGTTTAACATCATGTGATAGCCTAAATACTCTTTATCATGTTGCATGCGTTACTATCGAGGGGTTTATGCCTTATTCACGATTAGTTTCCTCCAAAGCAGTTCAATTCATCATCCTTATCTTAGTATACAGTAGTAAGTCGGTTGTAGCTGCAACATTTCTCCAAGTATAAGGAGATATTCGTTGTAGCGGATAAACCGTTGATGCCCTTTCCCACAACCATGGCAAACGGATTAAGTTGTGTATTTATCTGTTTATAACTCTGTTTTTTGAAAGAATCATATATTTATGTGACTCTGAATTAGCATATAAAATGTTTAGGAACGCTATGAAGTTAAAACATTATGAGCCATATTCTTCAGTCATTTTCTTCATGAGCAATTATCATTTTCTCATTTATTGTGTGATTCAGCATGTACAATTTGCAACCAATAAGCTAATGTGTACGTATATAATTGCCGGAACAGGCATGATTTCATGTATGGCTGCAAAAATTACGATAACCTCTCCTACCACTCGAATCCGAAAGAATTATCCCATTATATCACGGCGCCCGATTTTTATCTCGTATTAATAGTGTTGCGGCGTAATGTAATGGTGGCATTGTATTCCACTATTTATAACGGGTTGCGTATGCCATTCATTCATTTCGTAACCGATTGAGGGAACTGCGACAATAGGCATACATCACGGCCGTCGAAAGGAGAGTCGGTTGCGTCATAGGAGCGTATTGGTGCAGCTGAGGAATATAATCGGTGACGTCACCCTTGAATAAATTCTGGAAAAGCGTCGCAGAAAACGATTGAGAAAAACGTCTGCAATCGTTTATTTGTCAAAGCGTTCGATATGGTGGTGGCGTAATTGCCCGAAATTTATGGCAACCTGGTGTTGTTTTTCATCTGTCGTATATTTCAAAGAGCAAATATTGTTTGTTTGCTAAGGTTATGGTGTTTATTCGGTTGTATTAGGAAACACATGTCTATTCCCAATCTGTTTTAGTATATAAGCGAATAGCAAAAATTTGTAATTTTCACTATGACAAAATTTGCTAATTTTTAATCGTTTAAGGCTTCACTCATTTTATCGACATCACATTTCAAAGTCGAACTGTCATCCAAAAGGGAATTTCTTTAAGGAAATGTCCGCATAAATATTTTAAGCAAAACGACTCAGTCGACTCGTTGTCGTTGAGTTGACGAGTAATTATTGGAGCCGAAGTTCTCACGAAAAACATCGCTGTTGTCGCGCTTGCAATTTTTTGGATAATATTAATATAAGTGTCTTAAAAAGCCACTCAGAGCAGAAATTTAGTTATTGACTCGAAATTTCTAGTCAGTATCCATACCCATGAAGATTAAGGAATCTTATTAAACTGGAATTCGTCCACATTCCTTCACTCTACGGCTAATCGGAGCGTAGATTCAAGGTGTTCATCCTTCAGTTTGTCGCGGTATTTACTATTCAGAAAGTGATGTGCAGTAAATGTCCATTCACACATAACTATTGCCGAGAAAACAGTTAGTATAAAAGAACCACATGTATCGGATCTTTGTAATTTTTGGAATGTTTGAAAATATCGAACCAGAACTTTTCAACTGTTGCATTATTGTCATAAAAACGACGCTTCGACTGTTCATCTCGACGAAGTTCCCTTATTGATTATCTAATATTTGTCGTCCAGGGAGGCCACATAGTAATGATGTGATAAACGAGCGTGAATTTCTTTTAAAAGTTGATCAATTCCAGAATTCATTTTTTAAATACTAAATTTATGTTGTAAAATTCTCTGCGGACCGCACTTTTTGCATCCCTGCACTACAGGATAGAAAAAATATCTGTAATGTAGTATGTAAATAGTTTAGCTGATTCTATTAAAGTTATCTCTGAAATAAACAAGAAACATATCTAGGAATTAAACGTTTTTGGAATATTCTACAATTACAGGAATGAATAGAAATAATTTTTTTTCTAGTCCCCAGAGAACGTCAAAAACCACTGATTATTTGCTGCGTCATTTTTGGGCGATTGTATTTCATGCAGTCGTGTTTTATTTTCCCTAAGGAATAAATGAATAGAGGATCCACTTCCACTTCCGTTTTATCTGCAAAGCGATGAATTATAGATAATGCAGAGATCACTTTATCTCTTGAAAGCTGTTGTAATTCCTCGTCTTTACCCTTATCAGAAGATTCACGAAGCGTGTCTTCTACAGGAATCGTGTCCTCTGGACAACGCAAATAGCTACATCATCGTCAATTGCAGAGAAATCATGAAATCTGAGGCTTGAAGGCAGAGACAACATGTTTAATATTGCCTACCACTCTCCAGGTCACTCCATTTCGCTCGTTTCAGTTTGTGCCGGGTTTTCTTAAATCAAATCTTTTTCAGACCTTACTGGAGCAATTTTTAATAATTTCTTCACTCGCGCTATCCCACGAAGGTGATATTTCTTGCATGGATTGCTGAAAATTTGACTGTGGATTGGCTTAGTTTGTTTCTGCCCTCTGAATTATGGCCATTAAAAGACGTAGTCAGTAGGATCTTTTTAGTGAACCTATGATAACTTTGTCGAGAGTTCGAACTCTGCTTGTGGTACTAGGTGGAAAATATACTCCCTACACGTTCAGCAAATCCAGTCCATCAATTTTATGCACTGCATAGTTGTCCAGAATTAGTAATACCAGCCGTTTTTTGCAGCCATCCTCATTTGGAATCAAATGATCCATTCCTTAAATGAGGTAGCATCGATCCAGGCTTAATTTTGGTGTCTGTATTTGCATTGTTAGTAAAGACAGTTAAATTTATTTAAACATTTTGGGTTCTTGGATTTTCCATTAAGCACAATTTTAATTTTTCTGCGCCACTTGGATTGCAGCAAACGGCTACGGTAGGTCACTTCTCGCTCTTTGTACCGCCATGACACTTAACACTTTTGTGGTCCAATGAATGATCTGCTTACAGATTGAAGAAAACATCCGTTTATTTATTTCCATGCGGCCCCTAAACAGCCGTAATCGGCCTTTTACAAGGGGCTCATTAACATAATAACAAGGACTATCACAAACATCCATACCCTAGGTGAAGAAAAACCCACCTTGGCGGGATTCGAACCCGCGACCTTTGGATTGGCAGGCGAGGACGTTACCCTGCCACCACCGAGGCCGGTTCTATCCTAATTGAAAATGTATCGATCAGAATGTGAGCTCTTAACTGTTTCAAAATCCACTTTATAAGCTTCACCACAAACAAAATTATTCGAAGTGATTCCATTTCTTTTTGGTTATTTTCAAACTCATCAATTTGAACTGACAAATGTTTCTATTCCAAGTTTGGTAGCTGATTCCATGGCCTTTTCTTTTACAAGAGGTCCAGAAATCAGGACCATTGATGACCTCATATGTTGATACCATTTCAACAGTTTTCTTCTAAATAACGTTAGCGTTTTCTTTTTGTTGTTGACCCCGCGGTTACAGTTTGGTAGATTTACTATTTATTTTTTATTAGGTAATTAACTGGGTTTTTTTCCTGATTTACAGTTTCGAATTTTTCACGCTCATTTCTCTCTTTAGTATCTTCATTCAAACTCAAGATACTCTCAAGATAAGTGATCTACATTCCCCATTAATTGGTATGAAAAAATAAATGTAGTTTCAAATTCTATATTTTGCTAAGAATATTTAAAATAAGTTGTGTAATTTTACAAAAAATTAACACGGGTATAATATGTATGAAACCCCCCCTCCCCAAAACATCAAAATTCTGGACCAGAGGTGCACATCCTCATGGGAATTTTAGTATGTGTAGCAAGTTTTAAGTCTCCAAGTTTCTCGGTTTTCGCGAAATGCTGTAGGGTATGATTTGTATGGCACCTCCCTCCCCCTCCTCTCCAAGATATCAAAATTCTATCACCGAGGTGCACATTCTCAACGTCCCTTTAGTATGTGTATAAAGGCTTCTTGGTTTAACATTGATATTAGTGTAGGTTTAATCGAAATCGGTCAATTAGTCTCTGAGATATCTCCAAAATAGCGACATTTGGATTGACAGTTCCATGAGGCTCCTTCGGGCCCCGTGAGCCGATTTAAATTATTTTGGCACCGCAACCCTTTTGGCACGGTACTGTCTTATCAAAACATTGATATTGTTAGAGTGGTTACTGAGATACCTTAACAGAAAACGAAATTTGAACCGACCGTTCCAGGAGGACCCCTCGGGCCCCCGTGGGCGAATTTGAATTATGATCAACCTAAAGCTTTTGCCAAATTTTGAAGCTTCTACATTTATTTTCTGGTGAGTTACGACTGCCACAAACACACACACACACACACGCACATATACACATACAGACACCTTTTATTATTATAGATAACTGTGGAAAGTATCGACCTCGGAATTTTACATTTTTCTGTAGTTCTTGTTTTTGAAAGTAGATCCCATTCCAAATCTTCTAATATTTTCATTTTTGCTCGTCTTATTTTGCAGCTTGTGCTAATATGGTTGAATGCTAACACACAAAACTATTCTCTAACAGGGGAAGACGGAAAGATACGAACATTTTTCTCGATCACCGTTAGGAAGAAATTCTATTGATCGACTCAGTCGTCTTGCTAAATATGACATTTTTCATCGGCGTGGCAAGAAACAGAACACTAATTGTAAGTTGTAATTGCCTGCGATTTATCTGAGCGGGGCCAAAATAAAATATAAAATACCAATTTTGTCTATGTCACCCAAGAAACAACCAAAACCTTTTCCAGTTCCACTCCTAGGAGTGAGAGAAAAGCGCTTGTCTCTGCTCAGCCATTATCTCGCAGGCGTGGAAAACTGACGCGCAGTAAGCTCTCATTGCCTTGTGGATTTGAACATTTAGCAATCGTATATCCTCCTTAGAATTGCTGCTGGAGCGAGGCACACCTCTATTCATCATGAATGATGACACCAGAAAAAGTAATTTCCTTTTTCCTTCCTCGGTGATATGTTCGACTGAAAATATTTACCGCAAATACATATGTTGACACAATGAAAAGCATTGCATTTGATTTGCAAAAAATATTTCGAATAAAATAAAAACAAATTGAAGAGGATATATGGTGTTCTCTTAATGCTATGATTCAAAAATTGTTCCTCACAAAATCATTTTCTGTTCAAAATATGAATCCAAAACATTTTTACTCCTTTTATTTATGTTAGATTTGGTTTGAATAAAATGAAATAAACAGCTCTAAAGTTGGTCTTTAATTTTTTTACCTTCAAAATGTTTTGGATCTGACAGACCCAAGACGACCGATCCTGAAATTAATATGTTGGTGACGACTGAAGGGTTAATTATTTGTTTCACTAATAGGATTTTCGCGTTCTCTCAAATAAATTCCGATGTGAAAACTAATGCGGCCCCCCAAAGCCTTTGAATATTTTAATGAGGCTCTCCTACACATCCGCAACTGCTGAAGGGAACCACCTAAGTTTGCCCACCTCATGACTATTTTTTACTCTTTGGAGATTTGGCAACGACGTATAACCGTGACTGCTGCATCAAAATCTCTCTTACAATTACGTGTCCGCTGATAAAACAAGGGTTGTTAATATTTTCGGTATTTTTTAGCAGAAATGCATTTCGCTTCATCTGTTAGAAAATGAAAATCGGCAATCTATGTCTAGTAATGTTCAGGCGTTGACCTTTATTATAGCAAAACTCACGTATCAAGTCTTGGTCTTAACTACGCAAGGGTTGAAGTTTTTCACGCTTTGTAGCGCTTCCATCGTGCGTTTAGGATCGCTTTTCCATATTTGAGAGGGGGGTTGGAGGGTTGGTTCCTGTGCCCTGATTGGCTGTCTATTTCGAGCATACCGGTCGTATCTTCTGAGGGTTGGCAGAAGACGTACTGAAGACATCGTGAAGAGGTGGAATCAATTATTGCTCTACATAACTGACGGGGTGTCAAGCCGGAAACCTCTTAGCTATTAGATGAGTACTGTAATCCTATTAAACACGCGATGATTTGTAAATTGCTTGTTTTATAAATGCATCTTGTTATATTTGGCATTACATAGCGTTAAGAAAACAATAGATGATGTTTGTGGCGGAAATATCGGTCGATATTTGGAAATTAAACGGCATATACCCGCAAGTAGCGACTGTTTGTGAAGTGTTCCGTGTTTTTTAGAATACGTAAATTATTTTTACGATAATTTGTGACGTTATTAGGCGATGCCATCTTGGAAACTTGTAGGTAACGGTACATAGCGTTAATAAAACAATAGATAATGTTTGTAGCGGGAATATTTGTCGATATTTGGAAATGAAACGGCATCTGACCGCAATTTGAGATTGTTTGTGAAGAATTTCGCATTTTTTAGAATACGAAAATTATTTTTACGTTAATTTGTGACGAAATTAGGCAACGCCATCTTGGTAACTTGTCAAAACTGGTAATGGTGGTCCATTTTTTCGCCTATATCAACATGTTTTTCGCTGTTGATGGCACGGCAAGCCGCTTGCTTTGCTGCGATATATGGCCTGTGATGTGAAAATGAGTTTGAAAAGGTACCAGTGCTAGAAATTCGATCCAGTTAATAGCTATTTCGTGAGTTTTTTCGACCATGTTGGAATTGTATCATAGTGACGGTACTACCATGGCATTCGGATAAGTGTTTGCGCGTGAGGCAGATTACGGCTTCGCACTTAATTACCAGCAATATTGAGCAATCTTTGATCATTAGGTGGTTGTAGTTACGTGCTTTCAACGCCGAGTATTGCTTTTAAAACTTAGGTAAATTTGATATTTTTTGGGCTATGCAGCAGGCGCTGGTTTAGAGAATGAAGGAGTAGAGGTGGAGAGAATGAGGGTTTAGATGTAGCCTATGGAACATGCGGAGGGGATAAAAGTCCCGTTTCAAGCTGCTCCCGATGGCAGGGGATGACCTTGTAACATTAAATTAAGTATAATATCTGTCGGCCATTTTTACAGCGATTGGGATAAAGAACCAGTGGTAACTGACCTTCTTGACAAAACATTGTGTCAGTACTATTATATATATATATGGAAATTTCCATATGGAAATTTTCAATTCCAAGCCAAAGATTGAAAAAGTTTTGAATGTATCACATCAGTTTTTATTTTTTAAATCATCTTTAAAACTTTTTAACATGTCATTATGTTTAATAATGGTTATCTGTAGCATTTTCATATGTATTTTTACCATGCGTTAATTGTTTGCGAATTATATCTTTCTTAATACCATGAACACCTTAGGAGAATTTTATTTAACACTCGGAAGGTATTTTGTCGTAATTTGCGAGATCGGAACATAAGTATTCCATTTCACTGTAGGCACATTGTATAAAGTACAGGTATTGGGTGGTTTAACCCACGGCGTCATGACTAAGTTGTTGCTTTCAATACATAAGTAGTTTAGAAACGATCACGATGTTAATGTGTCTGTATGCATAATAATAATCCAACTTTATTTAGAGACCAGATTTAGAATGGAGTCCATTTTTAAATTGTTGCCAAGTATATTTTTATGTGGAAACAGTCGTTTTTTGGCAATGTTTTACCTTTTCTTTCGACTCAGAGTCTTTCGGCTGCTGCATTCAGGTAAAAATATTCGTGGTGTTAGTTCAACTTTTGCTTGTTCGGATTGACATGATGAAGGCTTTTTTTCAGCCCTGTGAGCTTTAAAGGCTATTGTTTTATCCATATCTGTAGACGCATTAAATATGTGCCTGATTTCTGCATTTCTCCAATTACAATGAAGAAGTTTTACAGTTTGTCTTTCGAAAGTTTTATATCGATTTTATTTTGATTTATTAATTAGTTCACAATACTAGGATCAAATCATCATTTCAATGAATTTGCTCATTCTGGAACTAAATGTGAACTTAACGATTTGAAATTTCTTCGCAATGTTCTGAACAATGGGTAAGATTCATGCCGATTGAAGTTTAAGTCCATATCGATCTGATACAAGGATTTGGAATAATCAAAGAGGAAAATATTCTCATAAATGACATTAATGACTGACGCAATTGATCTCTGAAATTTGCCAAATTTTTTATAGCGTTTTAATTGATATTGTTAGCTCCATCAACTATCCCGTGTTAACATTTGACTGCCATTATTTTCTCTAAACCTGTGCCTGTATATTTTTAGATTTTTCCAAAGCAATTCCGTCATTTTGCCTCACTCGTCACCATCCTTAAAATTGTCCTCAATAGACCGTTTCCCTCGTTCGATAATTCCTTCTTTCTCGTCCTTCACTCTGTACTCCCCTCTCATGACCTCTCCTCGTTTTGGCATTCACAATCAAGTTAAATGTCTCATCCTACATCTTCCGATTCCCAATTTTTTCCGTTTTTATTTATAACTTGGTGCTTTATACGCATTTTTTGTGTTCGGATAATTGTATCCCATGCTCCAATATTCTTCTTCGAAATTTAATAAACTTAATCTTCGGCCTCCCATCAATGTTTCCTCATAAAAATGTAAAAACGATATCTCAAATCTCTCGGGCACAAAAACTCGCCCCGTCGGATCTTTTTTCCCTTACTTTCGTTCTGGTAATTACTATCGATCTCGTTTTCTACGTCCTTGCGTCGTGCAACTAGTGGTCCGTGCGGTCGGAGAGGAAGCGGGAAGGTAGGCGTGGGAGTTAGAAGAGGGATGGGGGAGAGAAAGGGATGAAAGAGTGGGGGGAAGATAAGGAGGGTGAGAGGGAAGAAAGGGAGAGAGGGAAGGGAGGGGGGAAAGATAAGGAGGGAGAGAGGGAAGGGAGGGAGGGAGGAAGAGGGGGAAGATAAGGAGGGGATAAAGAATGGAGAGGGGGAAGGGAGGGGTGAAAGATAAGGAGGGGGAGAGAAAGGGAGGGAGGGGGAAAGACAAAGAAGGGTGAGAGAGATGGGAGGGAGATATGGAAGGGAGGAGGGAGATAAGGAGGGGAAGAAGGAAGGGAGGGAATGGGGAAGAAAGAAGGGAGGGAGAGTGAGAGGGAGGAGGTGTCCGTCGAGCTTAGAACGCTTTCTGATACTGATACCGAAACTCTCCCTCGTTTTTTCACGTTTCTCCATGTTTTCATAAAGGCGACCCCATCCCACCCCTTCTTGAGTGCCATCGCATTTAGTTGTCGCCTCGCCGAATCGTCTGTTTCTTCGTCGGGGGCCAATGTCGTCCTCAGACGTCCGGGTCTCATCTCTGGACCGCGACGGTAAAAGTGGATTGTTTTAAAAGCGGACAAGCGTTAGAAGCCACGGAGACATTTACGAAATGTTTCGTTTTCTAAATCTAAATCAAGTTTCGGGTTGGCAAACGACGGCGGTTTGCGATACTATGTCACATTTTTCGTCTATTTTTGACATATTTACGAGTTCCCTCACGTTATTCTTCACTTTTGTGCATTTTTCTATTGAATTCTTTGTAATCTAGATTTAAAATTTGCCGTTAACGTCGAAATAGGAAAGTTAAGCTGATATAACATATTATACGTACAAATATGTTGGGTATGTAATGTTGTAAATATGGCCCAGCATGCATAATAGAATCTAAATGGCGGCCATAAATTTTATGGAACGTGGAAGAAGTGTCGATCTTTTAATTGATAGAGAAAACTTTCTAAAGCGGAATTTATAAGGAGGTTTTAATAAGATTCGAATTATTTATTTATTTTTCGTTTATTAGAATTTCGATTTAATTTGAATATGGCGATGAGATCGTCTCAGAATCTCTTTTATATCAGGTTGGAGAGATGCTATTGCAGTTAAATTTGTTTACGAAGGCGTCTTTTCTAGTAGTGTCAATCAGTTTTCAGTTTCACTCCGATATAGAAGTAGAGAAAATAGAGACACAAAAGAGTTTAAACAATAATCGTTAATCGCAAGATCATTTCTATTCATGAGAAAGTATTTGGCGTTATATCTCTAAAGCAAAATCTATGTTTGCTTGTTAACGATTACGATGTCTATGAAAAGTTGTTTTACTAGAATATATATTGTTTAAAAAATTATTTAAGGGGATAATAGATTTCTGGAATAGGATTGACTTTCTAAAGTCTCCCATTGCATTTCCATCTGCCGATAAAAGCATATTAAATGATTAAAATAAAAGTATCGTCTCGCCACCTCTTATACTAGACTATATCTCGTCGTGTTATCCTAATTGACCGAAGCAAAGGTTCTCATGTATGCATACTGTCTAGGATGTGAAAGGCAATCTATCGTTTCGAAGGGGGCGTCTTAACATTTTCGTTCCTTAAAATACTTCCATTACAACTAGGCCAGCGCAGTCGCCGTGTTTTCCTTCTCGCTCGCTCGTGTGCGCGAGCGGGCGATGGGTGACATCCAACTACTCGGTCAACGCGACATAAAGCCATAAAAACAGAAAAAGTACGACACCCCCATCATCTTTCCATTGTAGATGGCGAGATGGACTCGAAAAACCATCTTTAGGTACGAGGAAAATGGGTTACGTGCCAACCTCTCAGTCCCGCCAACGAGGAAGAGGGCAACGTAGTTTATCTCTTGAAATACGACACCGGAGGAGTTCTCACGAACCAGGTTTCCTTCTTGGAAAAGCAGTACTACACTCGCGTGCTCCTCTCGCACAAACAAGCTAATGGAAACGGGGAGGGAATTTGGGTCTGTTCGAAGGGACGTGCATTAAACCTCGCTGAGGACAAATTACTGTCAAATGCTCCAATGATGGGACAACTGGGATGTTCTTTGAAATTTACAAAAGAAAGGAACGCCTTCATTCGTCGTGTGAATCATTTCCGACCAAAAGGAAAGTAAAAATGGTGCACACGAGAAAATGATTTATTTGCATAAAAATAATTTGAGTGAAATCTCTTTCATGCAACCCGCTCGATACAATATGTTCTTTTTTAGGAGGTGTACTTCAGTCGACTGCAAAAACATAGAGAAACTTTTCTTAATATAATGTCTTCGTTATTAACCCTCCAGTAAACGCGCCTATCTTTCTTCCTCCAGTGCACGCAGCGGGCCTGACAGACCCCTTGTTATTTTTGTGAAATTCCTAGATAAACGGAAAAATATGATCAACTTGATTATTTTATAAAGCTGGATGTTTGTAGTAAAACACAGGACAAAATAATCAGCATTACAATTGTTTTTCTGTTAAAAAATGAATGTTTATTATTCAAACAACCAAATTGATCTTCCTTCAGTTTAACACTTGAAAACATATTCACTTGGTTTTTTATTATCAGTGGAAATCACGGCATTAATCTTCGATATTTTCACAACACTGGCTGCACACTGTATTATCATTTTCCAAGCAGATGTACTTTTTGCTCTTTTTGCAAAAATACCTACTTTTTCTGTTCCTGATTACACAGTCTCTGCATCGACCACTTGCAAATTCTCCTTCTTATTTCATTAGAAATGGTTTTATTGAATGATTTCCGTGTTAGGTGTTCATTTACTAGGCCAAGTGACAGTTCTCTCAAAAATATCTTTGGGGTTTTTGTTCATGACCATTACCATGATAAATTACTCTCGTGTTCATGGCTCCGGTATTCAACATGCTGTAGAATATAACCATCGGCCATTTTCTTGTGTTTCGTGAAACATTGTGTGTTGCATTAATTTTCTCGACAACATCGACTTCACCTTTTGTGCCTTTATAGAAAGTAATCATTTCCGGTGTCGACATCGATTTTTTCTTCTTGGTGCAAATTTGAACGCAATCAAACATTTTTCGCCTTAGGAATGTACAAGACAACGAGAAATTCTTTTGAAAGCCTAACATTGAGGATTTCTCTTCCCTGTTCCTCGTAGAAAGAAATTCGGGACGAGTTTGGCTCTTGTTATTTCTTAAAGTATTAACCAGCATTCTTTTCCTTAATTATCTCCGAGAACACTAATAAATTTTCCTGGTACTAATAACAACCATTAAATTTCCATAACAACACTATAAAACTGATATGTAACGAAAATAATAAGGATCGAGTGCACGCATGGGGTCTGTCTGTAATACCACAAAACAGTTTTTGACCCAACAACGGAGAGATCGACACCTTACCGTATGAAATTATAGAAAGGTAATGAATCACACAAGACAGTGATGCCAACAAACAGATTTTGCGGCTCGATATAATGCGGACTTGGTATCGCAAACCAAGCGCGTGTACTGGCGGGTTAAACTATTATAGATTTTAGTCCATTGATGTCTCTAATAGCGAGATTTTACGGCGCACTTATGAAACACTGTGAAATATTCTTTCTGATGTGCGACTGAATCCCGTATTCCACGAAAATATTAAATTAATATTTTATTATTTTATAAAATCGCTTTTTGAAATTTGTGTCAATATCGTGATTTTTAGAAATGTATTCTTGGTCGAACCTTTGTTTAAACCGGCATTATAATATTATTGCTAAAATGGTTATTCACAGACCATTGTATTTTTATTTTGTTTGAGAGAATTGCTTCTTTTCTTCTGGACTCATTTACAAAAATGATTAAAATGAAAACATGACAAATGCATCTCCTTAAGTATCAATGTAACTGATTATATAATAAAAAATCAATGATTTTGATACACTACAAGGTCGGGATACGTCCATGGGAAACAAAAGAACATTTCGGAGGGGAGGGGGGGGGGAGAGAAAGAACACTAGAGGGAACATTCAATTTGCTTGCGGGGATGGTTCCTTTTTCGCCATTTTATCGATAGGGTTAGCGGATAAGAGGCAGCTTCTGCGGACTGCGGTATAATGAGAGGTTTTGACGGGAGAGAGGCGGACGGAGAAGCGGGGGGAGCGGAAAGGGGGCGGTTCCCAGTGGGAGGACATGCGATGTGAGATAATTCAAGACACGAGGATAGCCCCCGGTCGCGGGCGAAATGAAAGGAGACGAGTGGTAGGTCACGCGGTTTGGGATCCGCAACGTGGAAGAACATAAATCGAGGCTTGAGGAAGCAATGGATCGACAGTGTCGACAGGACTAAGCTGAAAATTATAATTACTGCCGTAATACTTTTGTTTAGATTAAAAGACATCTATTTCAACTCTCATAGAGCTATGTTATTTAGTAAGTGCTATCGAATAAAATGTAGAATGATTAGTTCTTTAAAATTTTACTATATTAACAATCACTACCATGACATTAAAAGCATGTTGTTGTGACTTGTGGTGGTTTCGTCACAGATATACAGCTAACATCCATGAAATAAATACTATCTGTTTGTGAAGATAATTAACATAACTGAGAGTTAATAGTCCGCATCATGATAAACTTGTGAAATCCGTTATGACATAAGTGATATATTTTATTCCTTATAGCTTATATTTTCCAAATATAAGCTTTAAAATTACTATTATTTAGGGTCCTGACGAATTCTTTCCGAACGCAGGAAGCATAACGGTCTATCTCAATGGTTTCTAAACTTTATTTATCTGCGACTCCTTCATAAAGCAGCTGACCTTATCGAGATTCCTACTCATATTGTAGGATTTTGATTTAAAAACTAATTCGGTGTTTAGACGTTTTCACAGTGGCTTGGGAGTCAAGAGTAGATTATATTTTTGAATCAATGGCTTTAATTTTTGTTACGAATTCATGGAATTTATTTTTTTTGAACTTATTTATACATTTAAAAATACTGTCAATGAAAATAATATGTGTAACTTCGAACTAAACGTAAATGTCGAAATAAAATAATTATTTTAATTTAAAAAATGTTCAAAAAAAACAGCGAAAACATCTTTTTATTTTACTTTTTGGGAACCGGATCCCATATTTTGTATGAACTTTTAGTCTCGATTAACAACATTTTGGATTACACGGTGATTTCGTAGAGTCGATCTACCAAGTTAATCGAGGTTTAACTGTATTTAAGTTAATTTCTTCATTGTAGATATTTTATTTCCTTTCATTTACTAGATGCTATAGGAAAGGTAACGTATAATATTTATGGTAGATCCTGTTTTCTTCAATAGCTGCGAAGATTGTTTTAGTTTACAACAATTAAAACAAAAGGACTTTCTGGTTTGATTTTCTTGAAAACGGCTATACCTTCGATAAAATTTATTGGACAAAACATATTACATTTGGCTAATTCTACAAATTTTGTCCGACAACTTTTTTGATATAACTAATATTTTACGATATATGAGTGAAAGTTCATTTTTTGTCACCTGTAAAGTGGCACTCCTGAAAATCCTATCTGAACCATTTATATAATTTTTTCACTTTCTTTTGCCCTAAAGTCCTAAATACCAAATCTCATGAACATCCGAAGAGTAGTTTCAGAGATTAAACATGCGGGCGGACTGTCGGAGGTGACGTACCCGTATAGCGTTCCTCTACTATCGCTTAGCTGGTAAAGAGCGCCTAAAAATCGAGTGTCTGTCCGCGTGTCCGACCAGAAAAGGCAATTGTCGAATTAGTTAATTATTCCATTTCGACCAAACATTTAACGTTTATTCAGGGTGAACTGTATTGTGTTCTAGTTCAGTGTTTCTAATCAATTTTCATTCCACGGCGCATACAAATAAATCCAAATATTGGTGGCACACAGCTCCAATTTTCTGGTGTAGCTCTCCCGCTTCTCCTAAAATTCCAAGGCACATTAGTAAGGGACGGCCTGAAATACGGGCGAGTAGGGAGGCGGCACGGAGCGCCAAAGTCTTCGGGACCGCTATCCCCCTAATGCTATCTAATCATTACTTGCAAGTGAATAAATATTGGATAACAATTTATATCGCGGGACAGGCTGGAATCTTGATGTCATTCCTTATATTTTTAAAAATAATTTTTACGGAGCCATGATTAAATTAACATGTACGTAGAAAATATTTCAACGGACATTTATGGAGTTGGGCATTGGAGTGATATCTCTCTCTGGGCGGCAAAATTCCTGACACCAGTTCAAGTCTGACGGCATACCACTGCCTTGGCGCACCGGTTGAGTAACGCTGTTATATAAATAAATAAATTATTTTCTCTTATTTAAATTCCTTCAGTTGGATAACATGGTAACGAGTATAGTATATTTTTTATTTTCACTTTACAATTACCTAAAATAAATATAAGAAGTTGAGACAGACTCAAGTTCGGAGAAAATAATAAAGTTTTATTTTCATACCGTAAGATTTCAAATACTGGCAGAATCCGTCAAAAATTGTGCCTTTTAAAAACAAAATGACAAGATTTTCGAAGCGAAAATGTTTTCCGCCATAGCAACCCGATTATCGCCGATTAAGTTCTCTATGCCCGGCGAGGAGACGGGAGGTTATAGTCAGGTGCTATTGCGGATTGCCCATTTTTATGCGTTCTTTACAAAAAGTAAAAAAAAACGCCTTACGGTTAGGTCGTGTCCATCCGTCTGTCCGTCCGCATGTTTCATCTGCGAAACAACTTTGCGGATGTTGATGAAATTCAGTATTTAGGACATAAGGGCAAAGAAACTGAGATAATGATATAAATGGTTTACGTAGCCTTATTGGGAGTGCCACTTAACTGGTGACAAAAAATTAAATTTTCTTTATAACTCGTAAAATATCACTTATAACTAGGTTGACCATACGTCCCGGTTTAGCTGGGACAGTCCCGGATTTTAGATGTTGTCCCGGCGTTCCGTCCGGATTGGTAATTTTCCAGGTTAAAAATTCTTTTTATATTTTATTTCATAAATATGGAATAATTCAACCAGTTGTGTCATTACACATGCAATCCATTTATTAAGAACTAGCTGAAATTATCCGGTCTTTCTCGGGTTTTAAGTCAAAACAAAAAATATTCAGGAATATTTGAGAATAAAATCAAGTAACGAAACCAGGTTAATTTTTATTGTAATGCTTGATGGTATTCAATATTTCTTGTCTTCCTATCTTCTGCTCAAATAAATAAATTTTTCCTGCATCCTTTATCGATAAATTTGGCCATTAATTTTTATCAAATAATCATAATAAACAATCACTTTTAAAATATAGTTATTTCACTTAAGTTCCACTGAAAGAAACTGCATGATATAATGTGGTCATGTCTCAAAAGCATTTAATTCTTTGGGCAGGAATTGGTTCTAGGAATGCAACCGGTGGAAACACGTTTGAAGATATTACAAAATTTAGCTTAACCATACGTTATCCCATTCAAATTCTGATTTTGGGAGTCTAATTTGTCACGTAAATATTTTTAAGTCAAATCTACGGGAAAAAATGACCTTCCGGAAATAGATTTAGGAGATAGAAAGTATGTTAGTACGGCATTGAAAGTGCTGTTTTAATGTAATAAGTTCAATTGACCTACGTGATCCATACAAATGTGTGGTTGAAAGGAAAGCAAAATGTACATGTAGCTGTTCAAGGGAGGAAGAGTTAACGATTATAAATTTTGGTCTAAATTAAAGAATTGTTATAGAAGTTTTTTTATTTTACCTTCTGAGATATCTTTCACAACATTAATTTTCAATGTTAACGAAAAACAAATTTCGCTGTCTATTAAGTATAGAGAATATGCAGAATACATAAAAAGTTTTTAGAGAACGAAAGCACTTAAAATTTCGCATTAAAACTGTCTTCGGCTTACCTTTTGAAACAGTTATCCAGATTTATAGTTTTTTTTGGAGATTGCCCTTCTTTGAATAGCCTTAGTGTTTCTTTCTTCCCTACTTTAGTTTATAATAGGTACATATTATTTCTTTTATTTTATATTACGTGTTGTTTATAACAGTTGTCAAGAGATTGCTAATCCAACAATACGCTCATTCCCGATATTGAAATGGGAAAAATTAAAAGAGAAAAACTTTAAAAAAATTAAAAATGTAATTCAAATTGCTTAAAAAACCTTTCCATATAGCTTAACTTTTTATTGCGGTTAAAATGGGGCCTTCATTTTGCTTCTACCTTCTGTAGTTGTTACGTTATAAATGCACAAACAAACAAATTCTTCAAAATATTTATAGTAGAGATTAAAATCTTATCTTTCAATTAAGTTTAAATAAGTACAATCCGTTGGGGTGCCTTGAGGCGCGAGGTGTGCAGAGCACTCAGACAACCGAGTGCACTCAGGTTACATTTAGCTACACGAGTTTCGAAGCAATTACATATTTATGTTTTAGTTCATCCCTATTTACTTTCACGAATTAAGTTTATTTAAAACGTTATATTTATATTGCTATCACGCCATAATATTTTGTTGAATTTTGTCAGATGTGGATTTAACCACGGCTGGAAATGATACGCGACGTGGCCAATATACCTTTTTTCCTGGCAAATTTTCTAAAAACTTGGAGTGCGTCTTATAGTGCAAAAAATACGGTAAATATGGCTGTAAAATATTTGTTCCCATCAATTTTCTGAAAGGGTGGCGGAGTGGTTAGAGCGTTAGCCTTCCACGTAGCAGTCCCTGGTTCGAATACTGCGGAGGCCGAATTTTTCAGCCTGAGATCGTCCCGTATCCTAATTGTGTGATCTGAGGAGATCGCGCAGGTCAGCGCTCCGTCATTCGGAAGGGACGTTTAGCAGTTGCCCCCTTGGTGCTTTTCGTAAAGAGAAGGCTAATGCCGCCACCGGGTTTCCCTCCTCCCTTGTGAGTGTGTTCGTCGTGTAAAGAGTTATGGTTATAATAATCCAAGAGGTTGATTAGCCGTATATATAAACCAACAACAACATCAATTTTCTGACCAATTCTGTAATAATTTTGTGCACATAATGTTAGAGTTTGAAGGAATAATGGCTATTTTGTCAAGGAAATCATGGCCAAGCTACGCAAAATTGATCTATTTGGCATGTAAGCGACAAAACAACTAAAGATCTTATATTGTCGCGGTTATGTCCCGGTTTTTCTTCCCCAGATCACGTTGTGCCCCGGTTTTACTTCCTCAGAATCTGGTCACCCTACTTATAACTAGGGTATGGATTTTTCGGGTTTAAAAAAATTTCATTCGTAGGGTTAATATGGGGTTTTATTATTTTTCTTTTCATTCGGGTTAAAATCGGGTATTAATAACTTACAGATTTTTCAGGCTTTTAAAAAAAATCAATCTCGGGTAATTTCCGGATATTATTATTTTGAAATTCGGATAAAATGATTTTTAAATTAAAATCTAGTTTAAAATTTTAAAAGTTTTATCAAAATCAAAACTTTTGACTGTACCTTAAGTAGGTTGAGAGTGTGATAAACGGATCCAGATGGAGAGGAACACCTTGCAGACTGCACAAATATCTTGCTTCCCGTTCAACTTCTATTGAAAACACGCCAGATACTAGCGAAATAATTTTTCTTTCGTAGTGTTTTCAACTAACAGACACTTGGGCTCTTTTTTCCTTATCCTATCATGGATCTAATAGCGACTAGCTAAGGCGCGTCCTTGATTGTTCGTGGTGCGAGCGAAACAAGGAGATTAAGATTGTGTTACAAAGTAAGCGTACGAATAAATAATAATAAAATGAGAGAATAAACAGTCTGATCACAAACACCTCGTACAGCACCCAAGCGCTGAGGTGCTTACGAGCGCCAGAATGGAAATTCTGTTACGCTATCTAAAAAAATTGTTCAAAGGAAACTAATAATTTCGGGTTTTTATCGTTTTTTACCCGAAATTTTAAAAAGGCAATCGGAGGGCAAAAATCTGGTAAAAATCGGGTAAATCCCGAAAAATCCATACCCTATTTATAACTAAAAAGTTAAAAAGATTTATAGAACTAATCAAATAGCGTATGTTTTGTTCGGTACATTTTTATCGAAGGAGTAGCCGATTTCAAGAAAATCAAAATTTAAAGTCGTAAATCACTTTGAACTTAGAAAAAATTTCCCGTGTTTTTTAATCGTTGTCAACGAAAACAATCTTCGTGGCAACTGAAGAAAAAAATATCTGGTGTAAATTTCTAATTAATTTTCTTTTGTGCGATTGCAATATTTAGTAAATGAAGGGAAACGAATTATCTACGACGAAGAAATGAACGTAAATACGTCTACTTTCTTTACGCATTCTCACAATCAGTGGCGTACAGGAAAATCTGCCCCCCCCCCGCAGAAAATAATACGGGGGCCCCCTATGTAAATCTTAAATATTTTCCAAGCTGAATTACTTATTGCCTGTATATTAAAAAAGAATTCCCCACCCTCTCCCTCACACAAATGCTACTGATATTTTGAAAAACCTGAAATTATAAAAAATATAGTAATAAGTTTGTTTCTTTTATTAACTTTAATCCATTTGGAGAAATGGGTTAAAAATATTATATTATGCCTAACAATCCTTATAACGGCATAGAAACAAGAAAAATAAATCGCATTCATCACTCTATGACTCTATGAGTATGCTTATAACTTAGTTATCGGTCGACGCCGGTGGAGCAGTGGTTGAAATACTCATTAATGGTTATAAGTATTGCGGGTTTGATTCTTGGTCGAGGTCGGTGGCATTTTACGGCTAAAAATATGACAAGTATTCCTTTGGCGGGGAAGTTAAGCCGTCGATCCAGTGTATTGTACGATGTCGGTGTTCTTCAAACATTAGGTAGTTAAGTCCCTGGCACCTGTAAATAACCCCCCTTAGGGGGTAGGAGAATATGACCAATGCTAAGATTTTTTATTTAAGAGATTTTTTATTTTGTACGTGCGATTTACGTGTCGCGACAGCTCGTCCACACCGAGCTTCCACCTGCTCGTTACCCACGTTTCGCCCTACGTTAGAATTCTTTTCGCCGTATTTAACTGATTTTTCGGTAAACATTACTTTACCTTGTTTAATCTGATAGATGTTTCCTCATTGTGCTTTAAAGATCATTAAAATGCATTGCAATGACGTAAGAAGGCATTATAAAGTATTTTCATGCATAACTATGCATTTTCTAATTTTTACTAAAAGGGGGGTTACAACGAAGGGCGAAAGGTTTACGCAAATGCTAACGGTTACTGACATATGCGGACGAGGGGGGTTAAAAATAGTTAAACATTTGCTGTCGTACTACATGATCATGAACGGTCCACTAGTGTATATCCCATCAGGGATGACTCGTGATGTCGAAAAGAAGGGGGGCTTCACGTCAACCAAAATCTACCAATGTACCTATATATGAAAACAAAAACTTACTTCATGATGATATTGGAGGCCTAAAGTAGTGATTACTAAACCAACCGGTAATTGAAGTTAAGTCGTCATCCTTTAGAGCCCGAACAGTGGACGCAGACCTCATGCTACACTTAAAAAGTAAATACACACACTATACACAAATAAGCACAATAACCTCCCCTAGATATATATAACACTTAAGAAATGTTGACACATGAGAAAATACATTGGCCTAAGAACGAGAGACGTCAGAAGGCATATAATCGTAGCCTATATCTTGCACTGGTTTTCATGCCGAGAAATGCCTCTTCTCAGCGTTATATTGTAGAAGTCGCAATTGCATTTTTCGGGTTTCTAAAGTGAGCGTCAGACGCCTTATTGCTAGTCAATAAGGTTTGAATATTGGGGGGGCCCTAAATCCCGGCCCCTCCCCCCCCCCCCCGCATTGCAGGGGTTGCGGTTCCTATCAGTGCACCCCTGCGTATACTCAGCGTTTGCAAGTGAAAAGAAATGTGTAATTTACGGGTAAGGAATGAACGTTAACATAAAGATTACATTACTACTATTCGAGTGAGGTACGTTTTAAATAATTGTCGATTGTTTTATTAATTACAACTGATTAGGAAATAAATCAGTGAATGAAAAATTCGATATTTCCTTGGCATCGCTACTGGCATATCATTTTTCAGTTCTCAGTTATTACATACACTAAGCCATTAATATTTATCTTTTATGACATGAGTGCATAAATCGTAAAGAACGCCTCCACCTCGCATTTATGCGCGCATGATGCGTGCATCTTTCCTCTCGTTGTGAGTGGAAGAAGGGAAAAAGCAAATGGTAATACCATAAGTTTCTGTGCGTAAATAAATGTGTTCGAAATTATTCTTCATTGTTAGCCAAATTTTTCGCCTTATCAACTTTTAGTTTTATGTGATACAATACAAATTATTTTCATTGCCTGAAAAGGAATATTCACAGTGATTCGAACTTAATAGACTTTTGATTGATTCCTTAATCAGCGAGTATACAAGCATAACCGACATAACATAATTGTTATATCGGATGCTTGCTAGCAATTTAATAAGGCACGAAGTCAGCCTTATAGAAATTTGTTCGACTCCATGTCCAATATTGGCGTAGTATGAGAGGATAGGAAACACTTGAAATGGAGGCCTTACGAACAAATAGGAACACTAGTTCGCTAGAGTGCCATATCCTTTTTTGTAAGAAAACTCTCACATCCTATTCCAAGGTACCAAGTATGATTCCAGGTGTTTTCGTTTTCCCATTAGGACAGCATAAAAATGAGTGCACCGTATTTTTCTCTTGCATTTTAAAATTACCTATATTAATCGTAGAAGCTCAAAAATTGAGCCGAAAAACGCCTAAGAGTAGACAAAATTATACCCACGGTGTCGATTCTCGAAGACGCGTTAAATCGATACGGAAATTTGTTTGGAAAGCAAAAATTTGATATTTTTGAGAGTGAAATCTTTTGGTCACTCGCGGCGGCCAAAGGAAAGGCCAGTAAATGATAATCAATCAAAAATTGTTTACGGTTATCAATGAGTCAAGAGAGACTTTCAGGTCTGTCTATTTTATCCATTGAATATAATATTGCCAAAAGTATAGATCTCAATGACGTAATAGATATAAATACTGCTAATAAAGCTCGAAAAATAAAGAAACGATTATGTCATTAAATGCATCGTTTTTTAAACAAAAATAAACAAAATAATCCTCTGCCTTGGCCACCAAAAGGGGTCACTACAGTCCTGTGGGTGTATTATATCCAATGGCGACAAAACATAAAGGCTCGTTCTTAAGCGAAATAGTGAATAAAGAAACATATCAGTCAAAATAGCAAGTAATTATTGCGAAAATGCAGTGAAAGATATGCCTAAATCATTTATTAAGAAACAAGAAACTTGAACAGTTCTTCAGTAGTGTTTTTTAAAGAAATAATAAAATAACTAGCAGTTGCTTGTCGATAAATCTACTGGTTGGTTAGATTAAATATTGTCTTGGTATTTAGCCTTCTGTCACATTATCATGAAGGTCAGCGAATGTAAGGTTTATTTCCTTTTACTAATGTACGCTTGGAGTGGTATGTTATTTCCTACAGTGTCTAATGTCCGCTAGCAGCGCCACCTTAACATCAACCACTACATCTACGTCGAGCCGAGTTTAGCCGGTCAAAAAAAAACTCAATATCTCGCCAACGGTTTGACCGATTTCAATTTTATAATTTCCTGCAAATCTGAGGTCGAGACGTTTAATTTTATGCATCACACGGCGGTTGTTACCTTTGCTTTAAAATTTAATTTTTTACGCTGTTAGTATATAGATATAATTCATTATCATACTTACTATTTCTCGATCATTTCAATTTGAAAATTTTTAGAAAGAAAAAATATCAGTATGGAAACAAAATAAAAAGGAAATATGCAGGTATATCGCAATACGCTTGGGTTGCGTTCCAAAAAACCAGAACGTATCACGAATCAGCGTATTGCGAAACAAATTTTTACATAAGAGCAATGCTGTGAAAAGATGTACCTTACTAAATGTATTAAAATCTGGGGTAAGCACGACAGATATGTTCCTAAAAAAGGGCCTTGTTGCGCGAAATTAGGCTAAACAAATCCAAAAAATCCATTGAAAACCATGCCAAAGATAGGATCGCTTTAATTTTTTTCGCTTTAAACATTTCAAACTTATAAGGGTAAAAACTTGAGCAGAAATTCGGTATGTCACCACCACGATCTCGGACTGAAAACTGACTGTAGTCCGCCGGAACACTACCTTTGACATAAAAAGAAACTCGTCGATTACATTATTTCTCCGGTGGAATATTGTGTACACATGAAATGAATATGAAAACAATTTAAAAGTAGTTCGTACATAATGAAACAAATTGTTTTTCATTGCTGGCCTTGAGACCTTTTGGGCAGAGAAAGGCTCTTCGTTCTCCTGGTTTCCTAAAAGCATATATCCGAATCAAGCGAGCTTATCGAGAGAGTCAGAAAGTTTTATGAGCGTAAATCCGAAGAAAACGTATAGCGAGGTATACCTGTATTGTTTACACTTGGAACAAAATAAAAAGGAAATGTTAATGTGACATGTGCATTAAAAACAGCTATAATTCATTATCATACTTACTATGTCCCGTCAATTTCAATTTGAAAATTTTTATAACAAGTTAATCTTGATAGTAAGCCTTCTTGTTTAAACTTGAAATAAACACATTGCTAAGCGACTCAGCGACATCTACTGTTGTACGCTATGGGCACCACATTTCCTATAGCGGCATCTTAACATCAATCATAACATCTACGTCAAGCTGATCTTAGCCGGTCAAGGAAAACTTCAATATCTCGCCAACGGTACTACCGATTTCAATTTTATCGATTTCCTGCAAATTTGCAGGCCGAGCCGTTTAATTTGATGCATCTCTCGTTAAGGTGGCTGTTACCTTCGCTTTCAAAACCTCATTTTTTACGCTATTATTATATACATAGATTGTATAGCATTTCTGCCCCACTTATCATCTCGTAATTATTTCACGTATAACGTTCTTGAAGCATAAATCTGAAAAATCCACGACCTTCAAACGTACATTTGAACGATTTTTCTTCGCACTTCAGTGCACTGCAGTCCTAGCAGTGCACTGCTAAGACTTGATATCCCAACGTATAGTTCGCATAGCAGTTCTATAACAGCTAATTGGCCTGTCTGCATTTGAGAGTGACTGATGTTGACCGTTGTTTTGGGACTAATATAAAAATCCCGTCAATATGACGGTAAGGAATACATATATCAACTATTTACGGGGAACGTAGAAATGAATAATAACAGCTGTAATTATTGAGTAAGAGTCGATATAAAATTTGCCAAAATAGAGATTCCGGAGAATTTTTCTCATTCTTGTTTTCTCCAATGATGAGCGACCTCCTCAAAAATGAAGTAATATTAATAATAAATAAATAATTATATTCCCTCCCTCCCTCTCTCCCTCCCTTCCTCTCTCTATTTCCTTCCCCCTCTCTGCCTCTGTTTTCTCCCACCTCCACCCTCTCTCATTTCAATTCTATATCTCCCTTACTCTCTATGTATCTTCCATACTATATCCCTTCCTTCATATCTCCCTTCCCACATCCCCCTCTCTTTTGCTCTACATCTATACAGTCTTTTAAATAAGCAAAAGAATTCAAATTAAATCCGTCCCATTAGGATTACGTAATTTCGAGAAAAATACTAATTGTAAGATAATTTAAGGCAATCTATGCGCTCGTATATATTACACATATGCGCGTTAAGACAACGATTGGTTCTCGAAGTTTAACTATGACGTAGTCGGCAAGGCAACATTCCATTTAAAAACTGATATTTTTCCCAAAATGTGTGATTTAAATGTTTAATGTGAGAGATTTCGAACGGCAGGAGGAAAAAGATGAATAGAACAAGAAACTTCATTAATTTTCCTAAAACATAGTTTGAAATTTGAAGATCGTACGCTAATTATTTCTAATTTAAATTTCCAAAATAATAAAAGTCTGCACTTTAAAATGTCGCTCTTCACGTGTTATCTTACGAAAAACAGAAATCGCCCCCATGGAATCAAACCCAAATCTTTTCCCAATTTTTTTCGTCATTTAATTTTTATATCTGAATCAAATATCAAATATTCCACCTAATTGGAAAGTTTGTTAAAAACGCGTACAATTGATAACGTAACATAACAAACACATCTAGGCTTTTACTATAGTAATTATGGAGATGCCAGTTGAAATTCAACGGGAAAGTTTTTTTATGAAATCTCATGAAAAGTGGCGACGCGAAGCTATTATCCAAGTCAATGGTTCCCAATTACACGAAAGCGGCAGCGATGCGAATCGGTAAGAATTTGTCAAATTCTCGCGTTAAAAACTGATCTATTGATCGATTAGACGCGTATTAAAAATTGTTTGCAGGAAAACAAACTTTCGTTCTTTTACGCGTTCGTAGTTTATAGCCTTGAACACTTAACATGATTGTAAATAATTTTAATATGCCAAAGATTAATATTCCACATTCAAATGTATTTCTTCTCGTAAATTACAAAACGAAAGTTAATTACATTCGTTGTAATGAAAATAATTTCCCTCTCCTCCCATATCTCTCTCTCTCTCTCTCTCACTCTCTCGTATTAAAAGCATTCATAGCATGCTTTCATCGGTAAGAATTGAAATAATATAGGATTTCGAGGTTTAACAATGTAATGGGTTGGCAAGGCAACATTCCGTTAAAATAGAAAGATATCCCCCGAATAGGCGAATTAAATATTTAAAATAAGGAATTTCGAACTGTATGCGGATAAAGATGAACAAAATAAGAAACTTAATAATATTTTCTTTAAAATGGTTTGCAATTCAATTCAACGTTGTTCGGGTTTCTGATTCGATATCGATAAGAAAATTATATTTGAGTGTTAGTCATTCAACCTTCTATTACATAACAGTCCTGTATTAATACGATATATGAAATTTAGCAAAGATTCTTTTAACGAAAAACTTCAAATTACGAGTGAAGAGGAAAGCTATGAAAAACAGGAATTTCTCCATGAAGGCCTGGGTGGGCTTTATTTGGATCATGCATAACATTTTCTTGCAAATTTTAGTAAAGTTGTCTTCACTGGCACAATGCGATCAAATAATTAACGGTATACGCTTGGGTCGAGAGAATTTCCCGTTGAAGAATTTCAGCTCGCGATTTCAATACCAGCGAAGACCCATCGCAGACATAAGATTTTGCATTTCTAGCAAAATATATGTACACCAGGAGTGAGTTGGGCTCACTGTCAAAGATAATGAACTTTTTGAGAGCCAATCTTGCGAATTTGATACGTGACTTCCGTTAATAAACGCTAATTTTTGAAACTAAACACAATTTTTTAAATTACTGAGTAACTTTCAGAATTTTTTGATACTTTGTTAATAATGTTACACCAAACTTAGTAAAATATTAATTATTTTGATGCAAGCAAATGTTTCAAGTTTTGAACTGTATAGTTTTGACATTTCTGATGAAGTTTTTTTTAGATTTTTACATTTTTCTCTACTTTTTCGCATTTTTCGCATTATACACCTTAAAAATATGCCTCTTGCATTTACGAAATCGCTTTCACATATAGCTTGCGCTAATCTTTATCTTACAATACTATTGACAGAAGTTTGTTTATTTACTTTACCATGATAAAAATAACAAACTCGCAATCCTGGTTTTCTTAGTTCAAGAAGTCGGCAACAAATGGATATACATGTCAAATAAGTTTTCGATTAAAAATTGTAAAAATGTTGCTGTTAAAAGTGTAATTTAGGAAATCTTTTGTCCGTATTTGAAATTCGACGGTAGGGAAACAAAATTTCATTCATTTCTGCGTTCCTGTGTTCAAGTCGGGAACTCGTACTTGGGTTATTAGTAATTTTAAAGTCCAAATTAAAATTTGTCTACGCTCATTCCCGTATTATTGAAATGGAAAAAATTAGAAGAGAAAATAATTTTTAAAATTAAAAGAATCATTCAAATCGATTGAAAAACCCTACTATACCACCTTTCCCTGCACTGCAATTAAAATGGTACCTTTCTCTTGCTTTTACGTTCTGTAGTTCTCGAGTTATAGAATCACACACATACATACATACATACAAACACTTACTTTTATAGATATATGAGATTGCTATAGAAAACCGCTCCAATTGTTACCATTAATGACCCAGTAACTCCCCCTACCTCCCTTTGGTATGCAGCGCCCTGATCATATTGTTGCATCGGCGCTTAATGGCCTGCGGGGACGAAACTTACCGTTCTCTCTCTCTCTCGATCCCACGAATGTCATAAACTGTCAAGATTACCTTGGTAAGGACCATATTTTTTCCCACTATGAATACGAGTTCGCCGAGTCTACTATCATGTTTATTTTTTCCCAGATCTAGCTCGTTTTTTATGTAAAAATTTCGGACTAGTATTTCCTCGAATTTACGAGACTTTTAGGCAACATTCCCTAGCCAAAATTACTCGAGGAAAATATTGGAGCGATAAAACTTGCTCCCAAATTGCGCGCTCTAAATTTGAGTCGAATATTTCGGAAAAAGTTTCTCCTTGTGCGAGTATTGGAGGATGTAACGTTTTCTTAAGCTTCATCGGACACCGACCAGATGGCGGTAGAGCAAGATCAGCTACCTCTCCGTCTGTGGTGAGAAATCACACTAACTAAATGTGGGGATTTTTATTTTCGACACAGGACACTATACACTTGTGATATTGTCTTGAATTAATCTTTTTGTATATGCTTATTTTTACTGCATTAATATCAAAAGTTGTGGTCAGTTACTGCTCATCGGCTAATTAAATTGCTTTAATACAACTTCGTATATTTGCACAAAGGTATACAGTAACTGCCTACAGTGAAATAATTTAGCTCATTGAAAATGTTTTGGACTTAAAATATGTGTTGTCCCAAAACTGCTTTATAGAGAACTCCTTTTGGACGAAATCCAGTTGATAATCAAGCTTGTATCCATAAAACGAGAAGACAAGAAAGCAATTTTTTTACAGGGCGCCATTGGCATATCCACCGATTATTGATTCTAATTCTGAAATGCGTTTCTAATTGGAATTACTATGGAAATAGTAGAAAAAAACAAAGTTAATCTTATCATTGCTCATCTACAATCCGTCTTTGCATGCACAGGTATCGTAGAAACCAATTCACTTGAGAATTATCGGAATCACCTTATGGCTGAAAACAAATTAAAGAATAGGCATTTAAATATAAAAAATTAAAAATGTACTCATTTCAGGTATCTACAATAGACACAACAAGGTTATAAAAAACCCGATTTGCATATCGGCTACAATGCAACTATCTTCAGTGGTAATTCGCCGAAAGTAGATTCTAAAAATATCGCGTCTGGTTAATCATAACTTGGTTATGGACATCCGAGTTACCAGGGATAGGCACTTTTTGAATTTTTGATATTTAACCACTTTTTCTTGAACTTAGAAACCAGATTGTGAGAATCAATGGATTTTTATGCTTTACCACAACAATTTTCTTACTTTTGTTTTTAAAGAATTAACCGTTTTAACCGTAATATTTTCGAGGTTTTGTAAGGAGAATAAGTTGCTATTGCTTATTATTAGGGAACTAGCGTAATTGGCCGTCATATATGACGGGTATTCCTGAATTAAGTGTTAAGTAAAAATTGAAATAATAATTAATGAAATCAACTTTTATATGCATTAAAAAGTAAGCAATAAATACAAAATTCACACAATTGTGTGTTCCAGAGAGCTATCATAGTTTTGGGCGAATAGAAATTGTTTGACAGCGAAATAAATTACGCTGTACAATTCTTATATGCCAACAACTATTTTTAATCTTTTAAACATTTAATATTGTCTCTCTCTCCCTCTGTCTCTCTCCTTATCTCTCTGTCGTATTATATCATTCAATGCACGCATTCCTTACGCATCCTCCTATATAAACCAATAACACCACACTAAGAATTATTATTATTAAAAATTTCTTCTCCTCCCTTAGTTGGTGCACCAGTAAACATATCATGTTCTTTTCATGAATAATACTGCAAAACGTTATATCAGAAACGATTCCAGAGAAATATTCAATTTCTATTAAGTGATTTATTTTCTAATCAGTTTTAATCAACCAAACAATCGAAAATTGTTTAAAACATACCTCACTTTAGTTCAGTAGTTGTAATATTTACGTTTATGTTCTTTCCTTCGCTGTATATGATCCATCTGCTATGCACGCGTAAGGAATTAATTGTATTTTGTAATTACAGGAGATATTATTTACTTCAGTAACCAATAAGACTATTTACGTTGACAGCAATTAGGTTTTTCAAAATTCATGAATTAAGTGTTAAGTTAAAATTGAAATAATAATTAACGAAACCAACTTTAAAAAGTAAGCAGTAAATATAAAATTCACAAAATTGTGTGTTCCTATTAGTTACCATGTGATAAAATGTAATAACGAAGAACTTTAAACAGCAATCTATTTACATCCATATCATTTCGCTAAATCCTATATCATATAGGATTTAGCGAGATGGTAAGCTATATGCTTATTTATTTATTTTTTGTTGTACATAGTTACCATGTGATAAAATGTAATAACGAAGAACTTGTGGTGCGGCATATAAATTGATATATTTTATCATTTGTTAAAATTAAATAGCAATTAAAATATTAAAATTAAACAAATTTAACTTCTTATTTATTTATCACATGTTTTCAAGATATAATTGGCTTTTCGGCAGCCAATCAGATTCTTCAGATTGCGTTACAAACAAAATTAGCTTACTGTATCGTATATAGGAGGATATATATTTTTCGGGTTAAATATAAAATCCCAGTCGGTGGGTAGCTATCGGGTTTTTATATGTTTTAAACAAATAGGGTAAAATCGGGTTTTAATGTTAGCAAAGCAATTACATTTTTAAAGAATTCAAGTTAAATCAGGTTTAGTAGAAATAAAATTTTTAACTGGTACACGTTATATTATACACGCATTACACAGGTTATATATTTTTTGACCTGAATTGATTACACATATAAACTGGTAACATACAACAATGTCTCAAAGTGTTGCTGATTGTTGCCGCTATTCAATCAGCCTAAAAACAGCGAAGAATGCGATGTTGTGTCGTGTAAATGAATTTCCATATCTGTGGTCAAACGATCAAGTTTTGTCTTGGAGAAAATTTTCGTCCGTTTTCTTCTCCGTGAGATGTAATGTTCGCATGAACTAATTACTTCTATATTTCTGTCGATAACTCTGCGTTTTTGAAATAGTTATAATTAAGTGATAAACTGGAGTTTTTAAATGAATTACAGTGAAATAAAGTGAAGATTATTTATAACAAATGTAGACGTGAGCTGAAATTGTAAAGCGTTTGCATATTATAAATTGTGTCCGAATGTTCGAAGCTCCTAGTTTAATATTAATTATTTTATTGCTAATGTAGCATTTTAGAGTTCATTCGGGTTTCATCCGAATTTTTAAAAACCGAATCGGGAGGTAAAAAACGGGCAAACTCGGGCAATACCCGAAAAATATACTGCCTACTTATTATTCCCTTATGGAAATCGTATTTCGCGGTAGGAGTCCTATGGGAAAGATTATATAGTTAGACCGACATCCGTTTGATGAATGGCGCTTTCACGTGGCTGATATCTCGAAGCGGCTCCGCGAACTAATATGCCGTTCTTCTGACGTCATGAAGAGGGCGGAATTCAAATCGCTATCCGCGGTTTTGCTACCCATGGTTTTGGTTATCCGCTGTAAAAATTGGTGGAATATACTTTTACTATGTAACTGCAGCGAACGCTTATTTTCACAGATTTATTATTCTTCTTCTTTTAGATATATGTACATTATGAGATTGATTAACTGCATAATTGAAACCATGTAGCAACTCTTTATAATTCAGAAGTTTTCTACTTGGTGGTCATTTCAAAGGTATCAATATAAATAAAAAAGTATTTCATTTTTTTCCTTTTTTGTTATTTCAAAGTTAATCAACATGAAAAATGTTTTTAAAAATTGTTTTATTTTTAATTTAATACTATTTCTTGACTCTTCTCTAGTTGTTAGACGGAGCTTTTACATTACTTCTTTATAGTCTGTGAACTGTAGGCTGCCAAAAAGCGAATGTATTTTTCCTAGATAAGCAGCGAAAGATAAGCCCGGGGCATGTTCTGGGTCTCAACTGAGAGGTTCAAGTTTTGCAAGCCTCGCTCAGCGGTGATCGAGCGGAGAATGACATTCACGTCCGAGTTCCTATTCAATTTTCATGAATTCTCTTACGCTTTTTAAAATTAATTACTTACGATCAGGTTATCATTGATCCACTAAATGCTCAACATAGTTTTCACTTAAAATTTTTTAAATAACCTTACAAGTTTGGGGTCTTTAACTTGCTCCGTTTCTGAGATACAAGAATGTAAATTTTGAAAGTATACCAATAAATAAATATCGGTGAAGTCATGTTATACGTAATAAAGTTGCTTAAAGAGTCTCGAGACGTTACGTCGGCAGACGCTTCACATAAAAAAGGGAAGAGAGTGTTTACCGTGGGCAGTATGGCTGATGATGGGGGAGAGTGGAGGGGGGGGGGGTGGAGGGGAGGGCCATAGGTCGCGCAACGCAGTGCATTCTGAAGTCGAGAATGACTCGTCTCGTGATGTGGAAATAATAGTCGTGAAAATATTATTACATTTTTCAATTTGTACAATGCGAACCATGCGATTAAAAGAATTTTGTTGTTTTGTAGACAAAATATGCAATGTTATTGATCCATTAGAAAACCGTTGGTTATGTTTTTACTTAGCGATTGATCGAATACTGAAAACATTTGAAGGGTTTATGGTTTTTATTTCAGAAGAAAAGCTGACGTGATTTATGTATTTATTTTAAACAAGATTATTTGGTATGGTATAGTTGGCTTTTTATAATAGAGAAGCAAAAACAATCATAAAACTCTATAATAGACGTAGATAGAAGTTGAATATGTTTAAAGACGAATCGGAGAAAATTTTGTTATAGTAAGTGTTAAAAAATTTTAATTGAAGGTATATTGAATTGAATCTTTTTAAGACGGTGTATTTAAACAGTCCAACAGGGAATTATCGAGCTCGTCTTATGGCTGAAATAATTCAAAAAGAAGCCATTAAAAATACTTGTCTCAGGTATATTCAGCAGCCACAACAAGGTTGTAAAAAATCGTTGTTTTTACAACCTTCTTGTGGCAATTGGAGATATCTGAGACAAGTAATTTTAAGTGCTCGTTCTCGTATTTAAACAGTTCCAAATAACGCTAGCTTATCTGGAAAAACGGGCTGAGCCCTCAAATTTATTCAAACACATGTAATGGGTGCAATTAAAAAGCATTCGATTTGGGAAGAATCACAAACTGCGCACAAACAATTATAAGTAACTATTGGATTTCATATTGATCAGGTTAAATAAATTTTACTTGCTGATAAATATAACTTCAAATTATTTAGGCGTTCTTTACGAATGAAGCGTAGTTGCAAAACGCCTTATGGGCACGTCTCGTCCGTCGTAACTTTCATCTGATAAACAGCTGGACGGATTTCAATTAAGTACGAGTGATCCTTATTAAAATTTATTGCCCAATTGTGATTTTTAACTGCATCCGTCTATTAAAGCTTCCATTTTACATAATTACTTTAATAAACTTATACTCGTATCTCATTAAATGGCATCCGCAAAGCAATAATTAAATACCATATTTTTATCTCACCAGCTCTTATGTGATCTGTAAGGTATAGATTAAAAAATTTAATCAGATAGAGGTCCAAATTTACTATAAAAAGTCCGTGAGAACACACAATTAGGAGTTATAGTTTCGGAGGTAAAAGTTCGAGAAAATCCATAGCAAAACATCGCATGTTATGTTTACATCGATCGCTAACACGGTTCTCTTTTCAAAGAACAATTAAAACAATTACACAATTAAAGTGTTTACAATTGTCGCCGGTAGGTGGTGTGGCGGTGGCAGCTAAATAATTTAGTTTTTAAAATATCTCTCAACAATGCATTATATGGGAAAATGTTTCGAACAAACATTATAGAAAATTGAATTTCCTACAACTTTTATCCAAGTGTGTTTCTACATTTATCAAATATTAAAGCAATTATTAAAAAAATCTGATGCGACTACCACATGACTTTCTCCATATCTATAATATTTCTAAAAATTCCAAATAGGCTACATAATAATAAATATTTTAAAAACTGCGATAAAATTTTAGACTTTACTAAGCAATAAACTCAAACCATAGCCTTCTTATATTGGATGTAGCCACAAAGCTCCAACAATTAAGGAAAGAAAAAGGAGCGTTATTGTTAACAATTGACGCTTAGTTACGTCTTAGTAACGCTCCTTCTTATTTTCTTAATTGTTGGATCTTTGGGACTATATCCAATAACAGAAGGATATGGTTTGAGTTTATTTCTGTTCTTTCTTCTTCTTCATCTAAAGGCTAAGCCTTGTCGCTGCAACCATGATTCCATGGTTGCTACCCTCGGGATATCCAATAGGATCTTTAATGGAGTGGTTTCCTGTTGCCTTCTCCATCCTATGCCGTTGACTATCAAAATAGTTCCTCCGCCTTTAGGGGCAGTTTCCCACCCCAAGGGCAAGAGGGTGCCCTACCCCTCCACCTTCTCATCCGCCCCTAAATAGGCCGTTGGCACTTGGTAGAGGGGGGACTCCTTATCCCGGGAGTCACTCGGACGCCAGAGCCTCGTCTGTGAAGCAGGGTGCACCACGTGCAGGTGAGGTTGACATTTGAGTGGGAGAGGCTATATAATCGCATCCCACCCCAAAACACCCCTTCTGTTCTGTTCTTTGTAAAGTCTAAAATATTCTTGCAGTTTCTTAAAATATATATTATTTTGTAACCTATCTGGAATTTTTGGAAATATAACAGATATGGAGAAAGGAAGATTTTTAATGAATACAATACTTCCCCTATACTACGTATATGGAGAAAGTAAAAAACGAATAAGTGACAAGACATCCACTTCCGGTTGACCCCAGGAGACCTTAAAACATGTATTTCCGTTGAAATCTCGAATTCGATTTTTTTCATGAAAACACTTTCTCTATACTTCGTATGCGGAGAAAGTAAAAATATAGAACTTAAATATAATCAAAATGAAACAATATACTGCGGTTTTAATATATTTTGACTTTTGGATATGAGAACTTCCTATGCTATTTAGATATTTTACTTTATTATTTTTACTTTCACCATACGTAGTATAGGGGAAAGTATTGTTTTCATGAAAAAATAGACTTCGAGATTTCAACGGAAATACACGTTTTGAGGTCCACTGAGAACGTTTTGACCATTTTCTAGATGATGTCCGTGTGTATGTGATAGCTTTTTTGTGGGTGCTCGAACTCAAGAGCTATTAATTAATCATGTCAGCGCGAAATTTTATAGTTAACATTTTTATAAAAGTCAGAAGAACCGATTAGTTTTTCGTAATAATCTGCCAAACGAAAGTGGGTGTTTAGTCTTGTCACTTATCCGTTAATTTGAAACATTTGCTTTAATATTTTTTCATATAATTATTGTTTAAGAGATATTTCAAAGGCTAATTTATTAGCTGCCACCACCTACCGGCGCCTATTGTTAACAATCGACGTTAATTACGTCTCAGTAACCCTCCTTTTTATTTTCTTAATTGTTGGAAATTCCTGGCTATATCCAATGTCAGAAGGCTATGGTATTTCTATTTCTGTTCTTATTAGTCTTTAAAATTTTCTAGCAGTTCCTTAAAATATTCGTTATCATTTCACCTATTTGGAATTTTTAGAAATATTACAGGTATGGAGAAAGCCATGTGGTGGCCAAATCAGATTTTTTAAAATAGTCGCTTTAATATTTTATAAATGTAAAAACATACTGGAATAAAAGTTGTAGGAATTTAATGTTCTACTATGTCTGTTTGAAACATTTTCCCATATAATGCATTGTTGAAGAGATATTTTAAAAACTAAATTATTTAGCTGTCACCGCCACACCACCTACCGGCGACTATAGTAAACACTTTACGCTCCTTTTTATTTTCTTAATTGTTGGAGCTTCGGGCTATATCCAATATCAGAAGGCTACAGTTTGAGTATATTACTATTTTTTGTAAAATCTTTAAAATTTTCTCGCAGTTCCTTTAAATATTTATTATCGTTTATCCTAATAAATAAGTAAAGATGGCGACTACAGCGAAATTGATGTTAAATGTAATTAACGCCTTGACCGTAAAATTCAATTGAATTTTACGGTTAAGGAGTTATTTCTCTTTAATATCATTTTACCTATTTGGAATTTTTATAAATATTACAGGTAGAGAGAAAGTGATGTGGTGTCCATATAAGATTTTTACTTAAAGTAATTGTTATCCTTGAATCGTGATATATTTTGTTGTAGGAATTTATTATTACTATTAATTAAATTAAAATTATTAATGTATTAAAGAAAATTGTACGCAGTATTTGTAAAACCTGTTTGTTATTAATTTAAGTATATGTGATTAAAAATATACGAAAATTCACCTTCTCCCTATCATGTCCCCAATTTTTCCCGATTACGTCCCAGATTATTTTAAAACTCATGTCTCGGTTTTACTTCCTAAGAATCTGCTTTTAAATGGGAAATGGAGGGAGAAGAAGGAGAAGAATTAAATGTAAAATAAATTTCATACTATAAATGATATTGGCCGTATTTGTTTGCTGAAATTTTCCTCGATAGGATTTCTTTATTTACAAATATATCAGATTTTTCTTTAAAAATCACGGCATTGTACATTGTAAACATCCACAATGGATCCAAGTCCAAGTGGACTATAGGGTTACCTATGTATGACAGATTTTATTAAACGTCTTAAAATTAGTATTTATTTTATTTGATAATATTTTTAAGATCTAAAGAAACATGTTCAACAGAACACAGAAATATTCTATAAGAAATATTGAAAATGCCTCCCATTTGCGCTAAAGAGGCATGGAATCTTTTCACCTGATTTGTTGAGATCCCTTTCAAAACACCCATGAGAAATTTCTCTTACAGCACTGGTGATATATGTTTCAAGTCGTCCGATGTGATGTGATGGTTTTTGTACACAATATCCTACAAATATCCCTACCGATAAAATCACAACTAGATATCTGGTGTCTTCACCATCCAAAGTCCTGTAGAAATCAATCCAAGTAGTCATGTAAAAAGCGTAAGTAAAGATGGGTTCCGTGGGCAGTTGCATTATCTTGCTGGAAATATTCTAAGGTTTAGTTAGCGAGAATTAATCTGATTTTAAACCCTGAATTTTTGTTTTGTAGAAATAAATTGGTTCCACAATAGGCGCCTCCTAAATCCTGTGCACCAAATCATAGTTTTTTGTCAGATAAAGGAATTTTACGCACTTCATTAAGTTTATTTTAGCACTCTTGAGAAGGCTGTATTGTAAATTCACATACCCAGTTAAAAGGAACGATACCACATCGCTAAAGAGTCTCGAAAAACCGTATTGGCCAGATTTATTCTAAAACATTTCACAGAATGCAATGCCTTTTTGAAAATCAGTAGGCATTTATCGACTAACCAAATTTATCTTATACGCTTTGAAAACACATAAAAAAAGATTTTCAACGAGACTCCTTCCGTCTGTCAAGCGTTTCACTAACCGTCTTGGATTTATTAATTAATTTAAGAATTTATTTCAATTTTTCATCATTTAACTTGATGCTTCCTCGATTTTTACTCGAATTTGGATAGAATTTTTCCTCGATTTTTGCACGCTTATTTTGAGATTTTTGCTATGGTTTTGCACGATTTTTGCTAGATTTTTCATTGATATTTGCTCAATTTATTCTAGATTTTTGTTCGATTTTTCTAGGTTTTTGCTCAACTTTTGCTCGATTTTTTCTTTATTTTTACGCTATTTTAACTTGATGCTTCCACGATTTTTACTCGATTTTGGCTAGAATTTCTCTCGATTTTTGCACGGTTATTTTGAGATTTTTGCTATGGTTTTGCACGATTTTTGCTCGATTTTTCATCGATTTGCTCAATTTATTCTTGATTTTTGTTCAATTTTTCTAGGGTTTTGCTCAATTTTTGCTAGATTTTTTTCTTTATTTTTACGCTATTTTAACTTGATGCTTCCGCGATTTTTAATCGATTTTGTCTAGAATTTTTCTCGATTTTTTGCAAGATTATTTTGAGGTTTTGCTATGGTTTTTGCTCGAATTTTCATCGATATTTGCGCAATTTTTTCTTGATATTTGTTCGATTTTTCTAGGTTATTGCTCAATTTTTTTTATTTTTACGGTATTTTAACCTTGATGCTTCCTCAATTTTTACTCGATTTTTGGCTAGAATTTTTCTAGATTCTTGCAGGATTATTTTGAGCTTTGCAAGGGTTTTGCAGGATTTTTGCTCGATTTTTCTACGATATTTGACTAATTTATTCTCGATTTTTGTTCGATTTTTCTAGGTTTTTGCTCGATTTTTTCTTTATTTTTACTCTATTTCAAATTGATGCTTCCTAGATTTTTACTCGATTTGGCTAGAATTTTTTTCGATTTTTGCACGATTATTTTGAGATTTTTGCACGATTATTTTGAGATTTTTGCTATCGTTTTCGAGGTTTTTGCTCGATTTTTCATCGATATTTGCGCAATTTATTCTTGATTTTTGTTCCATTTTTCTAGGTTTTTGCTCAATATTTGATCATTTTTTTTATTTTTAACGCTATTTTAACTTGATGCTTCATCGATTTTACTCGATTTTCTCAGAATTTTTCACGATTTTTGCAAGATTATTTTGAGGTTTTGCTATGGATCAAGTTAAAATAGCGTAAAAATAAAGAAAAAATCGAGCAATAACCTAGAAAAATCGAACAAATATCAAGAAAAAATTGCGCAAATATCGATGAAAATTCGAGCAAAAACCATAGCAAAACCTCAAAAAAATCTTGCAAAAATCGAGAAAAATTCTAGATTAAATAGAGTAAAAATCGAGGAATCATCAAGTTAAAATAGCGTAAAAATAAAGAAAAAATCGATCAAAAATTGAGCAAAAACCTAGAAAAATGGAACAAAAATCAAGAATAAATTGTGCAACTGTCGATGAAAAATCGAGCAAAAAATCGTGCAAAACCATAGCAAAAATCTCAAAATAGACTTTCAAAATCGAGAAAAATTCTAGCCAAAATCGAGGAAGCATCAAGTTTAAATACCGTAAAAATAAGAAAAATCGAGCAATAACCTAGAAAATCGAATAAATATCAGGAGATTTTGCAAGGGTTTTGCAGGATTTTTGCTCGATTTTTCTACGATATTTGACCAATTTATTCTCGATTTTTGTTCGATTTTTCTAGTTTATGCTCAATTTTTTCTTTATTTTGACGCTATTTTAAATTGATGCTTCCTCGATTTTTACTCGATTTTGGCTAGAATTTTTTTCGATTTTTGCACGATTATTTTGAGATTTTTGCTATCGTTTTTCGAGGTTTTTACTCGATTTTTCATCGATATATGCGCAAATTATTCCTGATTTTTGTTCGATTTTTCTAGGTTTTTTCTCAATTTTTGTTCGATTTTTTCTTTCTTTTTTCCCTGTTTTAACTTGATGCTTCATCGATTTTTACTCGATTTTCTCAGAATTTTTCACGATTTTTGCAAGATTATTTTGAGATTTTTGCTATGGTTTTGCACGATTTTTGCTTGATTTTTCATCTATATTTGCTCAATTAATCTCGATTTTTGTTTGATTTTTCTAGGTTTTTGCTCGATTTTTTCTTTCAATTTACGCTATTCTACACTTGATGCCTCTTCGATTTTTACCTGATTTGGCTAGAATTTTTCTCGATTTTTGCATGAGATTTTTTTGTGTTTGCACGATTTTGCTAGGTTTTTGCTCAATTTTTGCTCAATTTTTTCTTTATTTTTACGATTTTTTAACTTGAATGCTTCCCTCGATTTTGGATAGAATTAACTCGATTTTTGCACGATTATTTTAAATTTTTGCTATGGTTTTGCACGATTTTTGCTCGATTTTTCAGCGATATTTGCTCAATTTATTCTTGATTTTTTGTTCCATTTTTCTAGGTTTTTGCTCAATTTTTGATCGATTTTTTCTTTGTTTTTACGCTATTTTAACTTGATGCTTCCTCGATTTTTACTCTATTTTGTCTAGAATTTCTCTCGATTTTTGCAAGATTATTTTGAGGTTTTGCTATGGATCAAGTTAAAATAGCGTAAAAATAAAGAAAAAATCGAGCAATAACCTAGAAAAATCGAACAAATATCAAGAAAAAATGCGCAAATATCGATGAAAATTCGAGCAAAAACCATAGCAAAACCTCAAAATAATCTTGCAAAAATCGAGAAAAATTCTAGATTAAATAGAGTAAAAATCGAGGAATCATCAAGTTAAAATAGCGTAAAATAAAGAAAAAATCGATCAAAAATTGAGCAAAAACCTAGAAAAATGGAACAAAAATCAAGAATAAATTGTGCAAATATCGATGAAAAATCGAGCAAAAATCGTGCAAAACCATAGCAAAAAATCTCAAAATAGACTCAAAAATCGAGAAAAATTCTAGCCAAAATCGAGGAAGCATCAAGTTTAAATACCGTAAAAATAAAGAAAAATCGAGCAATAACCTAGAAAAATCGAATAAATATCAGGAGCTTTTGCAAGGGTTTTGCAGGATTTTTGCTCGATTTTTCTACGATATTTGACCAATTTATTCTCGATTTTTGTTCGATTTTTCTAGGTTTATGCTCAATTTTTTCTTTATTTTGACGCTATTTTAAATTGATGCTTCCTCGATTTTTACTCGATTTTGGCTAGAATTTTTTTTCGATTTTTGCACGATTATTTTGAGATTTTTGCTATCGTTTTTCGAGGTTTTTACTCGATTTTTCATCGATATTTGCGCAATTTTATTCTTGATTTTTGTTCGATTTTTCTAGGTTTTTTCTCAATTTTTGTTCGATTTTTTCTTTCTTTTTTTCCCTATTTTAACTTGATGCTTCATCGATTTTTACTCGATTTTCTCAGAATTTTTCACGATTTTTGCAAGATTATTTTGAGATTTTTGCTATGGTTTTGCACCGATTTTTGCTTGATTTTTCATCTATTTTTGCTATGGTTTTGCACGATTTTTGCTTGATTTTTCATCTATTTTTGCTCAATTATTTTTCGAGTTTTGTTCGATTTTTCTAGGTTTTTGCTCGATTTTTTCTTTCAATTTACGCTATTCTAACTTGATGCCTCTTCGATTTTTACCTGATTTGGCTAGAATTTTTCTCGATTTTTGCATGAGATTTTTTTATGGGTTTGCACGATTTGCTAGGTTTTTGCTCAATTTTTGCTCAATTTTTCTTTATTTTTACGATTTTTTAACTTGATGCTTCCTCGATTTTGGATATAATTATCTCGATTTTTGCACAATTATTTTGAAATTTTTGCTATGGTTTTGCACGATTTTTGCTCGATTTTCAGCGATATTTGCTCAATTCATTCTTGATTTTTGTTTCCATTTTTCTAGGTTTTTGCTCAATTTTTGATCGATTTTTTCTTTGTTTTTACGCTATTTTAACTGGATGCTTCCTCGATTTTTACTCTATTTTGTCTAGAATTTCTCTCGATTTTTGCAAGATTATTTTGAGGTTTGCTATGGTTTTTCTCGATTTTTTCCGATTTTTCTACGATATTTGACCAATTAATTCTCGATTTTTGTTAGATTTTTCTAGGTTATTGCTCATTTTTTTTTTATTTTTACGGTATTTTAACTTGATGCTTCCTCAATTTTTACTCGATTTCGGGTATAATTTTTCTCGATTTTTGCTAGCTTATTTTGTGATTTTTGCTATGGTTTTCTAGATTTTTGTCCGATTTTTCTACGATATTTGACCAATTAATTCTCGATTTTTGTTAGATTTTTCTAGGTTATTGCTCAATTTTTTCTTTATTTTGACGCTATTTTAAATTGATGCTCCTTCGATTTTTACTCCGATTTTGGCTAGAATTTTTCTCGATTTTTGCACTATTATTTGAGATTTTTGCTATTGTTTTTCGAGGTTTTTGCTCGATTTTTCATCGATATTCGCGCAATTTATTCTTGATTTTTGTTCAATTTTTCTAGGTTTTGCTCAATTTTTCACAGATTTTTCTTTATTTTTACGCTATTTTAAGTTGATGATTCCTCGATTTTTACTCTATTTTGTCTAGAATTTTTCTAGATTTTTGCAAGATTATTTTGAGGTTTTGCTAGGGTTTTTGCTCGAATTTTCATCGATATTTGCGCAATTTTTTCTTGATATTTGTTCGATTTTTCAAGACAAAATAGAGTAAAAATCGAGGAAGCATCAAGTTAAAATAGCGTAAAAATAAAGAAAAATCGATCAAAAATTGAGCAAAAACCTAGAAAAATGGAACAAAAATCAAGAATAAATTGTGCAAATATCGATGAAAATCGAGCAAAAATCGTGCAAAACCATAGCAAAAATCTCAAAATAGACTTTCAAAAATCGAGAAAAATTCTAGCCAAAATCGAGGAAGCATCAAGTTTAAATACCGTAAAAATAAAGAAAAATCGAGCAATAACCTAGAAAAATCGAATAAATATCAGGAGCTTTTGCAAGGGTTTTGCAGGATTTTTGCTCGATTTTTCTACGATATTTGACCAATTTATTCTCGATTTTTGTTCGATTTTTCTAGGTTTATGCTCAATTTTTTCTTTATTTTGACCGCTATTTTAAATTGATGCTTCCTCGATTTTTACTCGATTTTGGCTAGAATTTTTTTCGATTTTTGCACGATTATTTTGAGATTTTTGCTATCGTTTTTCGAGGTTTTTACTCGATTTTTCATCGATATTTGCGCAATTTATTCTTGATTTTTGTTCGATTTTTCTAGGTTTTTTCTCAATTTTTGTTCGATTTTTTCTTTCTTTTTTCCCTATTTTAATTTGATGCTTCATCGATTTTTACTCGATTTTCTCAGAATTTTTCACGATTTTTGCAAGATTATTTTGAGATTTTTGCTATGGTTTTGCACGATTTTTGCTTGATTTTTCATCTATTTTTGCTCAATTATTTTTTCGAGTTTTGTTCGATTTTTCTAGGTTTTTGCTCGATTTTTTCTTTCAATTTACGCTATTCTAACTTGATGCCTCTTCGATTTTTACCTGATTTGGCTAGAATTTTTCTCGATTTTTGCATGAGATTTTTTTATGGGTTTGCACGATTTGCTAGGTTTTTGCTCAAATTTTTGCTCAATTTTTTCTTTATTTTTACGATTTTTTAACTTGATGCTTCCTCGATTTTGGATATAATTATCTCGATTTTTGCACGATTATTTTGAAATTTTTGCTATGGTTTTGCCACGATTTTTGCTCGATTTTTCAGCGATATTTGCTCAATTCATTCTTGATTTTTGTTCCATTTTTCTAGGTTTTTGCTCAATTTTTGATCGATTTTTTTCTTTGTTTTTACGCTATTTTAACTGGATGCTTCCTCGATTTTTACTCTATTTTGTCTAGAATTTCTCTCGATTTTGCAAGATTATTTTGAGGTTTTGCTATGGGTTTTCTCGATTTTTCCGATTTTTCGTCGATATTTGCTCAATTCATTCTTGATTTTGTTCCATTTTTCTAGGTTTATGCTCAATTTTGATCGATTTTTTCTTTGTTTTTACGCTATTTTCACTGGATGCTTCCTCGAGTTTTACTCTATTTTGTCTAGAATTTTCTCTCGATTTTTGCAAGATTATTTTTGAGGTTTTGCTATGGTTTTTCTCGATATTTTCCGATTTTTCTACGATATTTGACCATTAATTCTCGATTTTTGTTAGATTTTTCTAGGTTATTGCTCAATTTTTTCTTTATTTTGACGCTATTTTAAATTGATGCTCCTTCGATTTTTAACTCGATTTTGGCTAGAATTTTTCTCGATTTTTGCACTATATTTTGAGATTTTTGCTATTGTTTTCGAGGTTTTTGCTCGATTTTTCATCGATATTCGCGCAATTTATTCTTGATTGTTGTTCAATTTTTCTAGGTTTTGCTCAATTTTCACCGATTTTTCTTTATTTTTACGCTATTTTAAGTTGATGATTCCTCGATTTTACTCTATTTTGTCTAGAATTTTTCTAGATTTTTGCAATATTATTTTGAGGTTTTGCTAGGGTTTTTTGCTCGAATTTTCATCGATATTTTGCGCAACCTTTTTCTTGATATTTGTTCGATTTTTCTAGACAAAATAGAGTAAAAAATCGAAGGAGCATCAATTTAAAATAGCGTCAAAATAAAGAAAAAATTGAGCAATAACCTAGAAAAATCTAACAAAAATCGAGAATTAATTGGTCAAATATCGAAGAAAAATCGAAAAAATCGAGAAAAACCATAGCAAAACCTCAAAATAATCTTGCAAAAATCGAGAGAAATTCTAAGACAAAATAGAGTAAAAATCAAGGAAGCATCCGGTGAAAATAGAGTAAAAACAAAGAAAAAATCTATCAAAAATTGAGCAAAAACCTAGAGAAATGAAACAAAAATCAAGAATAAATTGACGCAAATATCGATGAAAAATCGAGCAAAAACCTCGAAAAACAATAGCAAAAATCTCAAAATAATCGTGCAAAAATCGAGTTAATTCTATCCAAACCGAGTAAAAACTGAGGAAACATCAAGTTAAAAAAGCGTAAAAATAAAGAAAAAATTGAGCAAAAATTGAGCAAAAACCTAGCAAAATCCTGCAAAACAAAAAGAAAAAACTCATGCAAAAATCGAGAAAAATTCTAGCCAAATCAGGTAAAAATCGAAGAGGCATCAAGTTAGAATAGCGTAAATTTAAAGAAAAAATCGAGCAAAAACCTAGAAAAATCGAACAAAAATCGAGAATTAATTGAGCAAATATAGATGAAAAATCAAGCAAAAATCGTGCAAAACCATAGCAAAAATCTCAAAAAATCTTGCAAAAATCGTGACAAATTCTGGGAAAATCGAGTAAAAATCGATGAAGCATCAAGTTAAAATATCGTAAAAATAAAGAAAAAATCGAACAAATATTGAGAAAAAACTGGAAAAATCGAACAAAAATCGAGAATAATTGGTCAAATATCGTAGAAAAATCGGACAAAAAATCGAGCAAAACCATATCAAAAATCACAAATAAGCGTGCAAAAATCTAGAAAAATTATAGCCCAAAATCGAGCAAAGATCGAGGAAGCATCAATTTAAAATAGCGTCAAAATAAAGAAAAAATTGAGCATAAACCTTGGAAAATCGAACAAAAACGAGAATAATTGGGTCAAATATCGTAGAAAAATCGAGCAAAAATCCTACAAAACCCTTGCAAAAGCTCAAAAATAATCCTGCAAGAATCTAGAAAAATTCTAGCCGAAATCGAGTAAAAATGAGGAAGCATCAAGATTAAAATACCGTAAAAATAAC